>JAJLZQ010000008.1:0-393336 GCA_030572255.1 Kodamaea fukazawae | reverse complement strand
TAACGAACGTTGGGGTCACGGGGAGTCACGTGGGGCAGCATTCTTCTATTATCTTGGGGGAGGGAAAAGGGTGGAGGGTGGTGAGGGTGGCGAGGGTGGTGAGGGTGGTGAGGGTGGTGAGGGTAGTGACCAAGGTCGGTAAGTAAGGTCAGTATCAGGTAGAGAGGTGAGGTGCCTACACTGCCACCACGGTATCACCAGCTGCTGTGCTGGAACAGCTCCCCACTGGTTCAGTCATTCCTCTGACATGTGTGGTTCGTCACGTGGAACCGCCTCCAACCCCGTTTGACATGTGTGGTTCGTCACGTGGAGGCAACTGACATTCCTTCGACATGTGCGTTTTGTCACGT
The DNA here is from genome assembly GCA_030572255.1 of Kodamaea fukazawae. Classification (NCBI taxonomy): domain Eukaryota; kingdom Fungi; phylum Ascomycota; class Pichiomycetes; order Serinales; family Debaryomycetaceae; genus Kodamaea; species Kodamaea fukazawae. The sequence continues at coordinate 392,986 of JAJLZQ010000008.1, read as the reverse complement.
GGAGCCTCCAACACTCATGTTTCATCACGAAGCATGTTTCATCACGTGCCCTTCACCTGCCCTTCACCTGCCCTTACACGTGCCTCCTTATCGCTTGACCTTTTGCCACCAACACCTTTCTCAACCCTTTGCCAACCTCCCTCTTCTTCCTTAGCTCTCTGTTGCCCATCTTTTTGGCTCTTGAGCATTCTAGAAGATCGATTTTTTGTCTAGTTAGTATTCCCCTACTCATACCAAGTACTGACTCTCTATATCAGATACCCTTAATTGTTCTACATATTCTGCCAAAAACTGCAGAAACTATCAAGTAGCCACCAAAGGAGCTTTGATCCACACCGCATCCTGCCCTAGATTCCCCACATCTTCGGCACACTTCCACGTAACACCAGCAAGCACCCAGCAAGCGTTTGAGCGACGCTTTTGCCGTCCTCCGTTCGAATCTATCGCAACCTGCTAGCTGGCGCCATTTCCCCTTAGTCGTTACATTTCTACGCACCAATCAAAACAACAAACCACAGATACCCAGACGATGAACCTCATCAAAAAGTTTATGGGTACGAGCCCTACGGACGAAATAGCGGTGATTCCCGGCGGGAAGCTCTTTTTGAAGCGGTCTCCGTCGTCGCCCAAGGGCGAATTGGAGTGTCTCTACAACGACGCCCAGGTGGAAATCAGAAAAACAACCGCTCCCTACTTTCACCAGTTGTCCGTGACCCGCGTGTACCAGGAGGGCGAGGCCGACTCGCAGGGCGGGCACTCGGGCTTCGACTCGGACGAGGACGACTTTGACGACGGCAACCTCCCCCGCTCGCCGCAGTCCTTGACCAACGTCACCACGGCCATCAACTCCAAGGACGAGTGGTCCTTTGTGATCATGGAGGAGCTCCAATTCCACTTTTACGAGAAGCAGGACAGCAAGAACAGGGCCTTTGCGTGGAAGGACTTGAACGGCGACGTGGACGACGAGTTTGAGTTTGTCATTGACGACGACATCAAGTTCACAGAGGTGGACTCCTTCACCCTCCTGCTCTACAAGTGCGTTTTCGAGCTGAAGTACAGAAAGAAGGCCGACGGCATCACCACCTTGTCCCAGTTGAAGGAGTTCTCCGGTCACACCCACCTGGCCTTGTTCGTCGAGGAGTTTGTCGACGACGAGAGCGACCCCGAGCTGCTCGACAACCCACAGCTCGTGCCCTCCAAGTTCTCGGGCGACCACGACCTCCCCGAGCCCAAGGGCGACGTCTCCTACGAAACATCCCACTTCTATTTATACATGTTTGACACGGCCAACGACTCGTTCAAGCTCCAGGCCGAAATCACAAAGGTCACCTCCAAGATCATCAAGACCGCAACCTACCACTACTCGTTGTTTGTGGATTCCAGCTCCAACAATGTCCGCTTTGCACTTCCCATTGACAGCAACATGTCGCCCACCTTCAACTACGAGCACTTGCTGTTTGTGTTTAACTATGTCACCTTTGAAGGCACCTCCAAGGTGTTCACATGGATGCTCAAGTTTGAGACAGTGGCCGAGTTACAAGAACTCCAAAGGCAATTTCTGACTGCCCTCTACGAAGCTTTGAACAAGAGACCTTGGAACCAGAGAGACGGTGAAGATAAGTACGCCTCCGACTACCTTAATATCCTGAAGAGGCTCTCGAACTTGGTGGTGGAAGACTTTGGAGACGATGACAGCTTGCTAGACCATGCTGCCAACGCCGACGACGACGAAGATGAAGAAGAAGATGAAGAGGATGAAGAAGACGAAGACGAAGTCAAGATCAGAAGAAGCAAGATCAGCAGGTACGCCGTTGTCGATGACGACGACGAGTACGGCGACAACGAAGAAGCCGCCGCCAAGCACGCCAACTGGTCGAGCGTTGCGGAAAAGAACTCGGACTTGGTGGTGGGGACCGCCAAGAACCGCTCGTACGTGACTCGAGGCAACCGGTTGGGCGTTTTCAACGTCGACGGCAGCTCCATCGACTACAACACCACCATCAACAACATCAAGACGTCGTCCGGCAAGGTGATCGAGCCGGAACACCTCCAGTTGCACCAGCAAGACCGGTACATGATTGTCACGGGCAAGAACGACGACCAGCTCTACAAGGTGGACTTGACACGAGGCAAGGTTGTGGAGGAATGGGGCACCGACGGCTACCTCCACGTTGCGTCGTTGGCCCCCAACTCCAAGTTCAGCCAGTTGACCGACGAACAGACATTCACTGCATTATCCAAGAACAGCATCTTCCGCATGGACCCCAGAGTGCTGGACAAGAACAAGGTTGTGACCGAGCAGAGAAAGGACTACGCTCCGGGCAACAAGTTCAACACCTTGGCCACCAGCGAGCAAGGGTACTTGCTTGTGGGCTCCGAGAAGGGAGAGGTGCGGTTGTTTGACAGGCCCGGCATCAGAGTCAAGACCTTGTTGCCCTCGCTCGGTGAAGGTGTCCGTGGGTTGGATATCTCGAGAGACGGTAAGTGGGCGTTGGTGACATGTACCTCCTACATCTTACTTTTGTACCTTGTGATTGGCGAAGGACAAGCAAATGCTGGCCATTTAGGGTTTGTCAAGCCGTTTGACGCTGACAAGAAACCAACTCCCATCAGATTGGCCCTCAAGCCGGAACACTCTGCATTTATCCGGATGAAGGGCCAGAACATTGAGTTTACAAAGGCCACCTTTAATGTGGGCGAAAACGAGAAGGAGTCTTCTATTGTCACGTCTATTGGGTCCTATCTTATTGTGTGGTCCTTGAGGAGCGTTTTGAAGAACGGAGGAAAGACTTATGCTATTAGGGACTATAGAAATGTTCCTATTGTTGCTGAAGGGTTCAAGTACTCCTCCAACAAGGATGTCATATTTGTCCAAGAAGATGATGTTGCCATGATCAAGAAGGATAATCTTTTGAGGCAGGAGAGAGCCTTCAAGAGGGGGTAGCTGGGGCTGCCAATATCGAGAGTGATGTCTGGAGAAGGATGTCTGGAGGAGGATGTCTGGAGGAGGATGACTCGAGGAGGATGACTCGAGGAGGATGACTCGAGGAGGATGTCTCGAGGGTGATGCCTCAAGAGGGTTAGCAAGGGCTACCATGATCCTTCAAGAAGGTTAGCTGGGGCTGCCCTGATCTCTATTATATAGTGAATAGATGTTTGCATGTTAATGTGTAGAAGTAGCAATATGAGCAATAGTGTAGGTAGGGTAGATAGGATAGGTAGGGTAACGTGGGTAGGGTAAGCAGGTTAGGTAGGATAAGCATAACTAAACTTGGTAAGCAAAGTAACGTAACACCACAAACAATCAGTCTACCTCTGGGGCAATGTCCTCCCACTATCCTCCCACTATCCTCCTCGTATCCTCCCACTATCTACCACTGCCCTCACTCTCACCTCATCCCAAAAGACTTCTTGAACTCGTCCCACCACAACACCCTGAAAGCATTCACCTTATGCAACCTGGTGGGAACATACAAACTCACGGGCATCTCCTTCATGTTTGCTGTGTTGGTTTCCAACGGTATACCGTTGATTCGGGCATGTATTCTGCGGACCCACCGATGGAAAGCAGCAGACTCCATCAACTTCCGGTAGAGGAGCTGTTCTATGGACGGATGGGGCATGGTGGTGATTGGATTTGATTTTCGCCCTCACCAAGATCTTTAGAGGAAGGCCAGAGGACGATGGGGACCATCCTGGCCGTTCTACTGCGATTTTGGGCAAGCTGGGGGAATAGAGACAACCACCCCGTGCTACGTCAGACTCGAGAGATTTGACTTGTGACCCAACAGAGGCATTGCCGTTGGTAGTCGGTACTCAGCCGCAGAAACGGCCCACCAACCCCAACCAAACTGCTCCACCCCAACCAAGCGCCCAAACCAAGCACCGAAACCACACCAGTGCAACCTCCCCAACAAGGCACACTTGTAAACAATGCACAGACCACACGGGCTGTTCCCCTGGACCTTGAAACACACCGCCCGCCTGGCGGAGAAGAGCCTGGGGGCATGTTCACGTGACCCTGTATTGTTATCGCGCTGCCAGTTCAGGGCATTTGTAAACAAACACTTCAAAACAAATATACATCAGCGGAAATCTTGTGTCAAGAGACGATAACAGAGTATTCCAGCAGGCGCCATACGTTTTAGAGGCATCCGACAGTCAAACTATAAGAAGGACGGAGAATACACGAAAATATCAGGCTGGATTACGGATTGGCATCAGCAGAGAACAACAAGCATTGACATGGACTTCAACTCAGACGAGTACCAGATAGACCTCAATCTGCTTATCGAGAGTCCCAAGAAGAAGCCGGGGAGCAGTTTGGGGGCCGTCGGGGGCATGAGCTACCCGTTGGCGATACATAACAACCCACGGCTCGTGTTGAAGCCGGCGGCGGCCAGCACCGACTTGTTCCAGGTGACACGCAAGGCCAAGGAGCACAGCAACCGGGATTTCGACAAGGAGAGCGTTTTCACAGGGCCCAGCATCTTGGATGAGTTCCTTCTGGGACGAGGTTTGCGCAACGATAAGGTGGAGCGGATGGTGAACGAGATGAGCAGCAGCGAGTTTGAGTTGGACGACCAGCTCCGCACGAGGTTCTACAAGGGCCGCTTCAACAAGCACCAGTTCAGCGTCGACGGCGGCGATGGGTTGGAAGCGCAGGTGGGCAGTTATCTCGACGAGAGCGAGTCGGAACGGTCGTCGCCGTCGCCGGCCCTCGAGGACAAGGAGAACCACCCGTTCGAGCTGCACGGCAAGGCCAAGGTGGAAGGGTCATCGGTACGCAAAAAGGCCTTTGTGAGGCGGGGCCAGACGGCCATCCCGGTGTTGAAGCCGTTGCTGAACTTGACCAACGTGGAGATCAAGAAGACGGAGTTTGTGGTGAAGAAGGACGTCAAGTCGCCAAACAGAATATGCATTCCCAAGCACCGCAGCCTCGGGCGCAGCAGACCCATCATGAGGGTCCGCCGGTACCAGAACTTTGTGGTGGAGTCGCTGACGGGACTGACCAACGATGCCACCAAGTTTGGCACAGAGTTGAACGCCTCCAACTGCGACGACTTCCCGCTCCCGGAGGACGCCAACGAGATTGTGCAGATCCCCACCAACGAGGACCCCAAGACCAAGGTGCAGAAGATGGCCATCATCAAGGTGATGCCGCTGGGCGACGGCCAAGACGACGTGGAGTTGGTGGGCGACACAGGCCGCCGCATCGGCTTCTACAGCAAGCAGCAGTTTGAGGAGTTTAAGAGGAAGGATGGCGTCGAGGTGGTGACCCAGAAGGTGGAGGACAGACGGGTGAGGTTTCCAGACGACTTGGAGTGGTAGTGGGCGACGCAGACTGGACGACGCAGGACAACTGGGAGTGGACGACGAGTTAGCTCCTTTGCATAGCATGATAGAATGTAATAGACGATACACCCAGGTGGGTGAGGAAGTGATGTAGAACGGACCAGGATGTAGAGGCGAATTGAAGTACAGTTGAAGTGGAGTTGATCAGGAAAGTGTTGCAGAGGTTCCGCAAAGTTTTGCACCCAAAAGTTGGGACAAGGTTTTCATGTGTCAATAAGAGCTCCAGAGTTCACGAAGTGTTCCACACTTTTCACAAGTGTTCAGAAGGACCATATCCAGTCCAGTTTACAGTTTCAAAGAATACTCCACGATGTTCTTATGTGTTCCACGACTTGTTTATGTGCTTTTCGGAGAGTTCTTCGACGTTTTCCAGAAGAGTTACAACCAATGCTCAGAAAACACATTCCAGTCCGGGACACATGAAAAGTTCTCAAAGAGTATCGCAGAAGCAAGAGGTAATGGGTTACCTATGTGCTATACAAAAGTTCATGTGCTGCAAGAAAGTTCAAGTATGTGCTGACAAACTGTTTAAATAGTTGCTTCAAAGTGTTGCCGTAAAGTTGCATCCAAAAACTCAGACAGTCACCTACAATCAGTAAGCACTGACAAAGCCAACACAACAACACTCCGTCTTTCGTAAATGCTCCAATATGTGCTCCACGAAGTCTTGCACACAAGTTGCAAAACTGTTGCAGACAACTTGCTCCTAGGGTTTAGAGAGCACAGATTAAAACACAAGTGTTCCATGACAATTTCAGTGCTCCCAAAGTGTCTAAAGTAGTGGTCATATGCTCTAAAAGTGTAGCAGAAGATTTTCAGAAGAGTTGCTCTGATAGTTTGGGAGCAACTCTCGATCCAGAACACGTCCTTAGACGTGTCCAGTGCTCCACAAAGAGATCAAATAATCCAGGAATGCCGTGCTCTTCACGAAGTGTTGTAGTTGCACCCAACATGTATCCCACACACAGTCACGATCAACATTCCCTCCTGGACGACGTGCCCCACGAAGAGATCAAGAGTTCCACGACGTGTTGCACCCAAATGCTTCACATATCTCAGACAACACACACTGGCATGCTCAACACACCCTTTTTGATGAAGTGCACCACGAGGTCTCTAGGGTTCAACGAAGACATCAACGAGATCGACCAAACGCTCTGGCAAACCACCTTGACAGCCCAGTTCCTTGGCGTTCCCGCTACTCAGCCGTGCTGAAATTTCCCAATTCGTGCACATGCGTGCTTCCTAAAGCGTACGTCCACACTTCCCAAAACGTCACCAAATCACACTTCCGAAAACAAGGCCAGTCGCCCGGAAAGCCTCCCGTAACGCAACAGGACCCCACAGTAGCAGGAGTATTTGCCAGATCCAACCCCGAGGAACCGACATCGCCAGCGGAAGTCGCCCGGCGGACGTGTCCGAGGGCCACCGGCGGTCACCGCCCAGGACGTGCCGTGCGCGCGGGCACCGCCATTTATAAATAACAACAAGTCTTCTTCTCGCCCAACAGCCAGTAGCCAAACATCAGCACCATGTCTACGTTCTTTGATGAGATGAAGAAGTCGTTTGTCGACGTTCCCGTGACGGAGTCCAAGGTGGACACCGCTGCGTTCTTGGAGGCGTCCGAGTCGCTCGTCAAGTTGTTTGACTTGCTCGGGTCGTCCGCCTTTGCGGTTGTCCAGAAGGACATGACGGGCAACATCAGCAAGATCCGTACCAAGCTCTTGGCGGACCCGGCGGGCGCGGGCACCTTGCAGGACCTCATCTTGTCGGAGGCCGGCACCAAGACCAAGACGGCCACCCAAGGTTTGTTGTGGTTGTCGCGTGGGTTGGAGTTCACCGCCCAGGCCATGAGAGAGACTGTCGACAACCAGTCCTTGGAGTTGACCAAGACCTTCACCGACGCCTACTCCAAGACCTTGTCCCAGTACCACAGCATGTTGATCAAGCCTGTTTTCAAGTTGGCCATGAAGGCCTGTCCCTACAGAAAGGACTTTTTCGAGAAGTTGGGTGCCGACCAAGCCAAGGTCACCGCCCAGTTGGTCCAGTGGTTGGAAGCTTTGGAAGCTATTGTGAAGAATATTATCGACTTTTTCAAGTCCGGCAACTACGGCAAGGGGTTGTAGGTTGCCAGTGACGCCAACGTTAGCTGGAAAGCTGGTGAGTTGAATGAGTTGGGTGGGTGAATGAGTTGGGTGTGAATGTGTTGGCTTAGTTGAGTTAGTTGGGTGAGTTGGTGTTCTATTGGATTAGATGGATCAGATGGGTTAGGACTAGATCAGCTGGATCATTTTGACTTCAGCTGGTTAGCTAGGTCTGCTAGTTCTGCTAGTGCAACTGATTCAGTTAGTTCGATGCTGATCTACCTTTTTAACTAGTTAACGGTTCCGCCTCACTTCTACCGCCTCCGCTACTCTGAATCAACCGCACTCTGTCCAGCTGCTGCTCAGCACCTTCATGCCCTGCTACAATCGATTTCACTTGCCTCTACATAGACTTATAAATATCATGAATAAATATATCTATCAAGGATTGGTGGGAATGTAATTAAGAGAGAATTTGGAGACTCTTGGATGATCTCCAGTGGGTTGCTCTTGGAATCCAGTCATAGATCATCTCTTCACTGGATCAGGTTTCAGCACTTTAGCTAGACCAACTCACCACTCTCCACTAGCACTCTCCACTAGTACTCCCACTAGTAGATCTGATCATACTTCACTCCCTTAGGAACCCACCTCTCCTCTCTCCTCACCCTAAACACCTAGGTGTATCACCTGCTACCGCAGGTGATCCACTAGCCCACTACTCGTGGATCGTCTTGGCTTCCTTCATCAACTCGTACAACTGGCCAATCTGCTCCGGAGACATCTTTTCCAAATCCAGCTTTCTCAACTTGCCCTCGGCCCACTCGCCGCCACTCAACGACCGCAAGTAGTCCTGCCACTCCGTCAAGAAGCCCACAATGTGGAGCGGGTTGTCAATCTTCTGATGGGCCTTGAACTCAGCTTTCACGTACTGGTCCCCCAATGGCCGGAGATCCGCAGGAAGCACCCGGAAGTGGGCACGAAGGATCTGACGGTAGAGTTGAAGTGGCGCAAGCAACGGCTCCGTGTTGCGTTCCGGGCGACGGGCTCTGACAAGTCTGACCAATGTGGCTCTCATGGTTGATGTTTAATTACTTTGTGTGCTTACGTAAGGGCAAAGGGCCTGGGGCAAGTTGGCAAGCCAGACGTCCAGGACCAGCACAGCAGAAACCAGATGGCACAACCATGTACGGACTCCGGCAGAATCTTCCTGTTGGTCTCAACCGGACGTGTTGTGTGTTTTGTAGCTAGAGAGATGGAGAGGCTGCAACGTGTGCAGCTGCTTAAGCGAGAAAACAGAGATGGTGGGTATCACAGGAACAGTATGGCTCAGGGACGGAAAGTACGGTTCAGGGAGAAATGTTATGGGATTTTGTTTAGGGCATGGCACAATGTGATCTAAAGTATGGATCAACACGTTTGGTGAAGAGTTCAGGTGTACATCTCGTGTGTCTTCAGTGTGGCACGTTGATGCGTCCCCACAGAGAAGAGTTATGGCGGAACCACTAACGAAAGTTTGTTTGTGGTGTGTTGGTGTGTTGAATGGCCCACATCAACTGCTGCTGTTGCTTTTGGCGTCTTTTGCTGCTTTGTAGATATTGTTGGCTGCCTCCGTCGTTCCTTGTGGCACTTTCTGTGTTTCTACTTAATTTTGCAACTTTTCCTCAAAATATGTAGAGAGTAAGAGATGGTTGGACATAGTGGTATATTTCAAAACTATACTCAAAGAGTAAAGAGAAGAGTATATTTAGAGAAGTTAATATGTCTTTTCGGTTGATTGGTGTCCAACCGTATTGGATTTCTGGTATGAGATGAGAGCTTGGGTGCAAATTTAGGGTATGGACAGCTTGGGACTTTTGGACTCAAAGCATTTGACGTTTTGACGGAATTGGCTCAAATATGGCTTAGAGAGCAGGGTTTAGTAACGGGAGAGGTGGGCTCTTTGGCGAAATGAAGAGATGGAAGAAAGAAGATAGGGAACAATATTCGAGACTTAGCCAACCAAAGTATTGATAAGTTGAGAGTTAAAGATGAGAGAGTGGCAGGTTGGAGTCATTCGATATTGGCAAAGTGAATTATATAAACTGGCACAGTGAAATATTCAAACTGGCATAGTGAAATATTCAAACTGGCAAGTTGAAAGCAATCAAACTATCTAAGTCGAGATATTCGAGAATTTGCAAGGTGAAGGTGAAGGTTGTTGAGAGGCTGTAGGTAAGTCAACATTGCTTAGTCTACCTCATGGAATTCGTAGACGATGATCTCATTTGAACCGACACAGCTAACCGCAGTGGACATCAACAATGAGTTGAGCGCCTAATACCCCCACAGAAATGCCATGTCTGCTTCTCGAAGTCCACCACTATACTGCTGCTTACTTAAAATTGGGAACCCTGGCCTTGCTCGTTTGCATTCCGAAGGCATTCAAGCTGTAAACAACCAAACAAAGACGCAACAAAGAGGCAGTTGCCAGGTAAAAGCACCTCGGTTGGGCTGACCAGACCTGCCACATGCATGCTGAATCTCGATTTTGGCAGTTCTTGGGTTCAAACTTGATTATCTTGTAGAGCTTGGGACTTCGTGTATTTGAGTTTCAGACTCATGGAGCTCGAAATGCCATCTCCAGGGTATACTCTGGTGCAAGTTGTGGAACCTAGGCTTTTTTGCCAACTCAAAACTACACCTGGAGATAGTCTGCCAGATCTCCGTAAAATGCTCGAATCTACTGGGCTCGAATCTCCAGCCAGTTGAATCTATGCCAATCTCAAATCTCCATTTCCTCGCCCATCTGGCCTCAACTAATCTCCAATCTCCATCTCCTCGAGTTCTCACGATCTCCATCGTCTCCATCTCGTGCAATCTCTTCCAGCCCATCTCCTCCAGCTTGTAATCTCCCCATACCACAACCTACACCTTGGGATTCCGCGTGGTGACTTCCTAAAGAGGCACTGTTCCAGTGTGTGGGCCACTCCAGCTCCCCTCTGCAAGGTCTAAAATTAGTACGGCAGTCAGAGAGCGGAATTAAAAGAACTCCCCCGTCGCCCAATCCATACATAAGACCACCCAATAAAAAATAACAAACAGAGCCAACGGAAATAGCCTAAAGGGTAAGCGTACCCTGGCACCTCCAGGCACACACAATGCGCCGCAAAAGGGAAGCTACGGAGAAAGGAGGAACGGTCCAACGGCGGCGCTGGGGTGAGGCGAACGATGGCTGCAACGAACGAACAAAAAACCCAGACAAACCGCCAGCAGCAACCAGGACGCTGCTGTTGGACCCACGCACACACCACATCTGGCCACGAAGCAACCGACCATGTTTCATTGGACCAGATCCGTACGGGTCTTGCCAAGCGCAGCTTCCAAACAAGTAACCCAAACAGTTGCAGAGGATTACCCAAATAGGCAATGTGAGAAAACTTCCTAAAGAGGCAATCGTGTGGAGGCTGCAAACAGGCATATCTCAGGTAGGAAATAGACTTGGGAACACAATTAGACGGCGGTTCCACACGTAGTAAACCATTTAAAAGTCAGGGAAATCCCCTTTCTGAAGCCAGAAAAAGTACATACCCCCCCGCCAGTATACAGAAATGAAAGTTTCAGTGATCACCATTGCTGCTCTCATGAGCGGAGCCATGGCATCTCAAGATAGAATGGAAGCTCTCATGGGAGTGTTGAACAAGAGAGACAACGCTGCATTACTTTCCACGATTCTCGGAAACTCCAACATCACGGGCAAGATTGACCTTTACAACTCGGGCAACTTGAACGTGACCGAGCTCTTGGACGAGTTCGAGGGCACCCCCATCTACAACAGCATCAGCGAGTTTCTTGCTGACCACGAGGATGTTATTTCCACTCTTGTTGAGTACGCACATAAGTTTGGCTTGCTTCCTGGGCTGAACAAGAGAAGAGACTTGGCTCTGACCCTCAGAATGTATGGTATGTCCACCATTGCCAAGTCCTACTTGACCAATGCCGTCAACCAGGCCACCAACTTGAGCGACGACGTCAAGAACCAAATAAAGCTGTCCATCAACCTGTTTGACCCGGACACCGCATGGCTGACCATCAAGGACAAGATCGACACCTTGGCTGCAAACAACCCCGAGATTGCCAACGCCATTGGTAGCAAGATCAAGAGAAGTGCCAAGCAAGTCAAGAGATCGATCCACTCGATCGAAAAGAGAGAGGCTGCTGCCCCAACACCGGGCTTGTTGGACAACTTGCTTGACTTTGCATTGGGCAACACCGGCCCCACCGCAGGCGCCTCGTCGGCCTCGGCAGCCGCATCCTCCTTGGTTGGCGTTTCCACCGACGCTACCTCCACCGCTGCTGCTGCATCCACCACTGGTGGTGGAATCGGTGGTCTCTTTGGTGACATCTTTGGTGGTCCAGGCGCCAAGCCAAACGGCACCAACCCACACACCACCACCTCCACCACAGCCCCAGCCACCACCACCGCTGCACACGGCGACGGTTTGGGCGGTCTTCTCGGCGGTCTCTTTGGCGGAAACAACAGAACCACCACCACTCCTGCTGCCACCACCACCGCTGGCACTGGCGGCGAAGGTTTGGGCGGTCTTCTTGGCGACCTCTTTGGAGGACACAACAGAAGCACCACCGCTGCCCCTACTGCCACCTCTGGCCCAAGCGGCGAAGGTTTGGGCGGTCTCCTCGGTGACCTCTTTGGTGGAAGCAACAGATCTGCTCCATCTCCACACACCGCACCTGCCTCCAACTTCTCCTTTGCTGACTTGTTCGACGACCTCTTTGGTCCTCCATCCAACCACACCTCATCTTCCTCATCTTCCGGCTCCAGTTCCGGCGGAGGGTTGTTTGAAGACCTTTTGAATGCGTTCCTTGGCGGTTCAAACTCTTCTTCAACTCCTAAGTCCTACGGGAACTCGACACCTTTCAGCTTTGGCCAATTGCTTGACAGCCTCTTCAACGACTTGTTTGGCGGCTCTTCTGGTTCGTCTGGCTCTTCTGGCTCTGGTGGCTCTGGTGGCTCTTTCCTTAGCGAAATCCTTGGTTTGCTCGGTGAAGTCTTCACTACTCTTTGGAACGACTTGTTTGGTGGTAACTTCAACTTCCTTGACTTGATTGAAGAAATCTTCAAGGCCTTGTTTGGTAACTTGGGCTCTGGCTCTGGCTCCTTCTCATTCAGCTCTTTGATTGACAATCTCCTCAACTGGTTGTTCCCTAACGCTTCCAGTTCTACTGCTGGTTCTACTACCTGGGGAGGTTTGATTTCTGAGATTCTCGACTCTTTGTTTGGACACGGTTCTTCCGGTGGTAGCAGCGGAAGTGGCAGTGGCAGCGGTTACAGCAGTGGCGGCAGCTCTGGTGTCTCCAAGCCTAATGCCTTTGGCGGGTCTGGTGGCTCTGGTGCTTTGCCATGTTGCTGCCCTCCAGCTATTAGAAAAAAGAGAGAAGAAAGAAGAGACTTGAGAAGAAGAGTGAAAAGAAGTCTTAAGAAGACTTTGAAAAAGAGACAAGAAATGGTTGCTGGTCTGCAATTCATTGATTTCATTTCATCCTAGGTTAGGACTGTATAGTAGATAGTATACCTTGTTTAATAATGATTACATGATACCAAAAGTTCAACCATATAGTGTAGTCTGAAGTAGTTGGAGTGTTGAGTGTTCAACATCTAGTTCGAGCAGGATCTCGAGGCAGCTGTCGGAAGGCAGGTTTGCAGACAATTGCCAACTGGAGCTGGCAGATTTTCAGACAAGAGTCCTGAGAGGCAATTGCATACCTCGAGAAATTCGTAGAGATCTCGGAGCAAACCTAAAGTGTAGCAAGGCTCACCTTCAAGGTGTAGAAATCCCCGTTTCCCACTTCGGGACATAAACACGACAACACATCATCTTACCCACCCAGGTGCTCGAGTGTACTCCTTGCTTTATTCCGCTCCCACACTGGTATTCCATGGTAGATTCATACCCGAAAGAGGAAGTTCACAAACATGGGTCGAGACTTGGGAGACACTCTTCACATGGTAAGAGATAGTGAAACATCGTTAGACAGCATGGCCTGTCCACCCAGGGGAAACGTACTAGTAGGTAACGCAATTGTAGGTGGCCCAACCTTGAAGAAAGTAGACAGCGAAACAATAGAGCGAGGCCGTTGGCTAAGGGACGTGGGTGAAAACCCTCGTACCTGTTAGACTAGAAGCATGCACAGCGGTAGGGACTAGCCTACCTAAAACACTGATCCGATCTCCGAAAATGGAGTACCAAGAAGTGGTTTCATTCCACACACAAGTGCCGCTACGTTCCCGTTTCATCAAAGCAGAACTTCCAAATAAGGTTATGTCAACAGGTGGGAGCGGACTTAGAAGCAGTTGCGGATAATACGCACCCTAGCGAGACTATATTGAGGGGAGGTTCAAAAATAGCATACGGCCGAGGTGCAGAAATAATCTCGTGGGCAACCCTCAACGTTGAAGCATCTTCGACAATGCTCATCTGCCGTGGGGTTCACTCGTAGCAGGCCTTGGTGTGCCTATACGCTGGAGCGACCCACCAGCGGCTGGTGGCCGAGGAATTGGCTCGATTTGCGTTTTGACGAGCTTGCCAAGGTCTTCTCTCCATGCTCCATCTGACCTTTCCTCCTCATTTTCCCTCCAAAAGCAGTAACCCACACAAAACTCTCCAAACACAACATCCATACAAGGCATGGGCATTTCTCCAAAGCAGCCGCTTGCCTATTTGGGGAATTCCAACGAAAACACCCCCGATTAGGAAATTTGGAGTGGATGCAACCAAGGAATTTCCTAATGCGGGAAGAGCTCTCATTTAACTAAATAGGAAGTTAACACACAGGAGAATTACTCGATTTGGCATTCTCACCCTCCAGAAGTCGTTTGGGTGCAACTATAACTAGAGCAGGCTTTCCTGCAACAATTCCGGCCTTGTACTTGTTGTTTTTTTAATTCCACACTCTCGTTACCAACCCATTATACCTACCTATACGTTGTTTAGGTGGAAATGAGATTCACAAATGCTTTTAGTACTGCATTGATCACGGGTGCCGTGGTCTCTGCTCTTTCAGAAGATTTGGAAAAGAGAAGTTTCTTGGATTCCTTGAATGCAATGTTGGGAGACTCTCCTTCAGCCCCAGCCTCAGCTCCAGCTGCAGCAGCTGCTCCAGCTCCTGCCGCTTCTGCCCCAGCTGCAGCTGCATCTGCCCCAGCCTCGGCCGCACCAGTTGCTGCTGCTGCTGCCGTCCCAAACATTGGGGAATCCAATCCTTCCAACTCCACATCTACTGCATCCAGTTCAAGTTCTAGCAGCCCTGCTGCTACCTCGCTGAGTGGCTCCAATAATGTTCAAGGCCTTCTTCGTCCTCCAACCACGGCTTCATCCGCATCACCTTCAAGCAGTGCTCCTGCTTCCTCGTCCACCGATGAAGACGAAGAGTGTGAAGAAGACACTTCAACCACACCACTCACCGGCCTTACAACCACCGGCTTGCCAACCGACCTTCCATCCATCCAGCCAACCACTGCAGCAACTACCGCTCCTTCTTCCCAAAAGCCAAGTGGCAGCAGCAACAGGGGTGGCAGCTCTAGCGGCCACCCACTTTTCCCAATATTAACACCAACCACCCCAGGAAAGAGTGGTTCTGCTTCTTCTTCTTCGGTGCCTTCTAGTTCTGATGATGACGAAGAGTGTGTTGACACTTCAACTACTCCACTCACTGGTCTCACCACCACTGGCTTGCCAACCGGCATTCCTTCCCTCACAGCTCCTTCTGTCACACTGCCAGGTTCTTCTGGTTCAAAGGCATCTGGTTCTCCAGCATCTTCTGGTCACGCTAGCGGCAGCAGCAGCACCGATGACGACGAAGAATGTTCCGACGAGCCATCTTTCACATTAGACCCAACCTTAACCAGCCACCACCCAGTGACCACAAACCCAGGCGCTTCTCCATCTTCTGGTAGAATCGGCCCAGGTTCTGGTAGCTCAGTGCCTTCTAAATCTGGTTCTAGCTCCAGTGCCGATGACGATGAAGACTGCTCCGACGACTTTTCCTTCACCACACACCCACACCCAGGAACCCTGACCTCCTTGGAACCAGCTTCCTTCGACCCTACTGCCTCTTCTGGTAGCGGTAGTGTTCCAGTTACCTCAAACAAGGGTTCGGCCGTTCCAACCAGCTCGGCTGATGACGATGATGAGTGTTCTGATGAACCAACCGGTCCAGGCATTCCAACTGGTCCAGGCAAGCCAACCGGTCCACCAAAGCCAACTGGCCCACCAAAGCCTACCGGCCCACCAAAGCCTTCTGGTCCAAACACTCCAGCTACTTCTGATGATGACGATGAAGACTGTGACACTACTGGTCCAGTTACTCTTCCACCAATCACCAACACTGTCACAACCACCCAAAACGGTAAGGGTGTGACTGTCACAAACACTGTTACCCCAACCATTCCAGGTGGAAAGGGTGGAAATGGTAACTCTGGATCCGGCTCTGGCTCTGGTTCTGGTTCTGGTTCCGGTTCCGGCTCTGGCTCTGGCTCTGGCTCTGGCTCTGGTTCTGGTGATGATGACGATGAAGAAGACTGTCAAACATTTACTTACACCACTACCAACTACAACCACGTTACTGTTGTTGTTACCGCTACTCACGGTGGCGGATGGGGTGGTAACGGTGGCTCTGGTTCTTCCGGTTCTTCTGGCTCCTCTGGTTCTTCTGGTTCCTCTGGTTCCTCTGGCTCCTCTGGTTCTTCTGGTTCCTCTGACGATGATGACGACGAAAACTGTGAACCAGGTTCTGGCTCCGGTTGGGGCGGCTGGGGCGGTTCTGGCTCTGGCTCTAGCTCTGGCTCTAGCTCTGGCTCTTCTGGCTCTGGTTCTTCTGGTGTTTCTGGTGGATCTGGCGCACCTAAGGGTGCAGGTGCCGGCTCTGCATCTACTGGTATCAACGGTGGTCAATGTGACTCTAGCTGTGTTTGCCCAGATGTTCCATCTGATGATGAATGTGACGACGAAGATGATGATGATGAAGATGACACTGGAAGCAGTGCACCAAGCGGCGGCTCTAGCGGTTCTAGTGGATCTTCTGGTAGCTCCAGCGGTTCTTCTGGTTCTGGTTGGAACCCACATCCACCTCCAGCACCACCAGCACCAGGTTCTGGATCTTCTGGCTCTTCTGGCTCCAAGTCTGGTCCTCCACCTATCAAGCCTCCAACTCCACCAAGTGGACCTGGTTCGTCTGATGATGACGACGATGATGAAAACTGTGAGACCGCTTCTGCTTCCGCTACTGCTACAGCCTCTTCCAAGGGTCTCTTGGGAGGTCTCTTCGGAGGACTTTTCGGTGGTCCAACTGCAAGCAGCGCATCTGCCCTGGCTACTGCATCTGCAACTAGTACCGGCTCTAAAGGATCTGGTTCTTTTGTCGATGACTTGTTCGGGTCTATCTTCGGTGACGATGACACCTCTTCATCCTCATCTGCTGCTCCTGCCACCACGGACGGTCCAACCACCTTCCTGACCAAATTCAACACCACCACACATGCAACTGCTGATTCTGCCACCGACAGCGTGGTTCCAAGCAGCGTGAGCTTGACCTCTGCTCCTCCAGCTAACGGAACCCACAACTTCCTTGGCCTCAAGCTCGACCAAAGTCTTAGCGCCAGTGCCTCTGCAAGTGCTGTTCCAGAAGTTAGCTCAAAGAACAATGGTAACAAGCAATACAACGCCGGTATTACCGTCTTAGTTGCATCTGTGGCTGCTGTCATGTTGTTGTAATAGCTGCCCATCTTCATACACTATAGTTGCGGGTCAATTATACCCTAATAACCCAATATCTAATGATTTATTGTCCCCGGACAACCTTCATGGTGATTAATGACCAAAAAAGAAATGTTTATACCTAACAATGTATATAGACATATACGCTGAAGTAACCAATTGTAGATCTTCTTGAAGATGTTGAAAGTTGTTGCTGAGCTGATACAAGTTTTGGTTGCAAGACAATGTTAAGTGTTGATAGCAGTTGATAGCAGGGTATTCTTAGTTGGTACGAGTAGTTAGGTATTAGCGCCTAGTCACAGAAGCCCGGTTGCTGGTCCTGATTACGAACTGGTACTAGTTGCTTGACTTGGGAGCAGCAAGAGAATAGAAGCAAATCTGATGTCACGTGATCGTTCACGTGCCCGAGCACGCCTCTTGAATCATTTGAGACACATAAAAACTAGAATCACCTACCCTACTTCTGACTAATGGCCACTGAAAGAGAACCGTATGTTATCATATTCATACTCCTCTTTGTCATAATCCAGTTTATGCAGTCGCCCGACGCGTACGGGGATGTGCAAAGGGAGGCTCTAGAGACATTCAGGGGAGAGCTCAAGCAAGGAGTGCACGAGCTCCAGAACCGACAGTGGGATGAAGGCTATGGAAATGTGACGGGGTTCCAGTTGTCGTACCAAGACTACCAAGACGGCAGGAATGCCAGCGAGTGGCCCATCCACAACTATACGGACACTTCTCCCTGGTACGAAGCGCAAAACTACTCTATCTTGCCCAACGCCGTCAGCGAGCGGGTGGCCAATTTTTGGGGCAATGAGCAAGCATCACATTTGATCAACGCCACGGGAAGAGTTTACGGGGATTTCAAGACGGAGAACGTCGACGCTGTTGACCTAAAGCTCCCCACATATGTTGAGCAATATTTGGAGAGCCAGATTAGATTTGACGATGATCCCGAGAATGAAGATAACAACGATATCCCCCCACTCAGTTACAAAACTGGGGACTTCAACAACCTGGCTGGTAGAATCAAGTTCAAAATCAGCAGCGTATACGACTACGAAGTGAAGGAGCCGGTTGACAGAACCGGAACGGTGGCAATGCTCGTTCAATTGTGGGACTTTGAAGAGATCGAGGACCACACCATCGACACTAGAGGAATTTACTTCCAAGACACAGGATCTATAGTTGCCACGTCCAAATCAGCTAAGTACCTTGGGTTTTACGGTCTTCCACATCTTACTTTAAACAAGCTGGACTTTTTCCAAAGATCAAGATCGTTGATGACACAAATGATGAACAGCACAGACATTGACACCGAGATTGGGAGAAACGACTTGGATGGGTACGTCAGACATGCTATCGACAGGTGCGAGATAATCACATGGATACAGTTGGAAAAGTCAAACTACACCCAGGAAGAGTTGCAATACATTGAAGACGAACTCAGCCACCCCCAAGGAAAGCCTTTGCCTAGGTCGGAGGACTTGCCTGGAATTGTGGTCAAGGACTTTTTGATTTACTCTCCAGACTGTGGCAAGGTCTTTGCCACTTCTCTTGACAAGCCTCTGGGAGTCAAGGACGAAGTTTTGGGCATTTCCCTCAAGAGGGTCCTCGTTGGGTTGTTTATTTTGAGCATTGCCCAGATTTGGCTTCTTGTCAAGCAAATGAAGATTGTCAGAACGCCGGGAGATCTTGTTGTTGTGTCGTCCACCACCATTAGCATGATTGCATTGCAGGATTCATTGATTGTGTTTACCTCGATTGCATTTTCAGGCAGGGGAAGTGAGTTCTTCCTTGGTCCGCTTATTTCTAATTTGTTCTTATTGTTCTCCAGTATCTCGAGAGTGACGTTTTTGCTCAGTGCTGGGTTTGGAGCTGGGTTCATTATGCAGATTGCTAATGCCCAACATAACGAAAGTGGCAGAACTTGGTGGGAGATATTGAGAGGAGGAGAGGCCAGACCTGCCGAAACTAGAAACATTCCAATAGACGACTATTCGTGGTCCTTTATGCCATTGGGGACTGGGTTCATGTTCACTTTGTTTGCTTGTTTTTACATTGAAAGCTGCATGAACTCCAGAAGACAGTACAGGTACATCTTTGAATATGTCGGGTTGATACTAGGCAACACCTTGTGGATCCCGCAATTCTTGAGATGTACATTGAAGAATAGAAGATGTGTGTTGAGCTGGGAGTACATTATTGGGACGTCGCTCACACGGTTGATTCCTATTTTATACTTCACGCTTGTTCCCAGCAATCCTTTCAGACACAGGTTTGAACCTATATTGGCAGGCGTGGTGACCGGGTGGTTTGCACTCCAGATCGGATTGCTTTACATTCAAGACAGACTCGGACCCAGATTCTGGTTGAACGAGAAGTTGTTACCCAAGACTTACGACTACCAGGCGGTGCTCTCGGTGGGAGACTTGGAGCTGGGTACCGGTTTTGGAAGTGACATTTTGGCAGGCTTGAACCACGTGCAAGAACACAACGGAGTGGTCAACTGTAACTTGACCTGTTCCATTTGCATGCTGGAGGTGGAGGTTCCTATTGTCATGGACCCAACCAAAAATAACAAGGTAGATACTAGAGGATACATGGTTACTCCATGCCACCATATTTTCCACGCTGAATGCTTGCAGAGCTGGATGAGATACAAGTTGCAATGTCCAGTGTGCAGGGAAGGTTTGCCATCGGTATAAAAAGGATATATGTTTTATGATTGTATATAAAAGAGAAGGAACACAGGTAATGCTGAGTAGAATTACGGCTGGTGCTGGCCTGTCAACCACGTAGGTAAGTTTAGGTCAAAGCTGTTGTCTAGAGGTAGTTCGATTGGGAATGGGATAGTTAGATGTGCCCAACCTCTAGTGGATATCAGCCTAACAGATCGTTACAGAATAGTTGATTAACGAGGTCTTTAAAGGCTAAGAACACCACGCAATGGCACAGCACGCCTTGGGTGATGGAACAGAACATTGACAACTGTAATCTCTTAGCGATGACAAACCCAATATTGATATCATCCAAGTGATGGACACTCTGCAATGATAACATCCATGTGATGGACATACTGCAATGATAACATCCATGTGATGGATATTCTGCAAAAAATGATAGCATCCATAGATGAGAGATTCGCTTAGCAATACCACATTCTGAACGACTCTGCCGAAGTCCAATCCAACTATGCACTTCTCCCTCATGCACTCACAAAGACGCAATGGTTGCATCTCTCATCTGGACAGGTGGAAGTATGGCCATGTCAAGTGCTGCATCTGGATTAGCACCCTGCATGAGTAACAAATCCGGATCCCAAAACCACCAAAAGCCAAAACTACCACATTTCAGCAATTCGATGACCTACAGCACACGCTACATCAGCAGAGACCTTGGGCCAGGTTACACAAGCATGTGTTTGTAGCTGAGCTTGAAGAAAAGCCACGAATTTGCAACCACAAGCAACAAGTGCCACCATGAGCAGTGCCACCTTGCAGTGCCACCTTGCAGTGCCACCTTGCAGTGCCACCTTGCAGTGCCACCTTGCAGTGCCACCTTGCAGTGCCACCTTGCAGTGCCACCTTGCAGTGCCAACTTTAGCAGGACGCCAAGCTCGAAGAGCAAGTCAGCTACGGCATTGCACACTGCCCTCGACGCCATTGTCACCATTGAGCAGAGATCGCAATCCGAACTCTGCATCGCCAATCTCTGACCAACATACGATCCTGCATGGGGGCCGCAGACCATCTCGGTGCTCCGCGAGAGCGGCCAGCGATGGCGAGGTCGAGGAACCGGAATTTGCAGCCGTGACATGTTTGTTTCCGACTCTGCGGTCGGTGAGACCGGATGACATCGGCAGCGCTTACAGGGTCTGGAAATACGACGGGCATATAAGAACCAGTACATGTACGACGAAGGTGCTGGTGTTGCAAAAAGAAAAAAGCTTCTTGTATCACTCACAACGCTCTGCAAGTCACAGTCAACCTGGCAGCGGTTTTCACGTAGAGTTGGGCGGGAGACGGGGCGGCGGTCGCTTCACGTCAAATCCGCTACCAGTTTAACCTCGAGTCTGGCGAAAAGTCACCGAGGGAACCCCCCCTAAGTGTGCCCTCGGGCCCACTCACGTTCGTTACGCACCCAACTTTTCTTTTTGGTGGTGGCATGATCTTTAAATGAAATCGAAGGTGGAATATGCCGCGAGAGCCCATCACACACGAATCGCATCGGCGAAAGTGCCGAGGGTCATGTACGAGCGAAAGATCAGCATAGACGGGTGCCCTGAGACATTTCACATGTCGCGGACACGAGGTTTGCAGTTCCTTCGTGGTGCCTGGGGAGGATCTGGAATTGGATCACACAAGCGCACACTAGGCGGGCGCTGTGGTTGGGGACCTTTGTGCATGGCCGCCGTGTCCTGGCCCAAAAGGCCGGACATAGGCCCGGCGTGGACCGTGGCAGGCCTGTGCAGATGTTGATCTTCTACGACATGGAGGGCCATGGAGTTTGCAGCAATGGCCGCGGGCGGTCCCCACGCTCCACCGGCCTCGCCAGCACGTCCCGGAAAGAGTCGCTTGGGCCTGCCCACACCCACGGCTCGTCCCCCAGCAGCCCGCACTAACGCCGCCTCCACGACGTATTTATTTGTCGCACCCTTATTGTTGCGAATCAGACCACCTCTGCATTCCCCATGACCCAGTGGCCGCTTGCGAGCGGTTGCACCAAACGCCCGTGCCTCTGCAAAACCGACAAGGACACGACATAACTTGCACCTTCCCCACGGTCTAAAAAACAACTAGAGCACATTGTCCTCGCCAGAGACCCGTAACGTAGATGACACTAAGATTTTCTTTCTTTTTTTGTCTGCTTGCTTTGTTGGCTCATCCCCTATTTAGGGCCCACCGGATTACCCTATCATGCATTTCGGAGAACCGTACACCCTGCTTCGCAGCACGGTTCAGTCTCTGGATATGCGATGGCAGCCGGGCTTGGATGTCGTGGCAGCCTCCACCAACGCTCGCGCATGCACCGAGGGCGACCCCTCTACCAGGACCACACGTGAGAAGGCCCAGGGACGCTGTGGGACCCGTTGGTGGGCCGCTGTAGAGCCGTCAAGATCAGGCACAGGCAGCAGCACACGCCCGAAATAGCCTGGCAGCAGTGCCTGCCAGTTTAGGCGCCAATCGTAGTCTTCGGCAGAGCCTCTACTTTGACTTGACACTGGGATTAGAAGGGCGGTTTTGTGTGACATTTTATGACCTGATTTTTCAAAACAGGAAACCAAATATAAAAAAGGTGTTTTCCCCCTTGTCGAAAAAGCTTGTTGCCCCCGCCCATGACAGACTTTGAGAACACCTTGTTTGACTTCCAGACAACGGACAACTTCTTGGATAACATTGCCAGCGTCAACTTGTCGCCCTCCTCGATCAGTGGGGACGAAACATGGCAAAACGGGCAGTTGAACACCCAGATGGAATGGAGTGACTCCAACAACACCTTTGTCAATCCCGCCGCCAACGCCAACCAGTCGTACAACTACCCCCTTGTGGAGACCACCATGTCGCAGACATCGTACCTGAACAACTCGTCGAACGAGTCGCCCGTCAACACGAGCTCCCACACATCCCCTGAATCCATCAAGGACGAGCTCGACAGCCCCAAGTCCAAACGGGGAGCGTCCGCGGGCAAAATCACAAAGCCCAAGGGCGGCAAGGACAAGACGTCCCACAACATGATTGAAAAGAAGTACAGAACCAACATCAACTCCAAGATCTTGACCTTGAGAGACGCCGTGCCCTCCTTGAGGATAGCGGCCGGCTCCAAGGACGTGAGCTTGGCCGACCTCGAGGGCTTGTCTCCCGCCTCCAAGTTGAACAAGGCCAGTGTCTTGACCAAGGCCACCGAATACATCAAGCATTTGGAAAAGAAGAACGATGTATTGAAGCAGCAGAACATGGAATTGAGGAGATTAATACAGAGAGTCAATGCCGGCCAGCAGCAGCTCCCCCCACAACAACAGCAGAGAGGCCCAGTGCAGCAGCCTCCACAGCAGATACCACAACAGCCACGTCCACAGCCGGTGCAGCAGATGCAACCCATGCAACAGATGGCCCAGCCCGTGCAAATGATGGCCCAGCCACGCCTTGCCCAGATGGCCCAGGTGCCCACCCTCGCCCAGGGCGGCGCTGCACAAATTGAAGACTACCTGTTTGGATTCTACCCCCAGGAAAACTCGTATAATGCCACTCCGATCCAGCAGCTGTATTCCAACAACTCCCAGTTCTCGGAATCCTCCACCGGCCAACCAAACAAGTACCTCCTTGGGGGTATGGCCACCATGATGGCCACCTCTCTCTTTGCAGGTGGTGGCGGTATCGGTACCAACGATTTCAAGGGTCTCAGTGCATTCCCTATACTCCCCGGCTTGTTCTCCAACGGCTTGTTTGGACAAGTGTGGACCACTATGCAAGTGTTTTTCATTCTTTGGACCTTGGTAACATTGTTCAAGCCATCATTCCCTATTGGAGTCAATGAAAAGGTGACGTCCGGCCTGCAGAGCTTGATCAAGAGCTGGATAATGGTCACTTTTGGCTTCCAGTTGCCTATCAAGTTGGAAGAGTCCAGAAGAGAACAGATTGTCAATAGACTAGTTGGACTCGACAGGTCCTCGTCCAGATGGTCGCATCTCGTTAGCGACTATGCCTTGGTGTCCATTTGCGAGGCCAACTTTGAGGTTGCGTTGCTCAATGTGATTCTCGGGCAGCTTGTGTGCCAGAAGTACGAATGGATGAGAAGCTTCATCAGCAGGAACATGGCCATCAAAGGATCGATGCTTTCCAACTTGGAATGCAAGCCCGAGAACGAGCTGCTCTACCTCGTGAACCGCTTAATTACCAATGTCGACGGCTTGGCCATGTTGAAGAGCAAGGACTTGTTCAGAAGATTGTCCAACTTGATTGACTCGGCACCATTGAACCAAGGCCTTAGTGCTTTGAGCAAGAACCACGTCAAGTATGCAGAGATCTTGATGGAACAGCCCAAGCCCGACTTCTACTATGTTTTGCTGAACTGGAGGTTGTTGGGAGTTGTGGACGACTTGGTGACCACCTTCTTGGAGCATGTTGGCGAAGAAAGCACCAGCAAGGTTCACGTGCAAATACGAAAGGACATTGCCATTCTCGAGCAGTTGATAAATAAGAGGGGCAGCTTGTTTGACTACTTCAAGTTGTTGAAGGCTGTTGTCGACGAAGAATACGCTCCCCAGTTGATGGCCGAAACCGACCAGAGATTGAACAAGAAGTTGCAGAGCTTCAGATACTTGGTTGACGGACCCGAGCTCACTGACGAGGAAGCCATTAGCGAGGAAGAAGAGGAAATCACGGACGAGGAGGACCAAGACGAGACGGAGGTGTCGAGCGTCACCAAGACGGAGACGTCGCCAGAACTCATTTCCTCCTTCAACCTCGTCAGTGACGAGCAGGCTGTTGTGTTGACTTCCAGTCTTGTTGTGTACTACTTCAGAAAGGGCCAGACGGCCGAGGCTGCCAAGGCCTTGAGCAGATTGAACGTGAAGGAAGATGAGATGAGCATTCTTGCATTCACATCTGTCGCCAAGATGATCAACACGGTTGTTCCTGGCCCTGAGGTGGACACACACGATGTTCTCGACAAGGCTATTCAGAGCTGTCGTACCTGGTTGAAGAACGCTCATTTCGTGAAGTTCCTGGTGAAATCCGAAGCAAGCAAGATTCTTATTGAGAAAAGTTTGATTGTTAATGGCATGGATGATGATTAATTTATTGGTATAGAGGGATAATATTGAATATAGTGTAGGATATGATTTGAATGTGTAGGGTGAGGAGGTGTGAAAGGTGGAGGTGTCAGGTACTGGACTATAAGTGGTTAGTAGGTGCCGATGCTTAGGTGGTGCCGAGGTATCCTTTGTGTTTTTGGAGGTACCAATGGATTGTTAGGGGTATTAATGGATAGGAAGTCCAATGGTGTCTTGGTGGGAAATCCTTAGAGGTGCCGAGATATCATTTGTTTGTTAGGAGGTATCTTTGGTTTGTTAGCAGTGCCGATGGTGTCTTAGTTGGACCAATCTTTGGTTTGTTTGGAGGAACCACTGGTTTGTTGGGAGGTGCCGATGGCGTGTTGGGTGGTCCAATGGTTGTAGGAGTAACCGCTGGTTGAAAAGTTACCACTGGTTCGTTTGGAGTTAGCATTGGTTTTATTGAGGGTTCCACTGATTTGTTTGGAGGTATTAATGGTTTGTTTGGAGGTATTAATGGTTTGTTTGGAGGTATCAATGGTGTTTTTGAAGGTACCAATAGTTTGTTAGGTGGTATCATTGGTTAAGAGGGTACCAATGGTTTGTAAAAGTTACCACTGGTTCGTTTGGAGTAGCCACTGGTTCGCTTGAAGTAGCCACTGGTTTGTAGAAGTTACCACTGGTTCGTTTGGAGTAGCCACTGGTTTTGTTGAAGGTTCCAATAATTTGTTTGGAAGTACCAATGGCTTCTTTGAAGGTACCAATGGCTTCTTTGAAGGTACCAATGGCTTCTTTGAAGGTACCAATGGCTTCTTTGAAGGTACCAATGGCGTGTTGGGTGGTCCAATGGTTGAAGGAGGTCCAATGGCGTGTTGGGTTGTCACCGATGGCATCTTAGCAGAAAGAACAATAAATTAGGTACACCAATGTCTTAGATAACACCTGGCGTCTTAGTTGCAATGATAATCTGGAGTCTTGGTAGACGAATGACAGCTACTTGACCAATGACATCTCGTTAATCAGTGGCGTCTAGTTGACCAATACACTAGAAGAGCAAAGTCTTAGACCATCTTAGTGGACCTGAAATCTAGTAACCAATACATCTGTACGGCGCAGGAGTGCACGATATCCTACTTGGACCAATGATGACCTCTTAGTAGAGAAATGAATCTAGTTGACCAATAGCTTCTTAGTAGAATATTCGTCTTTGTAGACCCGACATCTAGTAACAAATACGTCTTAGTGGACTAACATCTAGTATCCGATATGTTTTAGTAGACCTGACATCTAGTCAATACAACTTAGTGGTCCTGGCATCTACTCAATATCTTAGTAGACCAATATCTTCTTAGTGGTCCTGGCATCTACTCAATACATCTTGGTAGAGCAATAGCTTCTTAGTGGTCCTGGCATCTACTCAATACATCTTAGTAGACCAATAGCTTCTTAGTGGTCCTGGCATCTACTCAATACATCTTAGTAGACCAATAGCTTCTTAGTGGTCCTGGCATCTACTCAATACATCTTAGTAGACCAATAGCTTCTTAGTGGTCCTGGCATCTACTCAATACATCTTAGTAGACCAATAGCTTCTTAGTAGACAATAAGTCTTAGAGCAATGGCATATACTAACCAGTACGTCTTTGTACAGCACCAGAGGACGAAAGGCATGTTAGTAGTCCAATATATCTCATTAGATCAAAAAGTCTTACACCAATAACGTTTTAGAGCAAGGACGTCTTCGAATAACGTCTTAGACTTAGCAGTAACTATTAGGTTTTGGTCCAAGTTGCTGTACAAAGATGTATTGGTCAACCTATAAGTAGTATTGGTCAACCTAGAAGAAGGGACCTAGAAAAAGTATTGACCTAGAAAAAGTATTGACCTAGGAGAAGTATTGACCTAGGAGAAGTATTGACCTAGGAGAAGTATTGACCTAGGAGAAGTATTGACCTAGGAGAAGTATTGACCTAGGAGAAGTATTGACCTAGGAGAAGTATTGACCTAGAAGAAGTATTGACCTAGAAGTATTCCACCTAGAAGAAGATTGACCGGAAAAGTTTGGTTAGATTTACTTCCAGACTCTAGATTCCTAAGAAGATGTCATTGGTCAGGATGTCAGACCACCTCCATCTAAAGATCCACCCAATAGCTCAAAAACACTCGACTATTGGCTAAGCACACCTTGGAGGCTTACTTGCAACAAACTATTCCACTTCGGCACTTCCACCCTTCCAGAGGAAGCTGGAACCAGAATCATCTTTTTGAAGGAAGCTAGAAGCTGAGAGGTTGGAACAATAGACGCGGCTGCAACACGCGGAAATGTGCGCGGAGATAAGTGGACACCGATAAGGACATGTGGCCTGGCGGGAGCCGGGCAGCCACAGCGGTCAAGGCATGGCGAGGACAAGGGCACGCCGGCGGTCGAGCCAAGCGGTGGGATTAAGCTCAGGACATTCCCGGACGGGAATGTCGACTGGGCACGGGTAACACTCGGCTGCAGCCCGGGAGGGTACGAGCAGATACGCGAAGTTCCACATCACCACATTGGGCAAGCGTGCACATGCTTGCAAGTTGGACAATGGGATGGGGCCAGCCCCACGTCAGGATCAGTCGAGAGCTGAGGAGCGACAGGCCCAGCGAGCGGCCAGGCATTTAGCGGGCCTACACCAGGCCCGCTTTGTCACTCTGAGGGCCGGCTTTGTCACTCCGGTGGCGGCAGGCTGGGATGTGGCGGGCAGGCTGGCGGGAGCCGGGGGCCCCGTCAAACAGCGAGGGCTCCGGGCGAAACGTACGTTTCGGCTGGCCTGTGACAGCAACCAGCTGGGGAGCACTCCTCACTTGTGAACCCTGAACCCAGAACCCTTTTCTCTGGTAGTAACTCATGCATGTCTAAACCTTGTCTAACTAAGTCTAAATGGCATCGGACACGACGAGGGCCTGACATCACCGCCGGCACGTCGTAGGCTAGTAGTAGCGGAGGGAGAAACAGGGCTTGGGGGGCACCGTGAAACGACATTTGTTCGCTTTCCCTTTGTGTGTGGGGGCCAACGGTTGGAGGGCCCGGCGATGGCACACATCTGAATGTGTGTGCTCACACTGCTCGCAATTTCTCTCGTAATGTCGAAAGAGGAAGCACAGAGCTTGTGCGACACTGCTTCGAAGGCTCGCCCCACAGACAAGCCTCGGCTGAAGTTTCCATGGGCACAGGCTTGGGACGCATGGAAGCAGCGAGCTTCGCTGGGCTGCTCACACGGCACCGGGGCAGCAGCTGGGGCTGGCGGCACCCAGGAGGGTGGCACCTTCGGGGCGCCACGTCAAAGGTGACAGGCGGCGGCGGGTGGCGTGGCATGGACTGGCCACAAGACGCACCTCGAGGCAGAGGTCCCATTATACGTGGCCGGAGAATAGGCGGTTTATAGCACCCTCGGCGTCACAGCATTCGCCCGCAAGTGGGGATTGGATTTGAAATTTGCTTAGCCAGTTATTTTTAATGATATTTTTTGCTTTGCATGATTCAAAGGAAACGCAATGATCTTCAGCGGTTATTTCCCAAAAGGGTAGTTCACGTGCTGCAGCGCATTGGGCAGAGCAAAGGACGCTACATGAGACGATCTTTGTTGCAAGATAATGGCGATCGGTGGCCCCAGAGAGGCCCTGGTTTGTGGGATCGGGTCGCATTGTCATCTCGCCCACAACAATAGCCAGGTGGCATTTGCCCTAGGAATTTCGCTCTGACACAGGTTTCAGTCCAGGTTGTGTGGTGGACCCATTCATCTTGTGATACCTGATATTTTTCGAAAAGTGAAATGGGTTGATTTTTTTAAACTCGCTTCTTTATTTTCTAGAAAGCGCCAATGGTTACACAAACAGCACTGAATGGAGGTGCCGAAACAGCAAGAGTGGAGATGGCACCAGGCAGCCCACCTCTGGGGCCACTCCACCGGCGGTGCCTCCCCCGCCAGCCACCTCCACGGGGGAGACCGCCGCCACGCCAGGCCCCCCCGTCCTCGCTCACAAGGGATGCGCTGCATGGGCCGGCAGCGCGAGCAGCCCTCACGGCCGTGCTGTGTTAGTGGGTGTATGTATGTCGGGCACGGATTTCAAATACCTGCTTCCATAGTCCTTCTTCGCTGTCGCTGGGCCCAGAGACACCGTGTGGCGGAATGCGCAGCACCGACTGGCGGCCTGCGCCGCCAGTTTGGCTCCTTTGCTTCTCAATTACATATCTAGATCGCCGTTGGCATATAATGCTATCACTATGGTGAAAGTCGTTTATTCTTTCCCAGCCCTGGTGTGAAAATTTCAACTCTCTTGGGCCATTACCATTTATATTTTCAGCGTAATTTCAGTTTGATTATTTTTCTCGGGGCGTAGGCGCCGAAAACGCACAAACGTGTATGTACGTGGGCAAAATAGTGCGACAACGATGATGCATGGTAATTGGAAAGTGAAGTTGGAAAAGTGCAACTATGTGGCAGGGCATTTTTTGGATGATGAGCAATCACCGAAGGGGTAGAAACGATGGCACTGGCCACGACTTGGCTGGGAATCAGTCGACTGACGTCGTCCCGAAGCGGGTGGTGTGAGGGCGCTGCACTGCGGGGGTCCAGGGCCCCTCCACCAGTACCGGAGCCATCACGTCGTCTCTTTGTTTCGTATCTGCGCTTGTCACTACCACTGCCAGTGCTGATGACAACCAGTGCTAGCAGTGCTAGCAGTGCTAGCGGTTCAGCAGCTCAGTGCTAGCAGTTCGGTGCTAGCAGCCCCAGCAGTCCCAGCAGTCCCAGCAGCCCCACCCTCGCAGGCCTTGCCCCGCCCTACCCAAAAACGCATCTCGATTCCTGTTCCTGTCGTGCTTGTAATTGGACAAGGTGTCACTTTTCTTATCTGGTTATATTGTAATTATCATCACCTGTAACGCTTGTTCACACTTGTCCCCTTGAGAGAGGATATTTTTTGGCTGCTTGTTAGTCAGCTTTTTCTTTTTATTTTTTTCGGTTTGGAATAATAAGGGTAGAAAATACCTGCATCTTCGCTGTCGCCGTCCATGTTCTCTCGCATGGGGATTGGAATGACCGGAAGGACACAAATCTGCAAGTCGTACAGATTAAAACGTCTGCATATTTGCGCATTAAAAAGTATATATAGACGCTTGGAAGCGAAATTTGGGCGAGCGAAAGCCATGTCTGATGAAGAAGATCATAATGAGTATAGTATAGAGGATTACTATCGACTTGTCCAACCTTTGTGGAGCTTTGGCTCTGAGCATGTGGAGCACTTTGGCGTGCATAAGATGTTGAGGACCTTGCTCGACTTTGGCTTGACACATCAGTTGGAAATGAAGAATTTACAAAAGAGGGAGCTCGAGATGGGCCAGCTCCACACCACTGTGGTGGGCCGCTGGCCTGCCTTGGCCATCCAGGCGCCCGCCACGCACGCGGCCCAGCCCCCCCACCACCTGAGCGTGGCTGCCGCCGACGACATGACGCCCAAGCCCGATCCAGACTCAACAGCACACTTGTCCTCGTCAACCACCGCCACGGCTGCCGCCACCACCACCACCGCCACCACGAGCGCCGCCACGGCACCACACACCACCGCATCCACGCTGGCGACAGCCGCCCCCACCGCCCCCACATCACGAACGCGATCCCCAGCGGGTACAGCCTCGGAGCCGTCCCACATGAGCATCCACAGCCTTATCAATAGCACCGCCGACACCGGGGAAAACAGGTCGCTAACAGCATCGGCGGCATCCACGCCGGCCCCAGCATCCACCAAATCGGCGTCGCCCATGTCGCCGTCGCCAGGCGCCGTGGCAGACTGCGTGTGTTTGCGCCATCGTAACATCGAAGAGTGTGTCCAGTTTGCGTTGGCCTCCTACCTATTCTCCCGATTCCACATCCCAGACGAGTACGACTCGCTCGAGTTCATCTTGACGCCCCACACGGACCTCAATCCCGTCAAGCTCCTCAAGGGCTCCAACAAGCTCTCGCCCATCTCCTACTCCCAACAGCATAAGACCTCCATCAGCGCCCTCTCGTTGAGTGGCCTCAACTACAAGAACGTCAACTTGATCAAGCTCCTCACCACCCGAGAACCCCGAAAGACGAGCGACCTGGCTGACGCCATTGCCCAATTGGCGGGTTTCCCCAGCTTGCACGCCTACTCCATCCACAGAGATTTGGAACCCCCTCCCGAGGTGGTGGCCCAGATATTTCCATTTATAGACAAGGGGCACGGAGGAGGCGCCCTGGACGAATTGAGAGACGTTTTGAAGATGCTACGCAGACTGCTCGTGCAAGATATGGTGATTGTCCGGAGGAGGTATCCCGGAAACGCCCTACTTCGGTATGGGGTTTTCAAGACTGAACACTTTCAAAGATGGGCTGATCAGGTGGAGTCAAAAATGGGGGTTTCTGCTGAAGCGGAGCAAGCCAGAGTCCCCTACTACTTGGGCGCCTCCACCTCGGACGTTTCCATCAACTCGGGTTCTGGCCACACTTCTCCCCAGGCCTTGCTGGTTGCCCACAGCAGCGTGGTGCCCGCCGTTGCAGCCCCCACCGCCTACGTTGCCAGTGCCGAGTCCCCAGCAGTCCAGGTGCAGCCCGTTCCGCCACCTGCCGGCATGATAGCGCCCACCGCCGTGGTGGGCATGGAGAGCCAGATGTTGCAGCACCCACGCCAGGCTGCCCCCGTTTTGGGCCATCCCATAGCACAACCGCCCCAGCAGCAGCATCCCCACCACCCCCACCTAGCCCACGGCCACCTCCAGCAGCAGCATCTCCAGAGTCACAAGATTGTCGACCAACAGCATGCACACCATGTGCACACACAAGTGCCGGCGCCACTCCCGCCGGTGCCAGCAGGCATGTCGCCACAAGCACAGGCGGCATCCAACCTCCTCGCCCTCCACACACACACCCTCCAGACACTTCTCGACAAGTCCAACGGGCTTGCCATCCTCTCGACCCTCAACAACGTTGCCCTCGCACAGGCGGTGATCCGGGAGGCGTGCCAGGCCCATGCCCACGCCAACTATGCGTTGGCAGAAGCACTCCGGGTAATGCAGAATCCGTCGGGCACCGCAGCGGTGGCAGGTTCAGCCGGGTCGATGGCTGCTGCAGCGGCCTCGGTTCCAGCTTCCCACACGCCCGTCATCTTTCACTCGCCACACCACTCGTCACATCACCCGTCATCCACGCCTCCGTTGACAGCACAGCAGATCAAGCGCCAGTCCGTCTTGGCCCGCCGTTTGTCCAGACAGGCCTCCTCCTTGTACGAGATGTGGGACGACTTCAAAGATTTGGAGAAGGAGTTGAGCGACAATGAGATTACTGTCACAGAGTGGTTGAAGGTGCATGGATCATCGGAAAGGCAGTTTAGACACACGAGGTTGAAGATTATCAAGTTTTTGGAGGACGAAGCGTTGAGAAGAAACAGTGACGTGGAGTTTGTCAAGGACAAGTTGCATAATAAGATGAGAAACAGGGTCCGTCCATGGACTTTGGATGAGGTGCAAAGAATGTTAACCCTGGGCAAGAGGATCAAGCTTGATGATTAGGGAATATCAGAGTGGTTTATTAAAGTGACTAGGAATATCTGAGATCAGACTAGGGAATATCTGGGTAGTTTTGGATCAAGGTGACTAGGAACTGAGCAGTTTTGGATCAAGATGACTAGGAACTGAGTAGTTTTGGATCAAGATGATGGGGGAATCATGACGAATAGGTGTGGAATCAGCTGACGACCAGTCTGGTTTCCCAGCCAGCGTGGACAACTATCGTGGCACATCCCACAACAGTGTAGATGTCATATTTATGGGGTTTTAGAGCTTCACTGGTAAAAGTTGAAGAAGAGGACAGAAGGTGTGAAGGTGAGCTGATACTGGTGAGTCCACAAGAGCAAAGGAAAAGAATTGCAAGTCAGGCAGGAAGGGTAGGGTTGACAAGGAGGTATCTCTGGAGTTTTGACGTCAAATGTCAAGCAAAGGATTGACAGGAAGTTCATGGTAGTCCACTTGACGAGTCAAAGCATAATGACAGGAAGTTCAGGCTAGTCCACTTGACGAGTCAAAGCATAATAACAGGAAGTTCAGGCTAGTCCACTTGACGATAAATTTGACAGGAAGTTCAGGTAGACCACTTGACGAGTTTGCCAGGAATTTCACAGACATTGACGACTTGACACAAGTGATTGACAGGATGTGTCAAGTACCAGGTCAAGCAAAAGTACAGCCAAAGACCTGCTTGTCACCATACGCAAAACCCAACCTTGTCAGCAAAAGCCCAAGCAAACACCCAAACAAAAGCCCAAGCAAACACCCACAATAGCACCCTCATGGCAAACATGCCAACCCTCACATGAAGTTAAAATAAGCATGCATCTGGAATAGGAACCTCCAAGCACAAGACGCCGCAAAATAAGCTCGATAATAAAGCTTAACATCGCAACTTTAAAAGACGATAGAGCATTATAGAATGTACAATATGTATTATAACCCCTTTTTAGGTAATATTTGACGAACACATGTAAGGTAGGATAGCCCATTGTACTGCCCCGACCCAAGCAGCCCAGCACGGTCGGGCTTTGGGGCTCGCGGAGTGAAATTCGGCGTGGCTGGCGGGCCCAGAGCGCCAGAGGCCGCTGGGCCAGGGGCCGCTGGCGCTGCTGCGGGGACACGATGCGCTCCACCACGCTGATGAGCCGCCGCCAAGCACCCCCGGGCCGCCGCCACGACGACCCCCTCCCCCCAGCGCCGCCCCCATGGCCCCTCGCCAGCGCCAGCTCCACCCCGGCCTCCGTGATGGCAGCCTTTTTTCAAGGCACCGGTCCGCCTCCCGCCATCGCAGATCGGAAGCGACAAGCATACAGATTAACATGTGTCCTCGCTCCAGAGATGCCCCTGTTTGTGTAGCCCAGCAGATGGAGCTTCTGTGGGCCGGCAAACAAGCTCATCAAACCCTATGGGCTGACCACACATGCAATGTAATGTCGGTTAAACGTACGTGGAAATGTACCAGCTGTATGGAATTTTCGAAAATCAGTTGATTTTGCCCGTTGTGAACCATGGCGTGTGAGGAGGGGTGGAGAGTAAGGGAAGATTATGGAGAAACACCGCAAGATGGTTGGAGGTGGCAGCGTACAGTAGAGAGCCCAGGGCCCCTACGGGACGGTTGCGAGCCGGACAGGGACGTTCGCAACCCCCACCTCCCGGTGCAACCCTGCCATGGCCTCCACCGTCCCAATTTCACCTTGTTCCACACAGCCGTGATTCCCAGTGCCCACCGTGCTGGCGGGCACCGTCCCCGCTTGTGTCAACTCCTCTGGCGTGGCTATCTTGCAGTGGAGAGAAGAGGATATACGACGCTCGAGACAGCCTCTGGTGGGTGTGCCAGGCAGCGTGTGTGGGCCGGCCAAACCCACAGGCACAGCGTGCCCCAGCAGCACCGCCAGGAGGCACACCAAGCAGGACTCCCACATACCCACTCCTCCACCGGGCCCCAGCAAGGTTAGGGTTGAAAAAATACAGCCTACTAAGGTTTGGTACAATACGGTCGATTTAAGCTCGGAATGTTTAAGCGAATATGTAACATGTTGTAGTCTAATTTTAAACGAAGATCGTCCCCTCCGAGGCTTGACAGAGGCCTGTGCCGGGTCCCAGGCACCAGGCACCCAGGTCCCAGGTCCACAAGTCAGGTCCCACGACGTCCGGAGCATCCCCGTAGTGCTGGATATGTGGCCTTGTATGCGCCAGAGTGCCCAGATTCGTGCTTGTTTTTGTTCAACGCAAGAAAGTCTTAGCGGACGAGTAGCGGGTGTGTTGTGGTGGACCGCTCGTGTGTCGTGTAGCTGTCGTGTAGCTGTCGTGTGGAGCTGTCGTGTGTCGTGTATCGTGTAGCGTCGACGTTGCTCTGCTTCTGCTGCAGAGCCTAGTCCATGCCAGAAATAGATGCGGTACTCCACTGCCTCGCTCCTTGGAGAATTCACCAAACCACCTTGAACGTAGGAGCGTCTTCATAGCTATGCAACTCCGACATTCTATAGCTTATGCCCGAGCTCTTATTATCCACATTCTGAAGTCAAACTGGCATAGATATTTCCCGCTTCTTGCAGAAGCACCAACTGTAAAATCAAGGTTTGGACAATACAACCGTTGCTTATTATCCCGATGGAGCTAGAAGCCTAAATGTTTTTATATCCCAATGCAGCTTGGATGCCAGGATGCAGCTTGGAAGCCTAGTTTCTTTCTCATGTGCAGTTAGAAGCTTTCCTTCGTGATATCCCAATGCAGCTTGGATGCCTAGTTTACTCTCGTGATATCCCGATGCAGCTTAGCCTTTCTGGTGCAGCTTAGCCTTTCTGGTGCAGCTTAGCCTTTCTCGTGATAACCGCTGCTTGAAACCTTTTCTTCTCGTGATAACCGTGCAGCAGTCTTTCTCGTCCCCATGCAGCCTAGCCTAGTTCTTTCTCGTCCCCATGCTGGCTTTTCTTCTCGTGATAACTGTGCATCAGTCTTTCTCGTCCTGATTCTGAAAGCTTTTCTTTCGTGATAACCGTGCAGCAGTCTTGCTCGTCCTGATTCAGCCTATTTCTTTCACATCCCGATTCAGCTTTTTGCCTATTTCTTGTCCCGCTTGCTCCTCTCGTGAGCAACTCAAGCAGCAATGACAAAAGGCTCGTACAAGTAACCCTCACCTTCAAAGAACTTGGACA
This sequence comes from Kodamaea fukazawae, assembly GCA_030572255.1. NCBI lineage: Eukaryota > Fungi > Ascomycota > Pichiomycetes > Serinales > Debaryomycetaceae > Kodamaea > Kodamaea fukazawae. The sequence goes on along the minus strand of JAJLZQ010000008.1, from coordinate 357,281 downwards.
TGGCCTCGACCCAGTGGAGTCTCAACGAGTGCAACATGGCAGATGTACCCTCCATCAACACCAAGATGCACACTGTCAACGAAAACCACATGGCGAACAAGAACACCGTCATCATCACCCCAACCGCTCCCGTCTTGCCAAACGCATTCTGGATGGTCATGCTCCACAACACGGTGGACAACTGGGCATGCGCCAAGGAAAGCGCCCACAAACGCAAGTAGGAAGCGGTGTGGGACACGCAGTTAAGACAGAACTCGATCGTGTGGATCACTTGGTGGATGATCACGTCTCCCAAGTTGAAGCCCTCGCCCTCCTCTCCGTGGCCGGAACTGGCATGCATGGGCTCAATGTCGTTGGGGAACCGGAACTCGTCGTCGTCGTCATCCTCGTACCGAGGCTCGCCGTTGATTGCAAACTCCTCCGACTCTTGGGTGCTGGCTTGGATGCTGGACACCTCGAATTCAAGGGCAGCGGCAGCCTGCTCTTCCTCGTGCTCCTGCACTCGGCTCCGGTGGTGTTCCTCGAGGTTGCTGTACCCTAACTTGATGGCGTTCTCGTTCTGCTTCTTGAGAACATATGGCTTATATATGAGGAGCCACGGAACACAAACCAAAGAAATCAAAACTAATACAACTTGAACAAACTTTTGCCCAGGGTAGAGCGGGTCTTCAATCTTACCCGGCGACAAGAACATGTTGATCAACATATTCAACAATCCCGGAGGCTGACGGTTGGAGCCGAACCAGTCGACGCTCCACTTGTATATGATGGTCAAGGTCAAGTACCCAAAGATACTCTCCATGAAGAGAAAGCCAGGAATAAAGTTGCCGACAATGTCCACCTTGGAGTCAAAGAATCTATAGTTGACCAAGCTGAACATGAAGGAGTAGTTCATGTGGATGAACCCCATGACAATCGACAACTTCATCTTGAACGAGTTGGTGAAGAGAAGATTGTTCTCGGCCCCATGCCACCCCCAGTCCAAACCAAAGGGGTATGTTTTGCCCGGGATCTTGGTGGCAACCACTGTGCCTCCGTTTTCAGGTACACTCCACTCCCACGCCGACGAGAATAACGACATTGACTTGGAAAACACATCGTTATAGATGAGACCTGTGTAGATGGAGAAGAGCCCCATCAACAAGAGAATGTATCTCCCGTTGAAGGCCATTTCAAAAATCTCGTCCTTGTTTCTCATGGCGGTGAACTTGCTTTCGTTGAGGAGGAGGAACAGTGCGATAAGCACCACTATGAACCCGTGCCCGATATCCCCAAACATGATAGCAAACATGAAAGGGAAGGTGATAATCGTGGCTAACCCCGGGTTGACTTCTTGGTAGGTGGCAATCCCGTACGCATCGACAATCAGTTGGAATGCATACGTGAACTTGTTTGTCTTGTGGAAGGTTGGAGGAGTTCTATTGGTAGACAACCGGTTGACAATAGCAATGAGTTCGTCTGTTGGGTCGCTGAAGGGATCGGCCGGAGTAAAAGACGTCGGTGGGGGTGCCGACAATGGCTGTCCTATGTCCACAGTCTGTTGAGAGTCTCTGCTGGAGGCTCTGGTGACGACTCCCCTCAAGGAATCCTTGACCTTATCGAAATCGTTTTCAGGAATCCATCCTTCGGCCACCAAGCACCTTCTGGTTCCGTCTTGGTCAAACTTGTTGAGGGTTTCATAGATAAGTCTCTCTCTTTGGATTGCGTACGCAAATGTCGGGTACGTTTCTTGGAACACAATCAACTCTGTCAACAAGGTATCCTTGGTGCTGGACACAACGCTACTGATATCCTCCAACTGTAAGTTCAACTCAACCAAGGTCTCCTGTCTGGCACGGTTGTCACCAGTCACGTTCGAAAAGACAAGTCCGTCGAGAGAGTTAATAATCTTCAACACTCTTTGCTTTAAAAAGTCACCATGTATGTAGACAATGAATATGTTTTTGTCTACCAATTCCAACTCTGGGCCATTTGTCACCTTGGGGAGCTGTTCGTCCACAGGAATGTCGTGGAAGTAAAGATTACCACGCAACGTTCTCCAAAGAATAGTACGCAACAAGTGGATCTTTTCTCTTTCGATAGTACCGGCAATGGAGTCGAATTGGGAGTCTAGAGACGTTTCAAACCCTATTCCTTCTTCCTGGTTGCGCAAGAGAACAAGATCTTCATCCTCGTCGTCCAGAGTGATCTCGAAATTGGACGGATCATGAGCGGGAGCAGTGGTGCTGGATGGCGTGTGGAAGTTTGTGACGGCCGTGACAACGTGTCTGTTTTCAAGCAACTTGTATCTCCTCATGTCCAAGCCGTCGTAGGACTTGTCCAAGTGTTGTATTCTTGAGTGGAAGTCGGAGATCTGGCGTCTGATATCGTCCATTTCACCGAGCGACTGCAAAGGGAGGTAGGTGGGATAGAGTTCGGTCTTTATGGCCCCAAACTTGGACATGGCCCCAAGAAGGTAGTTGAGCTCGATTTCCGATGAATCAATTGCCCTTAGTTCCTTCATGAAGGTCCGCTGGAACGACGAGAGCTTGGAGTTGAGATCACGGAAGTGGACGGTTCCAAGCTCGCCAAGCGTCCCCACAACGTCTCGAGCAAGCTCGATCGTAACAAAGAACTGTACAAGGGTCATGGGCGCAGAACGGAATATGGCTTCCTGCGAAGCAGGCTGGTCGGATAGATGAATCGCCATTTCACTTGCTTCTGTAGTTTGATACGTGTTTTTCAATCGAGTGAGGGCCAAGCCATAGATCGGACATTAACTGCACAGTGTGGCCCTACAATTGGACAAACAACGTTTTACTACAAGTATACGGTCTATGGTTTTAAATCGCTCTAGAAGGGGGTACCGTACTACTCTAATAGCTACATCTTGTTCATGGTTTCACTTGCCTGAAGCTCTCTTGCTGGAGAGGTGCCGGAGGTACTTGTCACAGAAGGATGCGCAAAACCACAAAGGGTCCAGACCCGGCCAAGCTCAGGCATAACTAGTAATTACATATAACCAGACTGGTGTTGGGGTAAGGATCCTCCTGCCAGTGACCCTGTGCCACTTCTTTGGACAGAAGGGTCACAATTGAGAGAGAAGAGAGAAGATTGGGGAATGGAAAATGCTGACATGGACGGTTGACAACTGGAATGTCACCAGTATGAAGCATTGAGTTGGTCTCAACTATGCTGGCCACCTTACTATGTTGAGCCCTCTTATTCTGATGAGCCCTGCCGCTGTGTTGGGCATTCTTGGTTAGATATACCAGGGATATCGTTATGTCTGATATTGCCACTTTGGTCTACCAAATAGTAAGGAAAGGCACCCTCCTAGCAATTCCAGTAACAGTAGCAACTTCACCCTTATTCAGATAAGTGAAAGTAGCCACCAGATTAGCGGTTCGTCGTTTGCTGTTCACGCCGCTACAACTTCAACTTCTTCTGCTGCTTCAGCAAGTACCAAAATCAGTCACTTTAAGGTAGCCTATCTCTTCTCCACACCCATTTCAATCCATTCAGTCACTCCGGTATGCTCATTGGTACCTGATCTTCCGCTTTTCAATAGAGTTATCGCTGCCAAACTGATCAAGTTAAATCCCATTTGCAATCGCGCTATAAAATTTATTCAGTATGAAACTACCAGTCTTCCTATTGGCACTACTAGCATGGCCCATCCAGGCCAGCGACGCCAACGGTGGAAATGGGGACGAGCTCTATTTGAATGCAATGCAACAGCTATCAGAAATTAAAGAAAAAGCGGGTCCTCCCAAGCCATACTTCACCAGCAACAAAATGGAGATTCCTCAGTTTAACAGCACCACCAATAAATATGAGACCTGGCACACCAAACCAGACTTTTCGGCAGTTCAATCACAGGTGATCCCACTTCTTGAAAAGGCTGCAGAGCTTGAGCACCATCAATCGCTACTTACGTTGGCGGACTTCTACGTGTTTGGCAACTACTCCACGCCCCACAACTATACCAAATCATTAGCATATTATCATAGGGCCGTGGCTGTCGAGCCTTCGGGCAGAGCATATTTCATGTTGGGGTATTTCTATTCTTCGGGAGCGTTTGGAGCTATTCCGCAGGACAATAGAAGAGCTATACTCTATCTTCATTTTGGAATGGAAAACGGTGACTTGGCCTCCACCATTGCACTCGGCCATAAGTACTCCAAGGGCATAGGAGTAGAGCAGCTGAAGGATCATGCACTCTATTACTACTCCCGTGCAGCCCATATTGGTATGGACTTGCACTCCAAAACCACCCTAGCACAACTCGAGGCAGAGGAGCCTCGGTTCAATATTCGACTCCCAGATTTCGGAGGCGGTTTATTCAAAAAGACGTTGAGTGAAGCTCTGCTCACTGTGACTTCTATTGTGGAGCAATACGATGAGTGGTTTAATCTTCTTGAAAGTTCCAGTGTTGACCTTGACGAGCACCAGCTTATCACTCTCTACCATTCAGCCATCAAACATTACAAAGGAGACTACTTCCATAAAAAGGATGTCAAGAAGAGTATCCGACTTCTTGAAGAGTGCATCGGGAAAGGAAATTATGACCCCGATACATTCGGCACACACAAGCAGGACTCATTAGATGATATGGAACTCACCGCAGTTTCCTACAGTCTTTCCATGTTGGGTCATATATTGTTACATGGGATCTCTGTGGAGGCTGATCCACTAATGGCCTGGAAATATTTGAACGATTCTCTCATCTACAGACCCAATGCGGATTCAGCCTACGATATGGCCTACTACTATGATCACATTGAAAATGACCAGAAGAAAGCCAATCTCTGGTACTCCAAGTCGAGTGAGCTATTCTCTGCTAATGGTATCCTAGAATATGCCAAGCGGCGTCAATCTAATGCTACTGAGCGAGATGCAGTCTACAAGTTAGTAAAAGAGGCCGCGACGTTAGGATCCTCGGACGCTTACTATTTCTTGGGTAGGCTTTACGAACTTGGCTTTAGCGATCGAGAATACGATCCCAAAGTCCCTATAATATCGTACAAGTGGTTTTTGGAAGGTATCGAAAGGCGTGTATATCCGCACTTGGAACAAGCTTTCACAGAGTTGGTCGCTGGCAACATTGAGAATTCCCTTGTATTGTATCTGATTGCTGCAGAACAAGGGTTGGAGTCTTCCCAGGTTTCAGCAAGCTATTTGCTCTATCAGCTTCAGCTGTACCTCTCCTTCAAACCTAAAAAGTCTTATGAAGAGTCCAGAGTGAGGTCGGCCATTGCCTACTTGAAAATGTCGGCCTCTCAAGACAACATTGACTCCATGATTTTGCTTGGCGATTTCTATTTAAATGGTATTCCAGAAGCCAACTTTGAAGCCGACCACGATGCTGCCTATTACTGCTATGAAAAGGCTACTGAATATGGCTCGCCTAATGGTTACTATAAGCTAGGCACCATGTACGAGTATGGTTATGGTCCATTGAATGGGTCTGCTGATTACTTCATGGCCAAGAGGTACTACGACTTGAGCAGGCAGAAGAACCGAAAGGACGACAGATCCAGCGTTCCCTCTGATTGGGCCATGCTCAGATTAAGGGTAAAGTACTTTGCTGAAAATAGTAGGTTGGTGGCCATCCTTGCCCATTGTGCCTCTTTTGTCAAGTGTAACTCCCTTAGCTTGTTCCGTACAATTAAATTACGGATCTATGGAGACTAAAAGCGTCACTACGTATCCTTCGATAAAAAGTACGCTGGTACTCATGACTAATTTGGAATATAATAATATAGATTAAAGTAACTTTTAACTCCAGTGCTGATTTTGTAGAGGCAGCGGAGCTGCTGTTGAGCGTCACTTCGGCACTTCTCCAGCTTAGCTTTCTGGCTGCAAATTACTTCTTCGACTCTACTTCTGCATCGCACAAGACAACCACGAGTACGCAATAGCTCTGTGAATCGTGTGTATGCCTATATGATACTTATAAAATGCTTGCTGGTTAGTACACAGCTTTCTATATACAATTGAGGGTATCTTATTCATCAAATAATTCACCAAGTCATAGTCAGAGAACTGTCCAAGGTGCCTTTTAAAATTGGGAGCTTGCTCTGCACTGACCTCCTCAGTCTTGGGATATCTGAGTCCACATGAGTGTCTTTAGGTAAGTTATACATCCAACCATTCTTCTCCAACAAAGACATGAACTCATCAATGGTGTTTGCGTTTCTTAACGTCCGTCGTGAGCCCAAGACTATCAACTTACATTTCGCTCTGGTGATGGCCACATTGACTCTAGCCCAGTCCTTCACCAAATCCCCTGCATTACCGTCATAGTTAGATCTCACCAAAGACACGATAATGCAGTCCTTGTCTTTCCCTTGGTATTGGTCTGCCGTGAGAATCTCAACTTCTGACGTGCCCATTAACTTGGTTAAGTACCTCAACTGAGCTCTGTTAAAGGACACTATGCCGATACGTGACTCTTCCACCTTGCCCTTGATCAACGATTGGACTATTTCAGATGCAAGCCCAGCCTCGAATGGATTGTCAACTCCGTCTCCAATTCGCCTTTCTAAGGCTTCATTGACGTTATCATGATTCAAGAATACGACCCGGTTTTCAGGCTCCATGACATGAGATATCCAAGGTGAGGCCTTGGCTGGAGAAGACACAATCAACTTCTTCTCGGATACTTCCTGTGATCCACACTTCAAACGGCCTTGGTACACCAACTCATTGGACAACAACATGATGTCTGCACACATACGATACTGGTATGTCAACTCCACCATGGCCTCTGGAGTCTTCTCTGCTAGAATTTTGAATAGTGACTGGGTCAAACCTTTGCGGACCTCTGGGTTCTTGTGAATAATTAGCGGTGGAAGTTGGAAATGGTCTCCTACCAACACAAACGTCTTGCACATCGCAATAGGCCCTAAACTAATGGGCATAGACACTTGGGATGCCTCGTCAACTATGCAGTAATCAAAAGTAGGTCTGGTGTTGAACGCAAGGTCTGTGATTGCCAAACAAGTGCAAGCAACCACTGGCGGCTTCATGAACGTGTCAAGGTACTCCTCGTAAGTGCTGATCTCACCATCTGCCACAAACTCTTGGATATCCTTGTGTACTCTCAGTCGGTTGCCAAGTCTCAATATTCCTATTCCAAAATCTTTGACTTTCAAGAGGATATTGTCGACAGCAGAATGGGTGAATGACGTCAAAAGGATAGACTTGTTGTTTGCTACTAGAAATCTTATCAATTCTGCGATGACTGTAGTTTTCCCAGTTCCTGGCATTCCCAAAATCAAGGCATAATCTTCTGCCCGCAACACTTTCTCAAATGCAGCAATCTGGTCTGGATTAAACTTGTTACCTTCAAGCTTGTACGGCAAAGGCTCAGACCTAAATCTGGGCTTTTTGTCATCCAAGAGGAGCTCCCTTCGCTTGTCATCACCATTGGCTATGAACAAGTTGAGAATGTTAAACCTAGCAAGTCCCATGCTCATACCTTTTTCATCCTTGTCAACGCGGAAACGTATATGAGAAGACCCAGACGATTCATCACGCTGAAGGACACTCTTAAAGACTTGGTGGTCTGGAGTGTAAGTTGATCTTGTCAATTCAGAATCGATAATACGACGCTTGGTACCTATCACAAGCAATTTTGGCCCTATGGACTTGACAGTACCTCTGGCAATTGCAAAATGACCTGCCTCGTCACTAACAATTATGCGGTCGTATCGCAGTATGTTGCTTTGAGGAAGACTCTCGCCGTCACTTCTCTCAAAAACATACGTGAAATCGGTTTGTAAGTCCAGCCTGTCGTTGGAATTCTTGATGACAAGATCGCCAATCGCTTGCCCACCATCAAGTTCTCTCTGTTTCGACGTAAGAGTCCACAACTGCTTCAACATTTTCTGAGATACTGACTCTTCGGAAACCAAAAGCCTATCCCAGTAATTGTAGAACTTCTTATAATGAGGTTTTCTCTTTAGTTGAATCGTGAGCTGCTCATACATTTCGATAGGCAATCCACTTTCCTCGGCACTCCCATTTTCAAAAAGATAGTTGATTGTCATGCAAGCGCTTTGAATAGCACAAGTATCACAAGCAGTTCTTTTTAACAACGGTGGAAGCACTCTGGTGTTCGACTTGAAGTACTTGGTCAACATGTTTCTCAAGTTGATCAAAGACTTGAGGTCTGCTTGAGAAATGTTGCATTTCTTCGTTATCATTTCTGAAGTGTATAACAACAAAAATGATTGAACATCCACGTCATACCTATCCTTATATAATAAAGAATATAGAGATGCTTGTCCTTGGTGATTGATGTATTCTCTTCCAGTCTTAATTTCCAAAGGCAATAAGTAAGTCTTAACGTCACTTCCTTCTAGGATATTTGCCTCCAAAGTTGCGTCTACCATCCCCTTGATACCAAAGGTGGGAGACCAGATTGCTTCTTCAACATCAAGAACATTGTTGACCGCAAATGCAGCCTGAGAATTGTGGCTGACAGGAATCTTGTGAGATGGGTTTCGTTTAAAGAATAGGTGAAACCACTTTTCAATCATTGGGATATGAGTTCCCACAACTTCTTCACGGATCTTATCAACAACGTCTCCAATACTGTATATCGTCCTCAAATATAGTTTTATAAAGTCCTCTGCTATCTCACAGAGATATGGTCTTGACCATCGTTCGTTAATAAGGCAGTTTTGGAAGACGAGATGCACAATTTCTCCAACAATGATGTAGGTTGTAGAGACGCCAGGCATAATAAAACGGTTTTGGATCACGCTCTTCCTAGGACAAGAAAGCTGCAGGGCAACGGTAGTGGCACTCAAAAGTACGTCTGGATTCAAGATGAGCAAGTTGTGATTGTCATCAATTAACTTAGGTGCTTCCGGATGAGTGATGATGATATGAATAATGTTACCAACCTCAATGTCAAGCTCGGTATACTCTCCTCTTACTACTAGCTTGCTGGATTGGGTGGAAGAATCTATAACGTCAAGGATAAGCTGGGGATAGCAACCTCCATAAGTCTTGTGAACCACAGACTGAACCTGGTATCTCTTAAGGTCTGGTCGGGAAAATGCAAGTTGTGTGGCAACCAGAGGAGGTTCAGGAGGTTCGGCATAGTTCAGTGGTGGTGCTGCAGACTCATCCTCGTCTGAGGAGAAAGGGTCTTCTGAAGATTGGCTATCTTCAGATGAGAAGGGATCAAAGGTAGAAGAAGGTGCCCTATCCGTATGTTTTTCCTGGGCTGGTGTAGATGATCCCAATGCAGTTGGCATTGGAGCTGCTTCTTCGGCAGGCTCTGATGTCTTAATATCCAGACGCAGGTCTGGTGAAGCAGCCATTGAAGGAACAGAAGGAGATTCCGTAGGCGCTTTCAATGCTATCGATGTGCTGGAACCGTTCACGGATGATGCCTGTATGTTTGCAATTGGTGAAATGGACTTGGTTAGGGTTGCCTGCAATGGTGACGCAGACTTTGACCATTCACTCGACATCTCCAGGCCTGACGCTGAAAAATTAGACGTCATCCCCTCTCCCAGAGTTGAGCTTTTATGATTTTCGATTTCCTTCCTCGTGGCCTGAGTCATTGCCTGAATAACGTCGTCGTCGTCGTCACTGAACGGGTCGTCCAGAACGTCCAGATCGTGGGACATATTGTGAGAGGGCTGGCTAGAGTCTATGGAGTTTGTAAACTTTTCAATCCAGACGCTGAGACTGGGGACTTCTGACTTTGCAGAATCGGGTTTAGGGAGCCTCTGTCTTACCAAATGGTCGAGCCCAGTCGATTTTGCACGACTTAATGTGGGGGACTTTTCAAGTCTAGGGGAGCTTTTGGAGATGGGAGACGAATCGGACATGGTCCTCTTCAAAGTGTTGGTGACGTCGATATCTAACTTGGTGGATTGGCGTAGAGGAGAAGAGGGAAGTCCATCGCGTCTAAGTATCCTTCGTGGACTGGTTTTCCACCGTATACCCTCGTAGCTATCGTCCGAGCTGTGGTGGTCAATTGTGATAAGATGGCTATCAATGTCAGAGTCTGACTTTTGGAAAGCATGCAAATTGGCGTTTAAATCTGGGATGTGGTCTGGGACGTGGTCCTGGATGGCAACTGGGACTGGTTCTTGTGGGTGGGGCTGCTCTGGGAGATCAACACCACTCTGTCCCGTAGCGCCTTTGTTTAAAGACGATGACGACTCTGTGAGTCTATTTATGGGTCCAAATGAATATCGGACCTTAGTTAGCCGTTTCGTAGGCTTTATGGTCTCCTCCGTTGGCCGCTTGTTCATGGTAGTGATGTACGCGTCTTTAGATTTGATTCGCGATTGGAACTTTGAACCGATTTGGCGATTTGGCTGCAACACACAAGCAGGCAAGCGGCAGGCCACGGGCTGGTCATTTGCACTAGGCAGCCCAAATAGGCTGAAATCATGCTGGTGCATCTGTATGTGGAGTTTTGGTTGTTTCTTGGGTCCCAATCTTAGGGCATGGCCAATCGAGTGCCCTACATTGTGATTCAAGAACAGCATAAGACTGTTGTTGAAGGCTAAACTGTTTATCTTCTCAGCAGGGGAGATGTGTTATGCTTCTAGAAGTTAGATCAGATATTGAAGGACAGAGTGCCAGGCGTTGAGTCTCGTAGCCTTGTAGGGAGCTTTATTGGCTTCATAATTATAATACCGACAAGGATAATTTCTGAACATACAGAATGCCAATTCCTATAGAAGATGGCAGCATGTTAAGTATATTGTTGAAGTGCAAAGATTTACCTTCTTCTTAGTCATACTTTCTTCCTCATACCTCTTCTTCATACTCTTTTCGTCATACTTCAATATCCTTCTCTAAGCGCTGTGAAAGGACTGGAACATTCTCAGGAAATAAACAGCAGCAAGGTTCAGGTTGAAGTATACTTACACAGAATCACCTTAAGTAGCTCCATACTTGCCTGTCTTTACCTTCCCTAGCGTTTTTGTCTGCACTTGCCTTGGCTGGAGTTGGGCTGCGGCACTTTTCCCAATCTGGCTGCGAATAGCATCTTGCGAGAAGGTACCTAAACCAGACTACTGCACTTTTCCCCTGGAAAGTTGGAAGAGGTATAGATTTAGTTACTTTAATTAATACTTAAGGGCTGCTTCTACAAATCAAATTCCTAATCTTCGATGTGGCCTGCCTAACTCCTCCTCTTCTTCTATCTTTGCAACCCCTTCTCATCCTTCTCCAACGCAAAGAACTCCAAACACATCTTTATGTAAACTTCTAGTACATAAAATACTTCTCTAACTATCCAGCAAACCTCCCACTCATTGCTTATGTCTCCAGTTCCAAGTCTTTGTGTAGAGCCCCCCCTCATCGAAATGCCCCAGGTTGGGCATGTCGCGGGAAGAGGCATCTCCAATGTCGCACTTTTTGAAGGTAATGTCTCCCGCTCCCCATCCCATCCCATCGTTCTGCAAAATTTTCCAAATTACATTTTTCCTTTCTCACTATCAACAACCGCCAACCCCATCAGCAAATGGCTTACGTTTTAACTGAAACCGCCGCAGGGTACGCCCTTCTTAAGGCATCTGACAAGAAGATCCATAAGTCTTCTAGTCTTCTTGAAGATCTTAACACTGCCGAAAAGGTTGCTGAACAATTCAAGATCCACCGTTTTGAAAAGTTCCAATCTGCCGCCAGTGCTTTGGAAGAAGCTAATGCCATTATCGAGGGCCGTGTTTCCGACAACTTGAAGGGAATGCTTGAGAACATTAAGAACGACAAGAAGGCCACCTTGATTGTTTCCGAAACCAAGTTGGGTAATGCCATCAACAAGTTGGGCCTCAACTTCAGCGTTGTCAGCGATGCCGCATCTCTTGACTTGCACCGTGCCATCAAAGAATTCTTGCCAGAATTGTTGCCAGGGTTGGATGACTCTGCTCTCAAACAAATGTCTCTTGGTTTGGCACACTCTATTGGACGTCACAAGTTGAAATTCTCTGCTGATAAGGTTGACACTATGATTGTCCAAGCTATTGCCTTGCTCGACGACTTGGACAAGGAATTAAACACCTACGCCATGAGATGTAAGGAATGGTACGGTTGGCACTTCCCAGAGTTGGCTAAGATGATCACCGACTCTGTTGCCTACGCCAGAATCATCTTGACCATGGGTATCAGATCCAACGCTGCCGAAACCGACTTGTCTGAAATCTTGCCTGAAGAAGTTGAAGAACAAGTCAAGACCGCTGCCGAAATTTCCATGGGTACTGAAATCACCCCAATTGACTTGGAAAACATTAGAGCTTTGGCTGAACAAATTGTTGACTTTGCTGCTTATAGAGAACAATTGAGTAACTACTTGAGCTCCAGAATGAAGGCCATTGCTCCAAACTTGACTGCTTTGGTTGGTGAATTGGTTGGTGCCAGATTGATTGCCCACGCCGGTTCCTTGACCTCTCTTGCCAAGGCCCCAGCTTCCACCATCCAAATCTTGGGTGCCGAAAAGGCATTGTTCAGAGCATTGAAGACTAAGCATGACACACCAAAGTACGGTTTGTTATACCACGCTTCTCTTGTCGGTCAAGCTTCCGGAAAGAACAAGGGTAAGATTGCCAGAGTCTTGGCCGCTAAGGCTGCCGTTGCATTGAGATACGACTCTCTTGCTGAAGAACGTGACGACTCTGGTGACTTTGGTTTGGAAGTTAGAGCCAAGGTTGAATCTAGATTGAGTGCCTTGGAAGGCCGTGACTTGAGAACCACCTCCAAGGTTGTCAGAGACGCTCCAAAGGTTGACATAACTGAAGCCCGTGCATACAATGCAGATGCTGACGGTGCTGCTGCCGACTCCGACGACGAATCCGAAACTGAAGAAGTTGTTGAAAAGAAGGAAAAGAAGGAAAAGAAGGAAAAGAAGGACAAGAAGGACAAGAAAGAGAAGAAGGAAAAGAAGGACAAGAAGAGAAAGAGAGACGATGACGAAGAAGAAGAAGAAGAATCCCTGAAGAAGTCCAAGAAGGAAAAGAAGGACAAGAAGGAAAAGAAAGACAAGAAGGAAAAGAAGGAAAAGAAGAAGTCAAAGGATTAGATTATTTGCATTGTATACGGATGTATATTTGTTTGTTATAGTAGGTTTGCTGTTAATATATTGAAAGATAAATACAAGCAACATGTAAGGAGTGTTTCGAGGTGTTCCTGTATCAAGAAAACAGCTTTATTAATAAACGTCCAATTGTTAACATGGCACTGGTAGCCGTTGTAGTTTCCCTGACTTCGAGCTTTTAGGAGTTGCGAGCTTTATAGGTTGGCGCCCGCGGAGCACCAAGAATTCCAAAACCAATAACCAGCGCTTATTGTTTAGTGAAGCAATTATATCCAACTTCCAAAAATCCTTATTCCTCTGTATTTCACGCCTATCATTAAGCATTACAAGTAAACAGGTATTGCCTTGTTAAGTTTTGATATATATTGTACTTCAACAATTGGGCGTGTGGCGTAGTTGGTAGCGCGTACCCTTAGCATGGGTAAGGTCTCGGGTTCGATTCCTGACTCGTCCATTTTTTTATTAATTTTGGTGATGCAGTGGTATTGGTGCTTAGATACTTAGAAAACCATCTTGCTTCGTCTACATCAATTAACTAATTCATGTCTATAATTTTTTTTATTTGGTATATGCATCAACGAGATCTCATGCTAGGTATCAAATAGTATTGCTCGCTGGGAGCGTTGCTTTTCTTCTGTTAATCGAGATCATCCATCATATTCACGTCGCTGCTCGGATCGGCGCTTCTTCTGGATTCGTTTGGAGTTCTTGAGGAACCAGATTCTGTGGTGGTTTCAGTGGTGGTTGTTCCGTCAGCCGCTGGCCGGGTGCTAGTTCGAGTGGTGAAGAAGGTTCTAACTGTATTACCTGGGTCCGAGTTGGTTGGGATTCTTTGGCCGTTGACGTAGATTGAACTTTGGCCATTGGCCAAGTGAGAAAAGGCACTGGTCAAGCCTTCGGGCAAGATCTCGCGAAGAAGCGACTCTATTGAGTGAGGCTGCTGGGGTGGAGCGCCCTCTGTTTGTCCTGGCTGCTGCGTTGGGAGAGGAGGAGGCAGTTGACTAGGTGGACGGGGAGCAGCCTGCTCTTGTTGCGGGGAGCCTTGACGTTGGTTGGCAGGCTGGGTTTGGGCAGCTTGGTCGGCCATTCGTCCTTCCATCATATCTCCAAGGCCATTCAAAATATCTCTGAAAGCAAAGTTCGGCTGGCCATTTCCCTCCGTGGTTCTTCTTCTGGGCTGCTGTGGATTGGCTTCGCTTTCGCTACTTCCAGGAAGAATCTCGTCCAACGGAACTTCAAAGGTTTCGGTGGTGATGGTAGGTTCATTTTGGTTGGACGTGCTGGAATTACTCCCGCCGATGCCAGCGGCAACCAAGACATTCTGACTTGCTTCGGGGGTCAATATTGCAGGTCTGTTCCGGTTAACTCTTTCGGAAATCGACCTCAACATGGAGTCCCGCATGTAAGGGTAGTAAACAAAATAGTCTCTATCCAGCTCCGCTGCCGATGAGCGCAACCACGTCAATATCCTTCGTACCTCAACGATGATTTTCTTGATTTCCGTAGTCAGCTCGTTCTGTTGATAAGCACGTCTTTCCACAAGTGATATGCTTTGAGAAAGTTTGTGAATGAATTGGGGCAAGACGGTTTGAATTTTCATAGCTCTATAATCCAGTTGCAGTGCTTCGTTGGGGAAATTTTGAGGCAACACCTGGCCCATGGTTGTTCTTAACGCCATCAAGTAGCATTTAAGAGAAACCAAACTCTTTCCCATGTATAAATGACAGTATCCCAATTGTGTCCAGGCAGGAGTGAAGCTCCTTTCGATATTAATAGCTTCGTTTAAATCGGAGATGGCTTCTAAGAAGCAGAACAAGCCAATGTTTGCAATAGCTCTGTTGACAAGCAACTGAGGGATCGGTGATGAGGAATCCGCCAAATCGATAGCGTTAGTGTAAACGCGTATTGCCTGTGCATACGACCTGTGGGACATGAGATTGTTTCCTTGCTCCCTCAACTTGTTGACGAGATCTTCCTTTGAGGACAACATGACCATCAGGAGGTGAGCGTTCAAGCCGGTTTTGAAGCTAGTGATCAACTTGTCCTGGTGATCGGTGAGATTATAATGCTTTTTAATAAGATCTATGGAGGTATCAATCTTGAAAGCCAATGACTTTGAGTCGTCCAAAATGCTAAGGCCCTTGGTGGAGTAATGCTGAAGGTACTCACATAAGAATGACGTGATCTCTTCTGTGGTGCTGTTTGCTCTTAACAAAAAGTGAAGCCTTTGCGCCAACTGCGATTCTCTCTCAGACCCCAACCAAGGCTTTGTCTTGGGCTCGGTCATCTCCTTCTCTATCCTATCTAGCAACATTTCTGATGTTAATGTAGAAGGAACGTCGAATAGACGAATATTTGGACCTAGTATGAGACCCTCGAGACGATCGGTCAAACACACTGGCGGGCAGACTTCCAATGAGGCCAGCTGCTCAGGGTCGCGTTTCATCTCTTCATATTTGCTCAAATCTTGCTGGTACTTGAGGTAATCTTGATTCCTGTAGTGATAGATGATTTTACTAAAAGCAAATCGGTTTACTTGATTCAAATCGTTGAGCGAATCTTGGAATTGTATGGTTTCGTCCTGGGTCTGGTTGTCGGACTCCCCGATTGACTTGAGATCCGCCTCAATCTCCTTAACATGATGTTTCAAGGCGAGTGCTAGTGTGTACTGGAGTACATCCTGGTGGCTTCCGTTGAAATCGATCATCGTGGTGGGAAGTGTGATCAATCCTTTTACAAAAGCAGAGAAAATATGGTTACGGCGCCTATGTTAGGGTCCGCACGTGATTATGGAAAGCGGAGGAAAAGGAAAGAGTCAATCATAAAGAAGGTCTTGCAAGGGGCAATGATTACAAATAGCCAATCAGATTAATATACCTGATGTGATAGTCAATCGACGTAAAATAGCCAGTACATGTCCGTAGATTAGCAAGCTGGGGGACGCTGACTTGCAACAACATCACGTGACAAGCTAACTGTAGTACAGTATAGCTCCGTCTGCCACACCGCTGTTCTCCGACCGAACCACTTCCGTGGTGTTCGGGTACGACTGCCATTACCCGTCAACTAACTAGACCATTCAAAACAATCAGTTGGTCTTTTGGCTTCTTCACCCGCTGCTCGCTTGTTCTTCCCTTTGATGCGTCATAGTTGATCTGCCCTGACAACTACGGTAGTCACTAGGTTAGCACTGCAAACTAACCCCACAACAGAAGAACATAGCTGAGTACATAGCCCGGTTATCAGCTAAGTTCAGCCTTGTCTCATACCACAAATCGTCAGACTTCGAAGGCAGAGGAAGCGGCGGCCAGGCATACCAATCATGTGATTGATTACCTAATCGATTTACGCAGTGTTGCAGTAAAGTTCCGGGGAGCTCTCCAGTTAAGCTTGTCGCCACCATCATGCTTGCAGGAGACGTCTTACTTACACCAGGCAATTGCATCTCACCGCTGAGAATCAGAACGTTTCTTAAAGTGTCACGGGCTACCAGTGATGACACGCTCGCACAGCACCTTAATGAAATCAAGAAGAACGAATGTGAAAAGTACTATGCTGAGAACATCATTCCACAATGGAAAGAGAGATCCAAGGTCATCGACTACTGTGGCCAGCATTCCCAAGAATTAAGAAGCAAGGTACAAACTCAGCATCAGGAAACCCCGGAATTTGATCTAAGGTTAGACCCATATGCTTTGAGAAACTACAAGGATTCTCTTGAAGAGAAGTTTAACCAATGTGACGATATTGATCATTGGGTAGAAAACGAACGAGAGGTCGAGACTATTATCCGTGGCCAGACCATAAGAACTTTGGAAGACAAGTGTTATTTTGCTGACTGGATGGCAATGTTCAAGGATATGGCTAATAGATAGTGATCATACGTTCGGCATTATAGCAGGAGACGGGGGATTCGAGAATTAGTGACATTTCCTTTTGAAGCTCCTGGACACGAAACACAGAGAAGAATATTGGATGCAGCGCAAAGGCTGATTCACCATTATCGATAGAGGTTGTTCAAAGAAGAAAATGAAGACGTTGGGTACTCCAATGGTCAATCTTGTAAATACTATCATATTCACTAATCTATGCTTTTATAATTTTTCTATTTATGAGCTGCTGCTGCAGCTGCGTATGCAAAGTTGTTTACTTTCTGATCATTCTTGTTCTCCGACTGTCTGATGGATTTTGAGAATGCACTCTTCTTGGTCTTCTTGTCCTTGGTGGAAGGTCTCTTGCCGATGGGAGGTTCGGGAACTCGAGATGTGGGTGGAGCAGCCGAAGAGCTTTGGGCAGACGTGGGGCTTGGAGAGGCACTCGTCACCCGGCTTGAACTTGATGTCGAGGTTTGGATAGGTGTCGGCATAGGAGTGGCCTCTCTCGACCCCTGTCTAGATGTAGGCAGCAACGGTGATTTGGGAGATTGCTCGATTATCTTCGAGACCATTTCTTTGGCCATCAAGAGACAGTCTATCCAGCCAAAGTTACTTCCCAACTTGATCTCCTCCCCGTTTCTGTCCAAAACTCGGACTGGGTCTACTAAGGAAAGTCTCTCCACCTTGGAGATTCTTTGCAAGAAAATCAAGTCCCCTCCTTCTCTAATCAATTCTAATATCAAATAGCCAAATGAGTTGGAAAGCTCATCTCGTGGGTCTTCGTCGTTCTCAAACTCGAAGTCATACATCAGATAGTCGCTCCCCTGGTTGGCTTTCAAGTCGATCAATGTGACATGTAATGAACCATCGATGAAGAATACTCTGGCGAGATTTGTGATCACAGTTACCACAGGAACTCTGTCCATTTGCAATTGTGTCTTGTACCTGGCCAACAAACTCTCAATTATTTGGTCATCCAACTGCTCTTTCGTAGATCGCTTCAACATCTTGTTGCTCAATTGCAGTTTGTAAATCCTATCCATCTTCAATATCTTCTCGTTGGGCTCCAACAAGTTTGAGATTTCTTTGAATTTAATGACATTGGTCATATCTTTCGACTTGGAAGGCCCTCCACCGAATTTGCCCGAACTAGGTGATTGAAGTTTCGGTGATTGGTTTTTGGGGGAATTGACAATCGGGGAGCTTAAAGCTGGAGATTGTGCAGGTCCTGTGGCAATCTTTGGAAGGTCCACAGATCTTTGCGCTTGGTGCTTAGCCTTGTTTGGGGCAAACTGGTAAGAGTCAAAAGTGGGGGACCTGCTTAATTTTCCAGATGGCCCTTGTTGTTGCAGTTGGGAGTTGGATGTAATTTTATTGCTGGAGTTGCTTTCACTTCTTGTGTGTTGATAATAAGGGTGTCTTGAGTAGCCACTGGAAGCTGTGGCTGCTGCTGCATGAGGGAAACTTGGAGATTGCGACAAAGGAGGCGTCTTCTCTATAGGTTGAGGAGGAGTGGAGATGGCTCCTCCGTACTGAGTAGAGGCCGGGGCTCTTGGTGACTGATTTTGATTAATATTTTGTTGAAATTGGGAAGGAGAAGCCATACCTTGTCCGAATTGCTGATTGTAGCCCGATTGTGGATATGGACCGTTACCTTGACGGGGACTCCCATATCCACCGGGACCCTTTTGCATATTTGGTGGGGCTTTAAAGTTGTTTCCACCCGACCTTTGAGCAACCAATGCTGGAGCAGGGCGCACTTGTTGTGGGCTAGTTGCAAACTGTTTGGGAGGGCTGTCATTCGGAGGCTCAGGAAGATGCTGCAGATTCTGGCCATGATGTGGGGGTGGTGGGGGTGGCTGTGGAGGAAGTGCTGGTTGCTGCTGTACCATTTGAGGAGAGGGCATTTGCAACTGGTTATTATTGAAACCCCTTTTGATCTTAGTAGCAGGTGCATAAGTCTTTTTGGCACCAATAGAAGGAAGAAAGTTAAAATCCGACAGCTGGATTTGAGCCTGCAATTTTTGATAAGAATTTGACTGCTTCATGTTTCTGTTTGAGCCAGTTTTCACTACTGGAACCTGAGGAGGCTGCAATGATCCAGCAGAGCCTGCGCCACCAGCAATGTAAGGCTCAAAACGAGGCACCTTTCTGAACCAAATGTAATTTCTGTCATCCCAAGGAACATCGGCAAACCATGGAGCAGACATTATTTGAGGAATTGTCCATCTTTGTTGCGTGTCAGCAACCAATATGTTATCAATGATAGTGATTACATCCTTTGGTATAGGATGGTTTGGGCGATATGAGTACTCCAGCTGGATGATCTTTTCAAAAGTAAGGTATTCCGTTTGACCTTGAAATGGGGGGTTGCCGTGGAACAATTGGTACAACACACAGCCGAGAGCCCACACGTCCGACTCAAAGCCACAGATATTATTCAATAGTAACTCTGGGGACACGTATTCTGCAGTCCCCACAAATGAGCCCTTTCTGTCTTGGTCTTGATCTTGACCCTCCACTCCGTTATAGTCTATTTTCTCGTCAATTGCGCTATTAACGGAGGACTCTGGTTCTTCTAGCAACTTGGCAGCACCAAAGTCGGTGATTTTTAAATGAAAAGAATGATTGACCAAAATGTTTTCCGGTTTCAAATCTCTATGAATAACCCCCTTCAGGTGTATGAACTTAACCGCGTCAATGATTTGACACATGTAAAACTTGGAAACTTGTTCAGAAAGTGAGCCAAACTTACGGATGATGGAGAGAAGTTCACCATACTCTGCAAAGTCCAACACAAAGAACAAGCTCGCTTCGTCTTGGAAGGTGTAGTATAGTTGGACGATTCCTGGATGTTGTTGGCCCAACCTATATAAGGTCATTTTCTCAATGTTGACATACTTGACCTTGTTTTCTTTGACAATGTGTTTTTTGGAAAGCACCTTGATTGCAAAGGTTTTCTTAGATTGGAGATCACGGGCAGAATACACGGTTGAGTACGAACCTTCACCGATTCGAGCTCCAAACTGGAAATCTTCCACCGACTTTTTCTTTTTCGATTGATTGGCCACCAGTTGGGGCGACTGGTCCTGGTCCTGCTGGGGGCCTTGGCCTGGAGCTGGGGAAGAAGAATGCATACCTCCCTGTCCTCCAGCCTGCGCTCGTGGAACTGCGTATCCAATCAAGGGCAGTGAAGGTGTCCTTTGGCCATCTGACATATTGGGTTCCGGCTACTTTCTAACTTGTTGTTGATGAGCTCCCTTCTCCCAATTGGTATGGAATATATATCAATGTGTGATTTGCTGCCTTTTTTTGGGGGGAATTGTTTTCTTGCATACGTAATCGTGAGGGCTGGAAACCAGCAATAGCGTGAGCGCGGCTTTTGTGCAAAGAAGACGTCATGGGCCACTAAAGGGGAAAGAAGAGGAGAGAAGCCGAGTCGCGTAACAAGCAGGTATAACGACCCATCTTGGTGTGAGTGCAATCCTTCTACTTGCTTGGTCTCTCCCACAAAGCAGCTTTGGTTCGGACTTTGAGCCTGTGAGCCGTGCAGCCTATTTCTAGCCTACACATACCCTTTACCACACTGGCTGCACCCGGTCGCGCAACTGCATACCTGGCGTTATTGCGGCCAACAATCTGGGACGTGGGACTTGTGTACTTAGAATGTGTATGAAGGACAACTTGGGCAGCTTGTCTTTCGTGATTGTGTGAGAAATCCGAGGTGGTGGGAAAGCAGATAGTGGGGAAGTATGGATAAGCTTGGGGGGAATGTTTGCAAAGAGTATGTGAAGAATGTAGACAGGGCTATAGGACAAGTGGAGAAATTGACAGCAGTGAGAAACGCCAGTTGGAGCGGAGAGTATCCATTACATGTCGCCTTCACCTGTCAATTACACACAAGCCAGCAGTGCTCCACAGAGTTTGAAATCTGACTTTTATGTATATATATATGTTCTGAAGTGTACTTTTTGATAAAAGATTAGGGAGGTATCTGATGTTGATATAGCATTGGAACCGGCAGATGCAAGATTCAACATGGCTGCGAATTGTAAAAATTTGACCAATTTCACAAGAAATGACAATTGGACCTTGCATGCATTTGAGCTTTTCCATTGAGTCTAACAACAGCTAAGTGACACCCTTGGATACTCAAGTGATTGTGAAGTACATTGTTGTCGTTCCATCACATCTTGGTACCTGAATATTAAAGATATCCCAACTTGCGTCGTCAAAAAAAATTAGGTTCGAGGATTGATCTTACTGTATCACGACCGATAAAGTTATGGAATACGGTTTACCGCTAGATAATTGCCCGGCTAATTCCTTGTTGGTGTTTAGAGTTAGACTGGACACCACGGTTGAAAAGATGAAACCAGAACATCGGGTGTGCATGCAGCAGCGCCCACTTCAGCAGCTGGAACAGCCACGTTGGTGCTTGAGTTACTTTTTGCAAGCATAGATGTCGAGGTCCGTTGAGTAGTCCAGAAGCATCTTATGACACAGTTTCCGTTGATAATTGCCCCATACATCGGAGATGGTTCATAACGAGGTTTTGTTCTGCATTTGTTCTTCCGCGCCTATCGCAGATCACCAAATTACAGATTATCCAACATGATGTCCAGAGCGTTACTTCGTCAAGTGGCTAGACAGCACGTCCACTCACTGGCCGTGCTGGTGCGTCACTTGAGCACCCAGAAGCTAAAGCTCGATGAAAAGTTTACTCATATCAGGTCGGTGTTCGACAACCAAAAGTACTTCACCAACTTCACCAAGACTAGCCAAGAATGGGAACGCACAGGTTTATTCCGAAACGAGTTTCTTCTGGCCCCCAACGGATTGATAGAGTTTCTGAAGGAGTCATTAAGTCATGCGCATCAGTTGGTGGACGTTATGTTGCTGGAGGTACGATCTGGCAGCGAGCAGGGCCGCCTCCAGTACATTCGCCGACTCGACCAGTTGAGTGATACTCTTTGCCGGGTGATAGACGTGGCCGAGTTCATAAGGGCAACACACCCTTCAAATCAGTGGGTGCATTCTGCGCAGCAGACACACGAAATCATGTTTGAGTACATGAACCAGTTGAACACAAATGTTGATTTGTACGAGTACTTAAGGGACATCTTAGAGGATCCAAACCTCGTATCCAAGCTTTCCAAAGAAGAAATAGAGGTTGGAAATTACTTGAGACAAGATTTCGAGAGATCAGGAATCCACATGGATCCAGTAGCCAGAGAGAGATTTGTGAGTATCAACCAGGAGATCTCATTATTGGGCTCCCAGTTCAACACGGAAATAGCCAACGTCAAGTCTTACTGGTGTGAGTTAGAAAGATACGAATTTGAACAGATCACAGATGCGAATTTGAAGAAGCAGATTTTGGCTTACCAGCCAGCAGAGACCAAGAGAGGTAAGGTTCAAGTAGTCATGGCTGGAGACATTCCATATTTGTTGCTCACCAGATGTCCTGTTGAGCTGATAAGAAGGAAAATCTGGTTGTGTCTTCACAACAGTCCAGACGAACAAATCCACACTTTGAACGCTTTCATTCAAAGAAGATCATACTTGGCAAAGATGTTGGGTTACAAGTCATTTGCCCATTACCTGTTGGAGCACAAGATGGCAAAAAGCCCCGAAAACGTAAGTGCATTTCTTCAAAACTTACAAGAGTCACTTAAGGATGACGTTGTCGCCGAGCTTAAGACGTTGCATGCATACAAGGTCCAGGAAAAGGACTTGAAGTCCGGCTCGCCAGCGCTGACTAAAGATGTCGACATCCTGGACGACCAGCTCTTTGCGTCGATCAAGCCTTGGGACAGAGACTATTTATTGAATCATCTTCAAGCCAAAGAAAAGCCGCTTCCTGGAATCAGCGAGTTTCTCTCGGTAGGAACCATCATTGCAGGCTTGAGCAAGTTGTTCACGCATTTATACAACGTCGAGTTCATACCCGTTGCTGCGTCCAAGGGCGAGACTTGGGATGAGAACCAGGTCCGCAAGTTATGCGTCTACGACCACAACCTCAAGAAGAAGATTGGATACTTGTACCTTGACTTTTGGTCGCCCAAAGTTCTCCCATCACACTTTACCATTGTCTGCTCTCGTCGTTTAAACAAAGGAATGGAGGACTTTAAAAGCATGGGCAAGCAGGTTCAATTGAGCGAGGAAGGAGACTACCAACTCCCTGTTATTTCGCTCGTGTGTAACTTCTCCAAGAACGAGTCTGGGTTGATTGGGAGGTTTGCTGGTGCCGGGAAATCCAAGCCCACCTTGTTGACGCTTGACGAAGTTGACACTATATTCCACGAAGTTGGGCATGCAATGCACTCGATGATTGGAAGAACCGAGTTGCACAACTTGTCAGGAACCAGAGGAGCCACTGATTTCGTTGAGTTGCCTTCAGTTCTTATGGAGTCTTTCAGCAGAGACGCAAGGGTGCTAGGGGAGATTGCATACCACCACGAAACCAACGAACGTGTCGACTTGGACGTTCTTCAACAGCATAGAGAGAGACTGGCCAAGTTGAATAGCTGTGAGTTGTTCATGCAATCCAAGATGGCGGTTTTGGACCAGGCCTTGCACAGCGAGGACATCATCAAGCAGATGGAGCAAGGCAGAGAAATCGACCTGACCAAGGAGTACCACGATACGGAGGCGGGTTTGAAGGTGTTTGCGGACGAATACTCCACCTGGCACGGCAAGTTCCCCCATCTCTTCTCGTACGCTGCTGTTTACTACCTGTACTTGTTTGACAGGGTGATGGCGGAGAAGATATGGAACGGCTTGTTCCAAAAAGACCCCTGGAGCAGCGAGGCGGGCGAGAGATACAAGCAGTGCGTTTTGAAGTGGGGAGGAACTAGAGACCCTTGGTTGTGTCTTGCGGACGCCTTGGACGAGCAGGAGTTGGCTGAAGGAGACTCAAAGGCCATGAAACTAATCGCAAGATCCAGACATGGGTGAGTCAAGAAAATTTACCATTAAGGCACCCGAAAAGGTGAGTTCAGAATAGCGAACTTAAGAAAGGGATGGCCAAAAGAAAGTGGTTAGGGGTGTTGCTGGTCAAATTTATGCAGCTTTAGGACCTGTTTAGAGTGAGGTTCAGATTGGGAGGATGGTTTACCAGGTCGGGAGAACGCCGAGACGCCTTTCCGCTTTGCTTTTTGCTTTGCACTCTGCTCTGCTTTGCCAGATCAGCTGAGAGAGTGTCGCATGGTAGCTCGAATTGGCGACCCTTTTGGTGGCTATGCTAAGCGACGTTCGACGATTTTCGCCAGCGTAGTCTTCACTGCTTATGACTCACCGCATCTAGAATCAGGCAACAACCGTTTGTGCTGCAATATACGGCGAATCGTATACGTCCAGAGATTTATCCGGCATTTAGTTGCTGTGGTAGATGATGGACCCACATAACAAACGCAAAGAAATGTCTTGGACTCTACTCAAAGCACATTATAGCCATTATACGAGTAGTCGCCAGGGCGCTGTAAGAGGTGTAGCCACCAGGTGGTAAAGACCTGGGTGGAGAAGACGTAATCACCAGGCTGTCTACCAACGACGCTGTAGCTTTCAGCCAGGACGCTGGGGGAAGACAATTGACGGGCGCTACAAAATCCAGCCATTGGCTAATTCACGGCTTCGCCCACGGAATTCGAGTTTGTGGTGCGCTGGGCCCGACTCCGAGACCCTCCACCTTTTCTTACACAGAAGCCCAGAGGCATTCTGACCAGCCCACTGGTGTCCCCAACACAACACGCGAAGCGTATCAGAGCAGGTTTAGGCGCTCAATTCCGTGATAAGGCACTTTAGGTTGGGGCTACTCGCTCGTAACACTAACACCGAGAAATCTTCGCCCAGACCGTTGAGTCGTGGGAAGTGGCGGAGAAGTTCCCAACCCGCCGAAGCCCCAAGGCTCTGCAAAGCGGTGTCTGCAAAGGGCTGCCACGAAGCTAACCCGAGATTGACGGCCATAAGCAGCTTTTCCGGGCCCGCTCTAGTCTTGAGCACAATCAGGGGAACGCATGGTCCAAAAGATAGTTTTGGGCAACTGGAGCGCTCCGTTGTGTGTCGCCCACATTCTTTTGTTGGCACCTCTAACAAGCACCACGTCCGAAACTGCCCTCCTTGCCGCAAATTTGTCAGCCGTAGTGAGGAGAAGGACGGCACCCCAGAAGCGGAAGGGCCAGAGTCAAGCAAAGATCTTCCATCTCGCCACCTCGCCTGTGGACTCCTCTTTTGTTCCGGGACCTCGCGGCATTCGTCAGCTGACCACGCGCCAACTTGCCCCTCATGTCAACTCACAAGGTTTTTTCTTTGTGTCTTGCCGGTGTCAAACAAAAAAGCCTTGTGAGGGTTCAGCAGAGAGGGTTCCCCGGTAGCGGAGCATCGGACAAAGCTAAAAAAAAGGGATTGACCTATGGCTAGCGCAGATAGGTCTTATCATGAAACAAGAGTAATTAAAAAGATAAGATATGCTGTAGCAAGTCACCAAGCAGCTTTGTACTCGAGGGAGAGGGTTGGGGGCTCTGTAGCATATTATTCGTCCAGAGGGAAAAGTTCGGCATGCATAGAAGTCCGCAGGTGCTGATACTGGCCAGCGGTGTTGCTTCCTTGCGATGGGGAAGGCAGTTACGAGTCCGTGGCCCCCAAGCCCCCTGTGTGGACAACCCCGGAACCCCTCTCACCTCACTTCTCCATCTCGACGCCTGCAAAATGCCTCATCGGGTTCTCTCTCCACTAACGAACCCGCTCGACACTGTCTTTTTATTTTTGTTCTAGTTCCGGGTTTTGTTGCTTTTTTCAATGGGTATCAAAAAATTGCTTTTTCCTGCATCGCATCCTCCAGTTGGCATACCATGAAATGGAAGCAGCTTTGTGACGAGTCAGGCCTGGTGACTTGGTTTTTTTTGCAACAAAGGTATATTATTAGGTTTGTACCCAGCCAAAAAGTTTTTGATTTGCAAGTTACGTGTTTTTAAACAGGCAAACATGAGTAAAGATATCGAGCTCCATGCAATCACTTCGGAGATGAAGAATGGCGTCTCCACAAGCCCTTCAGACAGCGAGCAGCAGTACTCGGCCCAGGAAGACATGACCAGATGGCAGCGCTTCAAGGACTCCTTCAACCGTATCGACACGAGCGGCTCTGCCGGTGAGCAATTGCAAAAGGGTATCTCCAAGCGTCATTTGATCTGTATGGCCCTTGTCACCGGTGTGGGGACTGGTCTTTTGGTGGGTTCCGGGAAATCTTTGCACAATGCTGGTCCATTGTTCCTTATCATTGGTTACGCTATCGTTGGTTCGTTTGTCTACCCTACCTTGCAAGCTGCGGGCGAGATGGCAGTCAACTACTCCACCTTGTCCGGAGGCTACAACAACTACCCCAGAAAGTTTATCGACGAGTCCTTGACATTTGCCATTTCCTGGAACTACTGTATCCAGTGGTTGTCGGTCATTGCCATCGAGTTGGTGACAGCTTCCATCACCATTTCCTACTGGAACGACAAGATCAACCCAGACGCCTGGGTCGCCATTTTGTTTGCCTTTATCGTGGCCGTGAACTTTGTGGGTTCCAAGGGTTACGGTGAAGGTGAGTTCATTTTGGGGTCCTGTAAAATCCTCATGATTGTCGGCTTTATCATTATGGGTATCGTCGTGGACGTTGGTGGCGGCCCAAACAAGACCTACGTTGGTGGCACCTACTGGCACAACCCAGGTTTCTACACCAACTTCAAGGGTTTGTGCTCTGTCTTTGTTACCGGTGCCTTCTCCTTGGGTCAGTCCGAATTTGTGGCCTTGTCTGCCGCAGAACAAAAGAACCCACGTAAGGCCATCCCAACCGCCTGTAGGTTGATTTTCTGGAGAATTGTCATTTTGTTTTTGGGCTCCTTGACCATTGTCGGTCTCTTGGTTCCTTACAACTCGGACAGATTGATGGGCTCCCAAGGTGGAGGCTCCCACGCTTCTCCTTATGTCTTGTCCGCCGCCTTGCACAACGTGAAGGCTGTTCCTTCCATCATCAACTCGGTCATTTTGATGTCCGTCACCTCGGTCGCCCTGTCCTCCTTGTACTCGGCCTCCAGAACTTTGCAATCCTTGTCCGAACAAGGCTTTGCTCCCGCCTACTTTAACTACATTGACAAGGCCGGTAGACCTTTGAGAGCCTTGGTTGTTTGTACCATTTGTGGTTTCTTTTCCTTTATTGCTGCCTACAAGAAGCAAGATCAAGTCTTCAACTGGCTTTTGGCTATCTCGGGTTTGTCTCAAATCTTCACTTGGTTTGGTATCTGTGCTGCCCACGTTCGTTTCAGATATGCTTTGAGATACAACAACATCTCTGTTGACTCCTTGGGTTACGTTGCTTCCACTGGTGTCTGGGGTTCCGTTTACGCCATGACTTGGCACGTTCTTGTTCTTGTTGCTCAATTCTACATTGCCTTGTATCCAAAGGGTGTTGGTAAGCCAAACGCAAGCGACTTTTTCCAAGCATACTTGGGCGCTATTGTTTTGCTCTTGTTCTACTTTGGCCACAAGTTGTGGACCAAAAACTGGAAGCTCATGATTCCAGTTTCCGAAATTGACATTCATGCTGATAGAACTATCTTCGATGAAGAGGTTTTGAACTTGGAAAAGCAAGAAGAACGTGAAAGATATGCCAATGCTCCTTTCTACAAGAGGGCTATCTACTGGTTCTTATAAGTCGTACATATACATAGATGTAACATATTTAAATGAATATATGATAATGAAGAATATAAAGACGTAGACGGTCTTCCAAAATAAATAGCGGTGAAGCATGAAATTTCGGTTCCTCCAAGCTCAGATTGATATCTTTGCTGCACCATATATCTTTGTTACCCTCTCTACTAGTTCCAAGTCTCGCTTTTACTCAATACTTCTTGTGCCTTACGCTATTCACCTCTCCATATCACCTCATTTTTTCGTTGCACTCAAGTGAAAAACTTTGGACCATGTTAAGAAGAACCACACGATCTACAAAGCAATGGTGTAGACTATACTCACAGGGTCAGATAAAGAATACTACCTCATTAATGAGAGCGCAGCTTGATATTTCTGGTATAATCAAGAACCATAGTTTTTACTCAGAGTCCATCGAAAGAAGAGAGCTTTCACCAGAAATCTCAAACAACCTCAAGTACATTGTGGAGACCAGATCAAGATACGTTCAGCTTAACGAGGAAGTGAATTCTTTAAGACATGAACGTCTGAAGCTCGGGGAATTAATGAAGCAGCAGAAATCAACAGAAATCAAACTGCAATTGACGGAGTTGAAGAACAAATTGAAACCTTTGGAATCTGAGTTGAAGAGTCTCACCGAAGACATCTACCGCATGGCCGAGTCCTTACCAAACTTGCTAGACTCAAGCGTCCCACTGGTGTCCCAACCTGACGGGGAAATTGTTGAGTTCATCAACTGTTCCAGCGAATCCGATTCCGTGTCGAGAAGACCGTCCAGTAGTCAATACGACCACACTGTCATTGGTGAAAAACTAGGTATCATGGACTTTAAAGTCGCCTCGAGAGTACTGGGGCACTCCTGGTATTACCTTATTGGAGATGGGGCACTTTTAGAGCAGGCATTAGTCCAGTATGCCCTTAAGCAAGCCAGACTTGCGGGATATAAAGTTGTCGTACCACCCACTTTGGTACGAAAAGATGTTATCCACGCTTGTGGATTCAAGCCGAACGACCAAAACGGCGAGAAGCAGATCTACGACTTGGAAAATGAAGATGTAGCATTAACCGGAACTGCAGAGATTCCTTTGGGAGCCTTGCACTCGTCTTCCATCTTGGACAGCTCCAAACTTCCTACAAAATACGTAGGTGTTTCCAGATCCTACAGAGCAGAGGCAGGTGCTAGAGGCAAGGACACTAAAGGGTTATACAGAGTTCACGAGTTCACAAAAGTTGAGTTATTCCACTTCACCACTCCTGATCGCAGCAGCCAAGAACTTGAGCTGTTGAAGGATTTACAAATTAAGATCATCTCGGACCTTGGAATTGAAGCCAAGATGATAAATATGCCCACTAATGACTTGGGAGCACCTGCAATGAAGAAATATGATCTGGAAGCATGGATGCCTGGCCGTGGGAAGTGGGGTGAGTTGACCAGTTGTTCTAATTGTGGAGACTACCAACTGAGAAGATTGGGTATCAGATACCAATCTGAAGTTTCAGAGAAGTCGTTATCTCATGTGCATACACTCAACGGAACTGCCATGGCTGTGCCTCGAGTGATAGTTGCCATCTTAGAACAAAATTACGACCCCGTTCTGAACTCCATAAAGATCCCTGAGGTGTTGAGACCTTACATGGACGATAAAGAATATATAACAGAGGACAAGTCCACTGTTTGAAGTTAACTTTTCCAAAAATGATTACAGCTTGTATATAAATATCATAAAACGTAAACAAATACATGTTAAACACATAGTCAGAAAGAACGTATACAGCTATTTCATCCTACAACTCGTAGCCTTCCTCTATATATTAATGATCTTTTCCTCAAGATCGTGGCATTGAATTATAGTTCTTCCTTTAGTGGTGCAATTCGTTGATCATTCCTCTTCGTCGGAGTTGTTAATTTCGGCAATGGTGTTGTGATGGAAAGAGCTGGAAAAGCCAAACTTCAGAACTGGCGTACTGACGATTCTCTTTTCGCTTTTTTTCATTGCTGGAAAGTTCTTTCCTCTGAACTCGTTCATCTTAGATTCGTGTAATTGACGAACCTTTGATAACTTGGAAGAGCTTGTAACCTCCATATTTTCAACCTTCTGAGCAAGACTCAGGTAATCTTCCAGCAACTTCTTGTAAGACACATACTTCTCCTCATAAGCTACCTTGAGCTTATCATACTGGGTTTGCAACTCTTTCTGCTTCTTATCCAAATCTTCTATTTCTGTCAATTTTTTCTGTCTTGCAACCAAGCTCTGCAAATCAAACAACTTCGTATCGATGTTAAGAAGTTTAGTGTCAAGTGTAGTTTCGTCTTGGGTTTGAAT
Organism: Kodamaea fukazawae; assembly: GCA_030572255.1. NCBI lineage: Eukaryota > Fungi > Ascomycota > Pichiomycetes > Serinales > Debaryomycetaceae > Kodamaea > Kodamaea fukazawae. Next base: position 327,333 of record JAJLZQ010000008.1, on the reverse strand, counting down.
AATTTGGCTCACCTTAGATTCCAAACCGTCCAACTTGGAGATCAATTGAGTGACATCTGCACTTTCAAGAATCCTTTCGAGTAGACCTTGCGATGTCTTGTCTAGCGATACAGATCCAAGTTCTTCAACAATAGGGTCAATAATCTGTCTCGCAAGATCGGTAGGGGGCAATCTACTTTTGATTTCTTCTAAACGTGTCAGGTCTTGCGCAGAGTTCTTCTTAATTTCTTCAACGACGGTGGTCCTGAATTTATCAAGAAGCGGTTTGTGGAGATCTGGAGACAATTGCCTTTCCAAATCATCGAATCGTGACAATATGGTTTCCTGAGAAATGCCTTCTTGGATCTCATTGAGTCGATTTAAAACAGCTTCACCTGCTGCCAAGCTTCTGACCTCCTCTATTTTGGTGATGAGTTTTTCGTTAGACAATGCCTGGTTTGAGAGTTTTTGAGAGATTTCTTCCAAACGGGGAGTGACAACCTCTTTGCCTTTCAGAGAAGAGAGCTCCTTTTTCAAGAACAACTCCATGTCACTAGTCCATTTTTCTTGGGATCTAATGTTCTCTTGGTTGTTCTCCTTCAAGATCAGTGTGAGCTTCTTGACTACTTCATCGTCCTGCCGCACATTCTTCAGCTTCAACTCGTCTAACACTTGTTGTTGCCAAGCAAGTCTTACTGTATCATCGTCGAGTGCTTTTGTCAGAGACTTTTCTTGCTTCACAGTTTGCAAGTCTATTTTCTGTTGCAACTTTTCCAACTTACTTAAGATGCCTGTGATGTCATGTTTGGTTGCATTCCCTTCAGTGATCACTTCTTCCGAATAACTCGAGATGTTCTCCAACAATTTGTTCAAATTCAGGTTATTGTTCTTGGATCTGTCAAACAATTCTCCCAAGTCTATGCCTGTCTGTTTCGTTTGGACTTCAAGGTTGTATAACTGCTGCTGGATGGCGTATTGAACGTTATGGATTTGGTTAAAATGCTCGTCAATGTTGTCGTTTTGTAAAAAATTGAGTTTCCCAACGCTTCCTAAGGTATTCTTGAGCGGAACCCCTTTCGATAACTTGCCATGCTCCCCTAGGACAGGGATGTTTTCTTTATCACTGGACATTACGTGTTTTGTTTATTTACTATTCCGCACTTTGATTTGCAGGTTGCAAACTAAAAAAAAAACCAAATCGTTTTCAACGGCTGTGGCAGCAGTAACATGCGGTCAGGATACTATACAGTACCAGCTATTATTACGAAATCTACCAAATAGAGACTTTATTAGTATCGGCCTAAGAAATAGTAAAGAGGCGTTTTTGCAGTTGGTTAACTTGCTGGCTGTAGGGCTGTACTTCTTGAGTTGTGAACTGCTGCTGCAGAATAGCTCTGGATGCAGGTAGTGTTGCACACATTTCAAATCACAGCCTTTCAAAATCGGCCCGCCGGTTAGAGCGAACCCACCAATTATCATCTACAATCATGTTTGCATAGGCCCAATTTGAGAGGAGTTTATGCAATGGTAGTAGAATTGGTTCCTTTTTAGAAAGTTCAAGCGAGATTAGCAATTTGTTCGTAAAGAATGGAATTTCAGCCAGACGTTAGAGTTTATTAGATCAAGTAGTCAAATTCGAAGACTTTAGAGGAAAATGTCTTCTCAAGCAGCAAAACTTTTAGAGAGCCTTTTTGAATATTGCAATCGCAATGAAGACACTCTCCTAATCTAATTCTCCATCACTCGATCGCTAACACTGAAAAACACAAGTTCGTAGTTTAACCCCCATTTTGAAGGTATGATTTTTCTCACCGATTCGTTCAACGATCTCAAAAAAAAAAAAAGGCTAACTACCAAGAACTCCAATATGGTGATCAAGAAGGCTGCCCCGATTATCGGGAACAAGGAGGACACCAACTTTCGTGAGGCTATGAAGTTGTACGATTCGCAGCAGTACAAGAAAGCACTTAAGATTGTTGATGCGAATTTGAAGAAGAACTCAAGTCACGCTGAACTGCTTGCTCTCAAAGGTTGCATTAACCACCAATTGGGTCATGAGTCCGAAGCTGAACCTTACATCACCAAAGCTCTTACCAGGGCTGGTGGCGAATCAAATTATTTGGTGAATCACTTGGCCGCAATCTACTACAGACACACTCAAAACTACGTGGAGGCCGCCAAGTGGATGAAAGCTTCCAGAGACAATGGATCTCCAAACAAGGGCTTATTGCGTGATTTGGCATACTTACAAAGTCAAAATCGTGATTACAAGAACTTGGTTGTCACTAGACAAGAATACTTGGAATTTCAACCAGGCTACAGAGCCAACTGGACCGGTCTTGCAACTTCTCGTCACTTGAACAAGGATTTGCGTGGTGCCGTCGCCACTTTAAGTAAAATTGAGGACATTATCAAACCCCACTTGACTGACGCCGATAAGTTTGAGCACTCTGAATGTTTGCTTTACAAAAACCAACTTCTTTCCGAATTGGGTGACCCGGCAGCTGCTCTCAAGGCATTGGAAGATGACTCCGAAGGAATCACAGATAGGTTGTCATATTTAGAGTACAAGGCAAACTACTTGATTCTCTTGGGGCGCAAGAAAGAGGCTTCTTTGTGCTATCGTGAGTTACTTAAGAGAAATCCTGATAACGTTGACTATTACAAGATGTTGGAACTTAGTTTGGGAACTTTGGAGAGGGACTTTGATGTTAGATTATCCTTATTCGACAAATTGAATAAGTTCTATCCAAGGTCCGATCCTCCAAAGTTCTTGCCATTGCTCTTCTTACCGGCTTCCCACAACCAGTTTAAAGAGAGAGTTCAGGCGTATGTTACGGGCCAATTGAAGAGGGGTGTACCATCTGCATTTGTGAACGTGAAGTCGTTGTATAAGGATAAGGAAAAGTTGGCTGTGATCCAAGAAGTAGTGCTTGACTTTTTCAGTAATGAAGTCGATACGTTCACGGACAACCCAACAATAAAGTTGTGGACACTCCATTACTTAGCACAACACTACTTGTGCCTCAACTACTTAGGTGCTGCCACGAAATATATTGATCTTGCTTTGAAGCACTCCCCAACCTTGGTTGAGTTGTACTCCATCAAGGCTAGAATTTTGAAGCGTGAAGGTAAGTTGACTGAAGCTAGTGACGCCATGAACCAGGGGCGTGAGTTGGACTTACAAGATAGATTTATTAATTCCAAGACCACCAAATATTTCTTGAGAGACAACGAAGTTGATAAGGCCATTGACTGCATTTCTCTTTTCACTAAGCTGGATGAAAAGGCTGTAAATGGATGCAAGGACTTGCATGTCATTCAAAATAACTGGGTCTTGGTGGAGAGTGCAGAAGCATATTATAGATTGTACGTGGATTACAAGAAAAAGCTACACGAAAAAACAAGCTCCACAGACGAAGAGGACGACGAATTCGAAGATTTATCAGAGTTAGTTGACATCTATAGAGGACTTGCATTAAAAAGATTTACTTCGGTGGCCAAGATTTTTGAAATTTTCTTCATTGACCAGTTTGACTTTCATTCCTACTGTCTCCGTAGAGGGACTCCAAGGGACTATATTGCTATGATCAAGTGGGAAGACAAATTGCACTCCACGCCTGTTTATACTAGAGTTGTCCGAGGTTTGGCCAAGATGTATCTTGAGTTGTATGAGGACCAAAAGAGCCAATCCCCTGAACAGGATCAAGATGTGAAAAAGAAAATAAAGCAAAAGAAAAAGAAGACGAAGTCCAACAAAAAGAAGTCTGACTTGGCTGCAAAGGTCGAAAGTGAAAAAGACGATTCTGATCCCTTTGGATCTAAGTTGGTGGCGGACTTGCAAGCATCCAATCTCTTGGAAAAAACTTTTGAATTGGTAAAGCCTTTGAGCGAGGAGGCTCCAAACTTGAAAACTACTTGGGACATTATGTTCAACGTTTACATTTTACAAGGAAAGTATGTTTTGGCGTTGCAAGCAATTAGAAACCTTGCTCGTATTGTCAATAACAAATATGCCTACTTGAAGGTCAAGCAGTTAAACGAAGCGTTGGAAGGAGACAAGGATGTCAATGCAGCCATTAAGAAGGTTGTACAGAAAGGTATTGAAGCTGCATTTCCAGAATTTAAATAGAAATAAATTTTTGAATTTGTATTGAAGTATTTTCATAGTAGTCATATCCCATTTCATTAAACGTAAACTTAAAAACCAAACTTACTTTTGATAGCAGAGTTGTAAATTGATTTCTTTTGCAGATCAATTCCCTCAGTCATTGCCTCACTAGCAGAGTTAGCGTAGTTATTGAACCCTTCTTCCAAGTTTTCAAATCCCTGTTGTACTGATTTCATAAAACCAGTACCAAATGCGTAAGGGTTGGCTTTAGCACCGTTCTTGCGAACAGGATCTTTGTATCCACGTTCATTTTCTCCACTGTCAGCGGTGACAGCTCCATATCCACCATAGCCCATTTGAGGGTTTGCTTCAGGACTAATGTTATAGGACAATTGTGACTCTTGATGCTTTGGTGGCTTTCTATTAGGCCCTGCGATAAGGAAAGCCAAGTCCTCTGATGATATGAATTTGGTCTGACCTTTAGCCCACAGCAATGTACTGGCTGCAGGACGAGGCGGGATAATGGAAGTCTCATTGAACAACAAATCGGTAGCTGGATGTTTAGGTGCTTTTGAGAGCTTGGTATTGTAAATGCTCAAATTGTGAGATTCCGTATCACTAACCCTCATAAAAATAGACCCAGATAGCAATATATTTGATTGAGTTGAAGCACCAGATGCAGCAGAATTTTTTGCAATATTGAAGACCTCCTTTGGAATCTTGATATCAGCAATGTCCGTCAACGTTGGAAGAGACATCAACTTTACAAACCCTGTTTTCACAATCAGCGCCAATACCACCCCGTTCGGAAGTTCAATTATGCCGCTACGAACACAGCCGTCATCAAATACCTTATGAGAAAGTTTTTGCTTTGGAACCTTCAAAACCCTAACATCTCTATGAGATGTAGTAATGATGTAACCAGGAATAGTAATGCCTTGTGCCAACTTCTTGAAAACATCCAATGTCGCAGTTGCAGGTTGTCCATTCTTTGAGTTAATAGGAATGATATGGTCTAGTTTGGAGCTTGCTTGGTCTTCACTACTCAAAGATCTGTAGTTGAGGCCCATAGACTTGTCAGTCATAATTACTTGAAAAGCTCCGTTAGGCTGAGGAATAATCTTAAATAAAATTAAGTTACCTCCGTTGTTGGTACCCACCATTAGAATAATAGAAGAATATCCTTCCTGACCATACTCCATAATCGCAAACTCTATGGTCGTAACGTGACAAGGTCCAGAAACTGCCACCAAAAACTCACTAATATTAGTGTTGAGGATAATTGCAGGTCCTCTAGTCGTATCGCATACAACCAACTTTCCAGACTTGTAAGCAATTGCTGCGAAACCAATGTCACTCAACTTAAGGCACGATATTTCTTCTTTTCCTTCTACCTGGAGCAACGAAACCGGTAAGAAAGTGTTTGTCATTGCAAAAGTCCCCAGAATTCTCTCACTGATGTTCAATATCTTCGCATCACCACTTGAGTGTTGTACAGGGCACTTTGAATAATCCTGAGAACTCGAAGATCCTTGGAAAGCATTGCTACGCTTTCCAAACTTGCAAATTACGACATCACCATTTCCCAAACCTAAGATAAGCTCTCTGCTTTCAAATGCGACACTCACAAAAGATATTCTTAAATTGCAAGGATCTCCATTGTCATACAAGGTTTCCTTTAATGTGATTTGCACAACATTCTCGCTTTCATAGTTTTCATGTCTTGAAATATCAATGAATCTTACCAAACCACCTTCATGTCCTGTCACCAAAATGTTTCGGGATCCATCATCCACTCCCATTGGCTTGATATCGTCTCTGTGTGATACTGGCGCTCCACCACGCAACAACGTCTTATTCTTTGCTGTAGCTCCGCTAGACGCTCTGTTAGATAAAATGGAGTACCACTCAATACGTTTGACGAGCTGAACATATGAAAACACAACAGGAGGATGAACAAAACCAAGAGACGCAGGTAAAATTAAGTTTCCCAAATCTGTGCTACCCTGAGCTCCGCTAGACTCGGAAGAAAATTGGATAAAGTAGATCGAATTGAGATTGGACAATAACAAGATATAAGATGGATCATGGCAACCATTAAAGTATGGCAAGGAGTCTCCTGGGATTGGGAAGATATCTCTTACGTATTCTCTCTGAGGAGAACCGTTTGGTAATCCATAGTAAGCTAAAGGAATGATACGCTGACCTCCTTGTGGCTGGGCGTAAAAAACTGCTTGTTTATCATAGGAAGAAACAGAGTACTTTAAAGTGTAGCCAAAGTTGAAAACATGTAATCCGGGTGCGCCCAGTGGGTCACCGCCACTGATGACCAATTCTGTGACTTCAGGATCTTTTCCGCAAATCCATTTTACGCTGGTTATTTTATGGTGGAGCTCATCAGATGTTGGGGGCTGCAAAGTGATCGGAGGACCTGGTTTATGTAAACCAGACTCAAATACATTTCTAGACTCTATAAGAGTCCCTGAGGCCACATCCCAGAAAACAAAAGAGTTGTCTTGATGAACAGTTACCAAGTGAAGACCGTTCGGGTGAAAGTGAGCTTCTGTTAGCTCAACAATGACACTTTTTCCACTTCCAAACATTTTCTTTTTATAGCCATTGGCTATGAAACTGGAATACTCGAAAGCCCTTGCTTCCTTGCTGATTTCGTAAATGTATGAATTTTTTATTTCACCCTCTGTAAGTGAATAGACAATCGCAGAATGAGAATAAGCAACTAGAAGGGTTCCTATATCTCTTGGATGCCACTCTATAGAAAGAACTGGTGACAATTTCTGCTTGCTCAAAATTCGCTTTTGTAAATTGTCAATTCTCAAAGGCGTAACACTGAGTCTGTCCACATCGTAAAACATAATGGAGCCATTGGATAAACCCAAAACCAACCAATCCAAAGAAGGGTCCGAAGTAACGGCAGAAATGGCACCTGGAAACGAGTATGTGCTTAAAATCTGTTTGGAGTGCAATGACAAGACCGTAATATCCCCGGAAATTGAGGAGATTGCTACTAAGTAAACCCCCTTAACAAAGCGGAGTTTATCAATCGGCTTAGTAGAATTGAATTCAAAAACCACTTCAACATGTTGCTGACCAAATACTCTAATTTCATTTTTGGTTGTAGCAACTGCCAAGAGTGACTGGACTGGATCAAAAGCCACGGTCAAAATGGAGTTCTTTGCGACACCCAACTGGTTCATCACAGCAATATCGAGGTGCTTCCCATTGATGTCAGTTGGAGACAAGTCTGTAGATCCAGCATTCTTAATTGCATTAGACACGGAACTCAAGGAAAGCGGAGCTTTCCTCAGCTTCAATTTGTTGAACATGAAGGCGGTTATTTTAGATTTACACCCTTTCGCTGTAAATCGTAACTTTTGCACGTGACTCAGTATGGAACCGCTACAGGAAACAAACACGTCAGTTGAAAAATCATAAATAAACGTATACAGAAAATGGTACGTATACCCTGTTTACAATGAATGGTTTAAGAATTGAAGTACTAACTAATTAAGGCCGGCTCTATTGATAAATTGATAGGTTTGGGTATGCTTGGTGTTGCTATTGCCGTGTTTGTCTACTACACCGCTTGGGTATTTGTCTTACCATTTGTTAATGAGTCAAACTGTTTGAACTCCTTGTTTTTGCCAAGAGACTATGCTATCAAATTGCCATTGCTCTTGTTGTTAGTATCTGTTTTGGGTGTTGGTACTTTCATTAGCAAGACCTTGATCAAGAAGGCTGAAAAGGAGAAGGCCAAGAAGAGTAAGAAATCTCAATAGACTCTTTACTTTTGTATGATATTTTTACTACATTAATGGACTATTAACATGCTTATTATAGGTAGAAATGCAGAAGCTGTAATGGAGCAGTCAAGACTATTACTGTAAGGGATATCTGCATAATTTTCTATAAATTAAAATATTTTCGTAAATATAAACTGAAACTTTTAGGAACGTACTATGAAGTTTCCGGACTTTGTGATGTATTTAACGCCCTTGTAAGGTTTGACTGTCTCTCCCAACCCCTTAGCGCTTATTATATTCAAACTCTCCACTTTGACACCACTTGGAACCGATCCTTTGTATGAAAAATTGACCTTGAAGTAAAGTAGAGCCATTGCCTTCGGGTTTTGGAGTTTTGGCTTCTGGGTTTCTTCATTTAAGTCTTGGTCTGCCAAACTGTTCTCATCGGCTCCATCTTGAGAACTGGACGTTTGTATGCATCCGTGGAGTACAGGATTGATACCTGCTTTCACAGTTCCCAAGTTCCATTCCCCTCTGCCATTGCCCAAATACCTAAAGTCACCATGCGTGATTCTTCTCGATTTGATGTTAGACACAAGGGAACGCTTGTCTTCAAGAGAAATGCTTTGGTCATCATTATCAAGACCCGAGTCTATTTGGGATTTTGTTTCCAGGTTATTGTCTTCGAGTGACTCCGAGCCACAAATAACCTCCACGGATAAAGATTCAACCTTCGATACTGCCTTGGTGTCTGGAATAAATATTTTCACCTCAAAGTCACTACCAGACTCGCCAAATCGAGTTTGAAAGTCAAAGTCTAATAGTCCTAGCAAACCTTGAGAATTGGAATCAAGATTAACTTCATAATCCATAAGAACAGAGTTGCCATCAGGCGGAATGAAACTAAGAATGCCTGGATGCGATAACCACTTGTCAACATTGATACATTGATGAAATGTAGGAGCTCCTAGCTCTATGCCTCTGGAATTCAATTCCATTTGTAACATAGGAACACCAGATAAATGTGATTTAAAGTTGACTTGTCCGCAAATTTCACCTGAAATTGGAACTAGCTTAGCTCCCAGATTCAATTTTGAGAACGAGTAGAATCCAGAGTCAAAGTGTCTATCATTCATACTTGACAATTTCTTCTGTGATATGACTGGCTTTAAGATAACATTCACAGTTTCCTGGACGTCAACGTACATTTCGTTGTTGGTGTACTTCACGTTTGACCTTCTCCAAGGAATGTCATTAACGATCTTGGAATCATCCTTCTGGGAGGACAAAGAAGAATTGGCCATTTTTATAGAGCTAAGACTGTTCTTTGTGGCTGCGTTTGCTAAGCTAGTGCCGGTACTCAATATCTTTGAAAACAATGATTTGCTGGGAACATAATCTCTCAATTTATTGGCATCGGTAGAAAATGGGGTATCACCTTGAAGCATCTCATTCAAAACTAACACGATTGTATCGTTATTGGTGTTTATTATGCTTCCTGTTATGTGACTCCCAAAATATTCGGTCAATACAAATATGAATCGTTCCAAAAATGTGCTAGGAATCATTGGATTTGGATGGCCACTTTTTGAATATAACAAGTAATAAATCAAACCTTCTATCTTGGTGTAGACAATTGCATACTCATGGTTAACTTGGATTAAAGGCAATCCTGCGTCAATTGTTTGCTTGGAACTGACTTTCGAACCGTTGATCGCTCGAGTTATGGATTTGCCGACGAGTGGAATCTCGTTGTCATTTGTCTTTGATTTTAATACTTGTTCAAGAGTCTCATAATTGAGTGACGAGAGTGAGGACAAATGCTCGAAGACCAAACTCTTGTTCGTGTCCGTAATGAACAAGGACTCGATCATGGTGAAAGGTTGTGAGATTGGCGTATTTTTGAGTTGAGAACAAAAAAAAATTCTTCCGCAAAGGTGCTTAAAAGCTAAACACCTAATAGTTGTGTGTCCTCTAGTTACAAGACGTAAATTAAACGTGTAGATTATAAGTAAATAAAGGGGATGGGGGAGGGGAAGAAAATGGAATATATACAAAGTACATCAAGCACTAATCAAGCTTCTAGTTAGAAGCAGATCCTTACCAGCAGGGGTCCAAATACCGGAGAGAGCGCTTTGCAGCCGAGCAGTTTATAAGTATCATGACAAACGTCATCAGAACATCAATTAGAACAAAAACAAGAAAAATAAGTTGATCCACAGTAACAATGACTTAACAAGCTTCAGATAGTTCACAGGAAGTCAAGATTAGTACTCATAAAATCAATCTCGACTTCACACACACACATTTTTTCGATCACCTTATAACTTGTTAGTGCATCATTTCTTGGAGTCAAATTACTTTAAGTGCTCACCGTCAATGCTGGAGCTCAAAGGTTGGGAAGCAGCTGAGATTTCGTCTTCATCATCTCCTAAGTCCACATCCAAATCTCTAGCAATTCTAGCTTCAACATCGCTGATTTCAGCCATACCGTAGTAAGCAATAGTTGCCATACCAAGAAGAGCAGCAAGAATGGAGAAGGTCAAAGCAACAATACCTCTTGCGGTAAATCCTGGAGGCAAACCCTTGTGCTGAACATTTTGGCCCGTCAAGTCCAAGAAATCTTGAGAGTTTGCAGCAGCGTTACCCTTGTAGTCCATGTTGTTAACCTTACAGATGTTGATGGAGTCGGCAGTCAATTGTTGCTCCGAGTTGGCTTGGATACCAAGAGGGTCTTCAATGAAAGTGACAGCCAAACCTTGGTCCAAATGCCATTCAATGTGACAATGGAAGAACCACACACCTGGGTTGTCAGCCTTAAATCTAAGAACCATGTAAGATTGTGGGTTAACGTAGACAGTATCTCTAATCATTGGGTATTGTGGGAATTCTGGGTGGCTAGAAGCATTGTAAGCCAATGGATCTTGGTCATCAGGGATACCTTCGTGACGCTCGACAACTTGGAAGGCATGACCATGCAAGTGGAATGGATGCTTACCTGTGTCCAAGTTGTTAACGACAATGTCAACAATATCATCCTTTTGCAAAACAATAGAGTGAGTGTTGGTACCGTACACCAATTCGTTGGTGGCCAATTCACCAGCAGACAAAACAGTGTGCAAAGTTGGAACCTTTGGTCTAGTGTAAGTAATGTTGTTGAAGAAGGCGTAGTTAACACCGTTACCCAAGTTGTCCATAACAACATCCAAGGTGACAGTGAAGTCAGGGTCGTCCAACAAAGTTTCATTGCTCAAAGGTTTCAAGTAGAAGTCATCCAAAATGTCATCAATGGAGTCAACGAAGTATTCACCAGGTAATGGTTGGTTTGAGTCGTAAACAATGTAGTTGGTACCGTTCAACACCAAGTCACTTGGAACGGTATCCAACATGGTGTCATCAACCTTATTCATAAATGCATAGTTCTTGGACTTGTCCTTCTTAGTGGTAACCAAACAAGTGTAACGTTGAGCAACGGTAATGTACAACATGTCAGTTGTGTTCTTCTCAACGTAGATACCGTCGACTTCAACGACAGTAAACTCGTGGTCTTCCATGTAAAGGTATTGCGAGGTAAATCTACCAGTGTTCACAATACGTAACAAATAAGTCTTGTCTGGTTCGACATTCCAAGTGTTGTTTCTGGTTTCGTTAAACAAGAAGTTAGATGGAATTGGTTCTGCACCAGTTGGGTTGTATCTGTTCAAAAATTTAGGATTCAAGACGTCAGAGGTGTCATGGTAGTGCTCACCAATAGACAAAACAACTTCTTCGTCGTATTCGTAAGGGAAATCGTCATCTTCAATAATGAAAGGAGCTCTCATACCATCACCATACTGACCGGTGGTGTGGGAGTGGTACCAGAAAGTGCCGACTTGATTGGCAACAGTAAAGTTGTACAACATAGTTTCACCAGGAGGGATTGGGCATTGAGTAACCATTTCTGGACCATCCATTTGGTTGGTTCCGTTCTGGAACATACCGTGGAAGTGCAAGGTGGTGTTTCTGTCATCAAAACCATTAGTCAAGTACAAGTTAACTCTGTCACCCTTCTTGACTCTCAAAATTGGTAATGGCCACGAATTGTTAAAACCGATCATTTTTCTTGGGAAAACACCATCGGGGTTAGCCTCAACCCAGGTGGTGTTGAAGTACCATGTGTGTGTCTCTGCAGCAGCAAGTGCTTGGACAAAGGCAGTTGCAAGGAACAAATATAAAGTGTCAAACTTCATTTCCTTTGAGCTAATTGGTGTGTAGTTTTGGACTTACTACTCACGTTTGAAATGACAATTGGATGCAAACTAGCTCGGAGTGGTTGCTGCTAATACCTGAACTTGGATATTCCTAACTTCAAAAAAAAAAGAAATTAAAGGTGAAACGATAGGAGCCTGTCTAAGACAAACAGAGATGGTAGTTTCTGTCTAAGTAAGTGTTTGAGCAAAGTCACCTATTGAAAAAGGAAATTTAAATTTCTCACTTCCAAGCAGATATTAGTGCTTTTATATTGTGAAGACAAAGCCGAATAAATGAAGGGAAAAATTTTTACCTACGTCCCCAAGAAAATATAGTGCCTGTAGACGTTAATAAGCTTACTCAATTGAAAAAATCACCTCCAAAGGAGAAATATTACCCTTTTAGGTAACTCGGTTTCTAGAAATCCACTTTATCTATACCATCAATTACGGACATCTGTTCTGTCACTGCAGCTTCTTATTGGCCGAGAGAGTGCTGGGAGGAAAAGAGCGCTGGGCTCAAAACGTCACGAGCATATCTCGACAATCAAATATGCTGATCAGCGACCCGAAGCGATGGAATCTCCCCAAAACCAACCTACATAGAGTAATCGTTTAAGCAAGGTGTACTTCCAAACTTTACTTCTTGCTCTAGTTTTTTGAAATGCTCATTTACAAAAGGTGGTTCATCTCATAAACTGATTAATCAGATAAAAACTGAGCATGGTACATTATTATTTAGAAAAAATCCAAACGCGAGCGCCACTTCTGAGTGTTTTGTGATTTCCGATTCGCATTTTAAGTTGGATTCAGTCAATTATCGAACGGCGCATTTCCCACAGGCTCGACCCATATTAATTAGCGTAGAAAAACTCCTGACTTTTTAAGGCTAATGGATCGTTTATTACACTGTTTGTAACCCCATGAATGCGATCACAGGATGAGTTGTTTTTAAACACCTTCACGTGATTGACTTCGCGTGCCTCACCTCACATGGTGCTTTCAAAAATTTAAACGACGTCATCAATAGCTACAATCAAACGCTTGAATGTTATGAGAATCCTGGCACGATATGCCTCCACGAAACTTGTTCCAAAGGCTGCGGTCTATAGAAGGTCGACACCTCCTACTTCTGTACCCCTCACAAAGCTTTTTCTGAACAATTTTCCGCTACTGATCAATCAATCATATGCAGACTATCGCGAGTTTCAATCAAATAGAGAAGTGTTCCAGCATGACTTGCTTTCCTTGCTACCGTTTTATCCTCATAAAGACCAAAGCGGAAGGACTTCTCAAATTTTGAAGACTCCCGTGGATGGTGAAGGGAACTACATAAACGAATTTGTCATCTATCCCAAGGATAAAAAGGAAATCAGAAATCACTTGATCATGGTACATGGGTATGGTGCGGGTCTAGGTTTTTATTTGAAGAACTTCGAACAGCTTGCAACTCAAAAGTCATGGGCTATTCATGCAATAGATCTATTAGGATATGGGTATTCCTCGAGGCCCTCGTTCGAAAACGTCTCAAATTTGCAGGAGGTGGAATCTTGGTTCCACAACTCGTTCCACACGTGGCTCAAGAAGAGGGGACTTCTTTCAAAGCCTGATAACATATTGGTCATGGCACATTCCATGGGTGCCTACTTGTTGGCTACTTATGGTCTATTGAAAAACTCCCGCTTTTGCCGCAAGCTTATAATGTGCTCTCCAGGAGCAGTCATTAAACGTAAAGAACCAATACTCATTCCGGACTACTTTAAAAGGTTATGGGAGCAAAATATTTCACCCTTCTCACTTGTGAGAAATGCAGGGCCGTTAGGGTCCAAGCTTGTGAGCGGTTGGTCATATAGACGTTTTGCAAAGCTTAGCCCTGAAGAACTACATAACTTGCATAGATACTCGTATGGCATTTTCTCAGCCCCGGGTTCAGGAGAGTACATGTTGAATTTCTTGCTAGCTCCTGGTGCTGAACCCCGTCATCCTTTAATAGAACGTGGAATAGAAAAATTAGAGCCTGAGGTCGAATGGTGGTATGGCAAGGAAGACTGGATGGACATTAATGGCGGTATTTTGTGTTCCTCCAAAATAAATGAGTACAACAACAGGAATTCTAGCAAGGTGGTAGAAATCCCAAACAGTGGGCATCACATATATTTGGACAACTACGAGTTGTTTAATGAAATGATGCTACAGGAAATGAAGCAATTCATGTCTAATAAAGAATGAAATTATGACTCTATGGGTTTCAAAAAATAGTAGACATATATACTAAATCAAGCAGCCTGATGCAGATCGGTGTAGTGAACTCGTAACTTTAATGAAAGCGGTAGCTTGGGATCGGTTACCAATATTTCGTCACCCTCGTCGATCAAGGATGACAATTTCTTGTTCAAATTTGGTCGAGTAACTTCCTCTAATGTTGGTGGATGTCTCAAATACAAGTTCGTTCTTTTGCTTGCCAATGAAGGATTTGCCATCTGAATGTCCTTTTTGTTCGAAATCTCTTCAATGAAGTCACTTAGTAACCACCACCTTGGTATGTCAATATTCCTAACGATATGACCGCAAACAGCGCAGTCCGGAGTTTTCTCATTTTGATAAGTGTAAGTATAAATGGATTCATCACCTGAGTACATCATGTAATTATTCAACAATGGATTGCAGTTGGTCACAATCTTAAACGCTTCGTTGCAACAAGACGCAGCTATGATTGCGTTAGTAGAAGCGATTGCAGGAATAATGTTCTTTACCACCCCCAATGTTAGTGGTCTCGTCACTCCGGTAATTTTGAACTTTGTAGCTCTCTTCAAAGCCGTTTGATACATCCAGTCTACCTGAGACGGTACATCTGCATCAAACTTTTGCTCTGCATGAACTCGTGGCCATTCGATCTGGCTCGCCCACTCAATACAATGCTCAGGGAGTCTAGGAGTATTTGCAATAGTGCACACAGGATATGTGGTCTTCGGACTTATTAAGTTCAATGTACACTCGTAACATGAAGACAAGTGTGGAATGATTACCCTTGATTGCCCTCGAAATCCTTCAGTTCCACCATCTATCATTGGAATCGTTTGGTCCTCCTCTGCGATCGCGACTAAGGTGGCATTTATCCATCTCCTCGCGTCAACACTATCAAGACCACATATCACAACATCAAACTGTTTGTAGTATTCGATTGGCTTCAGCTGGATTGTTCCATAGTATGGAGTGATGTGGAGGAGTGGATCTTGCATGCGTTCAAGTATGAAATTGGTGGCCACAACGGCTTTTGGTTGACCGACATCCTTCTCTCTAAATAAGAATTGCCTGTTCAAGTTAGACACATCAATTGTATCCATATCAATTACCTCAATGTCCTTGAAGCCTGTCAATGCTAGATTCTTGAGTATTTCACATCCTAGGCCGCCTGCTCCAATCACTAAGACTTTTGAGTTCGACAACCCGAAAAGTGCATCGTTCACCTCGTATTCGTCTGGAACCTCGTTGAAGGGTCCAATGTTTTCAAGTATTGGTAACACCGATGTCACACCCCTTGATCCACTTTCAAGCATCGACATTAAATCTTTGATGTAATACGAAAAATAAGGAGAGAAAGCTAGCGGACTCGCTTTTTTTGCTAACTAATATAGTTGTGTGCGCTTCTCAAGTGGATCTACACACAAAAAGGAGCGGCTATGCAGAACCTGCGCTTGCCATTCTATTTTACTACAAGGACCCCACTTGAAATATGTATATATGCTAAAAATTGGAATAACTTTCACGAATCTGAAACAAGCGAACACGATATGCTAACTACTACTTGTCTTACTTCCAACGAGGTTTGGAAAAAGCAAAAGGTTTTCTACTCTCGGTGTATTCTTTTAGAGGGTGGTCGTTGAGATGGACCAGGTGGCATTCCAATCCGCTTTCCTAAAAGATTTCCTGATTCGGATTGCAACTGGCTTCCTGCGGTCAGTCGGAGATTTTTCATAGCTGTTTGAGTCAATGGTTGGTTCAGTGTGATTGGTAATGGAAGATTTGGGTTTCTTGTAGGTGCAGAAACGGTGGGATCTAGAGTTCTTTTGATGTTTGGGGATATGAATTTGGGGTCGAATTGGGGAAGCTTGGAAATATCCTCAGGGTTCTTTTGGAGCAAATCTGCTCCTCGAGCACTAACAAACATCATTTGCGTCGAAGTTAGATCCGCATGTTGTTGGTCGCTTTGTGCCTTCGTCTCAATCCCATTCTCCAGAGCGTTCTGCACGTTGTGACTTTGCATTGCAAGATCACCCTTGCTTGTCTGAAGTTGAGCATCCTCGTCTTCTTCCATCATATCGTCACTGAAAAATGAGGCATCAAGCTCTTCCACTTCTTCGGCTGTAGGGACGTAAGTATTGTTTCTTTCTTTTTTAGGAGATCTATGATTGTGGTGTCTCTTGTCTTCCCCATTTGAATTGACCGCAACTCGAGTTGAATGCTGGTACTGTGGTGTGTCTTTTTCATTTTTTGAGTTCATCCCCTCATTATTGGCTTGATTCAGCTGCCGGCTTACTTGTCCAGAAGACTTGTCTAGTACAACCTCTTCCCTATTACTACCTCCACTGAAAGCTCCCAGGCCCGCAAATTTGGCGTTGCCCCCAAAAGTATTGGGGTCGTAGTTAAGATTGTTGTGCTGGTTATACGAGCCCTCCAGGAGACTCACCTTCAAAGTTCCCTTCCTCGACTCTTCGCGTGCCAAAACCACAGGATCTCTGTAGAAATCTTGTGATTCGTAGGTTCTTGGTTGGACCTGGATCGTTTGCATGTTTTTAAGGATATTCTTGTCGTACAAGCAGTTTCCCAAGACATTCCCGAAGCAACGTAAACAACGCTTTATGCCGTCCGTGAATGCTTCTTTCTTGCACTTCTCGAATGCCATTGCTTTCGATTTAGCATTGTCCATGAACCCGTAACCAAAATCTTCGTGGTACGTGCCATCTTTAATTGTCACTCTTACCACAACAGAAATTCCCAAAGAAAACCTTCCTGAATTTCCATGAGTATCCAAGTAGTCCACGGTGGTGCTTATTAGTTCAGAGTTCCATCCATTGTAACCAAATATTTCGTTTGCTAAGTTTAACGCTCTCCAACCCTCAATGTAGGAAACCTTCAGGCTTCCTGCTCCCGCGCGTGAACTGACGTACTCAGGTCCTAAAACTTTATCAAGTAAGGTTTGGATTCTGTGAGCTTCTTGTGGCGTGTATGGTGTTGGCTTAAAGTCTCTTGGTCGCATCGGTGGGCGTTGAGAATTCGACAAAGTCCTCGGTGGCAAGTTTGATCTGGAGCTTACATTTGGGACATCGTTCAGTCTGTTCATTCCGGTCGTTGAGTGACCGTTTAACGGTCTATTATTATTCTGGCCGCCACTTCCAACAGTATTCATTGAGTTATCTGGACTGGTACAATTTTTTTAACGCGTCTTGATCTGAAAATCGACTATCAAATACTACCCTTCCAGATACAACGAAGATTACGATTTAGGCGTCTGTATTACATATATTATGTTTCTATAAAGAAATTAAGCTTCTCTGATAATTTTGGTAATGAGGATAAATCAATACTCATCATTGTTGTGACTTTTATTCAAAACTGTGCTGGTCAAGTGTACACGAAGAGTCATGTGCAAAGCTTCAGCGAAGGACTAGAGAATGAGATACACTCAAACTAATATAGAAATGATTAGTTGCTGAAAGTTGTTGCTTGCAAGATTGTTATTCATCAATTTCGTGAACGGGCCACTGGATGTCTTCCATTGAGTAACTTTCACATATGAATCTGAAAGGGCCCTTGCGCTGTATGTCACGGAAATCTAAACATCCAAACTTGAAATTAAAGTTATGTTTTCACCCTTCAATAATATCCTTCCTAATTTCTCCTTGGAGCTACCATCAACTGCAACTTCGATTGCATCGTCGATCACAATATTCATGAATTCGTCAAAACCTCTAATTTTACCTTGAATCCTCAGCTGAGTCTGTTCGTATAGCCATATTGTTACTTGTGATTGCTGTTGCAAATACTTGAATATCAAGTTTATTGGAGGGAGTACACTTTTGTCAGGTCTTGCCATGATGAGTTGGATTGTACCTGGAATGCGATTTTTTTTGTTTGTTGTTGCGAAGTATCAAACAACTGCATAAATATTTCAGAGGAAAGCAACATGCAATTTCATGCTTTTCAGAATACGTTTTAATCACTGATTGGAGTAACTAAATCCATTCACATATTATTTGAATTAGCTTCAATTCTCAGACTCGTATTCTACGTGAAGCCCAACTCATTTTTGCATTTTTGAATAAGATAACCAAACTAACCAAATGGATCAAGAAGTGGACTGGAAGCCTCTTTTCACTCAATGGATACAAGACTCCGCTATAGAGGCCACTAAAAGAGGAGGAAAAATGGCAATATTTTACAACAGAGCATTAGACAAGATAAGGCGCTTTGATTTGCCAATTCGAGACCCCAAAACATTACGTCTGATCCAATTTATTGGAGACAAAACAGTTGAATCTTTGACAAAGAAGTTGAGAAAGCACTGTGAGGTTAATGGTCTTACCTTTCCAGAGACTTTCTCAGTTGACAAGTCTGGATTAACTACACTGATTGGGCGTGAGAAACGACCACTTCTGGTAACTGTTTCAGCCGAGTCGATAAAACGGAGGAGAAAGAAGAAGTATATTCCAAGACATAGATCTGGGGCTTTTGCTATTTTGGTAGGGCTCTATCTAGGTGACAAGGGACGTCTGGGTATCTCTAAGGAAAGCATTGTTCGACGGGCAACACCATTTTGTGACAAATCATTTTCGTCGAATCCTGCCTCAAGAGACTTTTATTCGGCTTGGTCATCTATAAAGATCCTTATTAACAATGAGCTAGTTGACTATAGTGGTCGCTCCCCAAAGGTATATTTTTTGACTGATGAGGGCCTCGAATTGGCCAAGCTTTTATATCTGACAGTGGAGACAGCAGAAGGTAATAATATTTTGAATGAAATAAGCGAGACTTCATATGAAAACCTTAATGTGGTGAGTCCCGATGCTTCTACTTCAGATGAAGAGGATTTGTTAAAGGATGATTGCGAGACCCAAAATGCTAGCCAGATTTCCCCAAGTGTAACAAATGCTTTCAACCCACTTTTGGACGACCAGATAAAATCCACAGAGATAAACCATAATGCTGAAAAAAAGCAATATGGTACTACTAAATATGAAGTATGGGATCCAAGTGATTTTGATATAATTTTGCTAATTGATAACAGGGAAATCAGATCTCAAAATGAACGTGACTTCTTTCAAAAGAGATTGGAAGGCTGTGGAACTAAGTGTGAAACTCGGCCACTCACAGTTGGTGATGCTGTATGGATAGCTAGAAATAATAATTCTGGTAAGGAAGTTGTTTTGGATTACATTTGTGAACGAAAGCGGTTCTCGGACTTGGTGATGTCCATAAAGGATGGAAGATTTCATGAACAGAAAAATCGTTTGAAGAAAACTGGAATGACTCACTATTACTACATTATTGAGGAGAATGGAATTGAGTCCAACTCTGAAATGTTGGACTCTGTACGTACTTCATTGGCTCTGACCATGACAGTATCAGGTTTTTTTCTAAGAAAGCTTAAAAATATTGATGAAACTATTCTGTTTTTATCCAATACTTCAAATGCTATAAAGGCATCCTTGAGCGAGACGAAGTTGATAGTATTGAGGCCTAGAACTATGAATAGCCAATCCGAATACACTCATCTACTTCAAATCTTCAAGAAGAAATTTGAAAGCCGCACGGGTTGTAGTGCTTACAAGTGTGTTCATCAATTATCGCTGTTTCAGCTGCTGATGGCTAAGTCAGGTATGATGACAGTCAAGGAAGCATTCATACTCATGCTTATGGCTGTGAAAGGAGTGTCCCTAGAGAAAGCTATAACAATTCAGCAAGAATTTATCACGCCTCGAAACCTCATAGAATTTTATACAATCAAGAATCGTGGTGTCACTACAGAAGCAAAGAAGTTACTCTTGATGGACACTTTTCGAGATCAAATTGGAAATAAGAAGATTGGTAAGCTGTTACTGGAGAGTATATACGATATTTGGGGCCTGAAATGATATTCAGTCGTGCATGAATCACTTACTGCGTAAAATTTCTCTATTTTTTTTCAATCTCTTGAAAAGCTACGGATTCAGTTGACGGATTCAAAAATACATCACCATGGGAAGAGCAGTGCTTAAATATGGTGGTAAGTCAGGTATTTTACCAAAGTTGCGTCCCATTTTTAAACGTTATCCTATTAGAGCAAAGACTGAAGCTGAATTAGAAGAAGAATCAAAAATCGTGCAAGGTTATGCTGAGAATGTACCATTGCCAACTAAAAAAGGATTCACCTTCCACCGTGTTCCACCTGCAAAGCCTGTATTGACAGTTGAAGAGAGAATTAAGAGAAATATTGAGAGTAGAGCACCAAGGCAAGTTGATGAGTCTACTTTGTCTGCGGATGAATTGTGGTCATTGAAGCGTGATGAAATTCGTCGTAACTATTTGAGAGACGCTTATTTAGTTGAGGCAGAAAGATTGAAGAAGGTTGATGAATACAAAGCTAAAGTTGCTGCAAGGGAAGAGGCATTTGCTGAATCGCAGGTTTACACACAATCTGAGGCTGAAAAATTGACCTTACCTACTATAGATTCTTACTTGCTGGGACCTATTATGAGGCAAAGAACTGAAGAAGAGCAAATATTGCTTGACTCCAAGAGGCTTTTGAATCGGAAGACAAGAGAGTTGGAAATACAAGAACATAAGACGGACAATTTATTGGACTTGTATCACGCGGCAGCAGATTTTATCACCACTGAGGAAGAGTTGGAAGCCGCCATTACCAAAGCCTTTGAAGAAAACAGCAATGCGTACGATCAGGCTCAATCTACTGTTAGCCAATTAATCTCCGTTGGCAGCTCCATGGTGCACGTCAAACACAACGAAGACTTGATTTCTGACAAGATTTTAGGTCAATTGAATGGTAAGGCCGGGTTACAAAACATTAAGGACTCCTTGGCTGGAACATCTGAAAAACTTAAACGTGAGGCACAGTTGGTAGTTAACCAATCTCAGCAATTGTAAATAGTAAAGCAAAACTTAGGTAACCTTAGTTTAATGTAATCACCTTGGGTTAATGTAAGAGAACATCTCTCAGAAGGCATGGGGATGAGAAAACTAAAAAAAAAAATAATTTGAAAACGCACCATTAAACAACAAGCACCAACCATCAGATACAACTTTTTGAATTAGGTCTTTGAATGAATACAATGGCTTCAAATGTCAACCCTCCTAACAACTATCGGTACTACTTTGAGAAAGTACTTCATAAGAGGTTGAAGTATGTTAATAAAATTAGCATGATGATTGCCATTGGAGCATCCATAACGACTAGTTTACCGTACGGACAGTTTTGGTGGAATCTCTTGTGGACTTTTGTTGTTAGAGCACCCACTATCTTTCTTGCATTGTGGCTTGTTAAGGAATCTCGAAGGAAACTATCAGCAGTGCAATATTCCCCATACAAGACTTTCAACCAACAATTCTTTCACTCAGTTTTGTCAAGGCAGCTTACCAAGTTGATCTTGTATTATGCATGCTCCGCTTACCTAGTTTACATCGTATTCATTTTCCAACTCCCTTTAAAGTCACAGTACTATGTGCTTTCTAAAGAATATAGAAACAAGCCCTTGATAAACGATGAATGGGTATTTTATTGGACTTCCCCTTTACTATTAGCTTTGACTTATTCGATACTACACTTGATATTCCAGCGCAACTTGTTGTCTTTTAAATATGGAATCAACCGAACATTACCGCTGGATAAGCTTTTGACTAGAGTACCACGATTGATACTAAATTCACTTTTGTTGAACTTTTTGATAACGACTTTGTCACCTGTGGTCTACTATATCATAAGACCAGTGGTTTACAGGTTGTCAATCTTGATAACCATGGCGGTGGGTTTAGATACTAGTGTTCCACCTTTCCATATTTCGGTCACGACATTCATTAACACGGCCTACTTGTCTTTTCATATTTTGTTACTCTGGGAAATCCTTAATCATACTTTCGATGTTTACGCCACGATTGGATGCTTGGATGGGAAAAAGCCAATAAGTTCTTATAGCTCAGATCCAATCAACACTTTAATTTCGGGATTGAAAGACTTGCATCCCGAACATCAATTGACAAGATTGACTGCATTCCAAGAGCTCGCTTACATTTCTACGAGCAAAGATGAAGAAGGAAAGAAGTTAAGAACAGCCTTATATAGCGCTAGGTCAAAAAGTGGCTACCTCTGGCAAGCTATTTTTGAAGAGTGCTCACTAGTAGTAAGAGATACTACCTCCAGAATTAACTTTCGGCTGCAAAGTGATTTGAAAGAACTTAAACAAGTTACTGGACTCCTGGAAACAAAGTCCAAAGTTTCAACTGACAACCTCAATTCAAACATTTTTGGTAATTCTACCGCTAGCACATTAAGCAAAGTCGCTGAAAATAAAATTGATACATCGTCGGAATTCAAGGATGCCTCTTCTCAATTTGCTCCACACACTTCATCTATTTGGGGATTATCTATTCCAAAGTCACTAACTTCTGTGATTTCAAGGGGGATTCCTTGTCTTAACGGAATGCCCTGGTCTAAAGAATTTAAAAGTACCATGAAAAGAGCTGACAAAGTGTATGAAGTCTACTCTGCAAAGTTCTTATCATCAAGTTTTGGCATATTTTTCAGGACGACCTTAAAAAGAGACACTGAATCCAGAGTATTGAATCCAGTTAATTATGGGAACTCCGTAATTGCTATTTGCAACTTGTTAATGCACTCACTAGATGAAGACAAGAGTTTTTCAGTTTTTAACGATGGCAATATCAGAGACATCTTAGAATTGTTAGAGTTACCCATTAGAGCAACCAACAACTACATCGACTACTTACCTCATCTGGTGTACATTCCGCCTTACAAACAACAGAGCAAGAAATATCTCACCAATCATTTAGTATCTTTGTTGCATGATCTAACTATGAATGAGTTTTACCAAATCTGCATCAAGTTCAATTATAAATTAAATGATCTAGTGTTAAATCCAAGAACATTTAAGCTTGCCAAATGGGTTGTCGATTTTGCAATTGTTCAACAACAGCAGTCTAGCCCAGATAGTTAGTAAAATAGTTAATAGTGTAAACTAATATTTATTGCTCGTTTGTACTAAACTAAGTTGACTATGGACCTTCTCTGCCTTTCCTGTTACTGTTTGCATTTGAATTTGGGTTTGGTACGTTGTCCAATAATACAGGCTTCAAAACCTGTTCATCAAATTTGGTGAACCACTTGGCATGCTCCTCTGCACTAAGGAAAGCACCAAGAACACCACTGGAACCACCTGGAATATGTGGATCGGTATTTCCAGAAAATGCTGAGCTCTCAGGCAATAAATCATCCACGTCACTAGAAATTAAATCGTCATCCTCAACTTCTCCACCTGACAAATGCAATTCCGTATCCATTTGATGTAATGAACTTCTGCTGCTCCTATTATTGGACCCTAAGCTTGCGGAAGACTCATTTCGAGATCTCACCACATCATCTTTATAAACGCTTTTACTTGAAACGTTGATACCTCCTGCTCTGGAGCCAGGAGGGGGTATTGCAAACCTCCTATTTCCCATAAATGAGTTTCCAGGAGTAACATTTGCATAGGGCAATCTAGACGCTTCAATATCAAATTCGTCATCAGAATCGTTTGAGTCATCTAAAACACCTACTTTGATACCCAAAATTTCTAACATCGAAGCGGTTGTACCACCAAATAAAATCACTGTAAGCACCACAACCACCAACACAGTTGCAAGCAACGTCCACTTAGATTCACCTTGTATGCCCATCGCTAATGCAACACCAACCGCTCCCCTTAATCCGGCCCAGAAAATCATCATTTGATAGGAGTGAGTAATTTCATCTGGTAATGTTTGAGATGATATACCACCGTTAAGAGTAGCCCTTTGCGTAAATCTTTCGAAGCGAGCCTTATACAAAAAATTCAACAAGTTGGATAAAGGGAAAACAGCACACCACCTAGCAATGCAAATCAGGATAAATGTCACTATGATCAACAACGGCTTGAAAACCAATTCGACTTCTGTGAATAAGGACAATCCCAAATAGATAAATATGAAATTTTCCGAGAGCTGTGCTAACAATTGGAAAATATACTTAGTAGCAATTTGGGTACGTCTCGACATGTTAAAGAAAGCATAATGCTTAAGAGTAATTCCGCAAAAAAGCAAGGAGACAATCCCTGACATATGAGCACCGTTGGAGAAGAAATAAGACTCATAGGCAAACAACAATACCAAGCAAGTTTCAATCTGTGGATATCTTCTTATATGAGAATGTTTCAAAATGAGTGCAACTAATATTCCAATCAAGATTCCTATGATTGTAGAGATGGTGAAGCTCATTAAAAACAAACCAATCCCCTCGAACAATGAACTGAAACCCACGGGATGACCATGAAATTTCTGGCAGGTTTCAAACATAACAATCGAAATAGCATCATTTAGTAAAGATTCACCAAAGATAATTGTATACAACTTTGGATCGACCTTGTAAGCATTGAAAATGGATAAAATGGTAACAGGATCGGTAGCAGAAAGCGTAGCACCAACTGCTAATGCATCAACAAACTCAAATTTGATGCCGTCAAGTCCCAAAGATGTCCACAAATACAAGATAATACCCAAGACGATTGCTGAAATGAAAGTGCCAGGTATTGCAAATGTAAGAATCGAACCCAAATTGCTAAAGAAATTTGCTTGATGTAGTTCATAGCCGGAATTCAAGATAATGGGGGGCAACAAGATGTTAAAAAAGTAGGAGGAGTTAAACTTCACGGCGTCTTGAATGTAATGCCCAGGCAGCACTCTTATGATCAAACCAACTATCATCCCATAGAAAATGGACAATACGGTTTCATGGACGGCTTTTATCCTCCTTTGCTGCAAGAAATATGAAGACCATAATGCTGAACAAAGAAGAAATAGTAAGATGAACAATGCCCAGGAGCTGAAGATTTCCTCAGCAGCAGCGTCTGGTTCATCAAGTTGATCATCTGGAGTAGACATGTCAGGGGGTAGGTCTTCGTCCGGGGCTCCAGAGACGCCACCCAACGCACGCTTAGTCAATTGTTTGACGGCAAATAAGACTATACTTGACATTGGGACTTCCTTCGTTAAATTTATGTCCTAGCTTTGCAAATCTCTGAGATAAGTTTTATGTGAGTAACTAAACTGTAAACATTATCCAAAATCTTGCATGTTTGAAGATTACGTAAGTGAGAGCAAAAAAATACGTGTTATGATTTATGCCTTCAGCCAGATTCGAACTGACGATCTCCTCATTACTAGTGAGGTGCCTTACCAACTTGGCCATAAAGGCAAATTTCTATTGAATTTCTGGCATCCTTAACTCATCCTTTTTAAAATAAAGCAGACGTCACTAGCAACCCAGCACCGGCATGTTTTCTCAAGAAACACAAACATAATTTGAGCAATGAAGCTGATTCCCACGAAGCCACCTAAAGTAATGATGATAAAGCCATCCTTTCAAATCCAAGATCATAAAGTCGACGTAATTCTAAATTGAAAATCTCCTTGGAAGCTTTTCATGCCAATTCAAATCCAAGATCGTAAGTTAACCTTATAAATTCTAAATTGAAAAACTCCTTGGAAGAAAATCATAGCCAATTCAAATCCAAGATCATACGTAATTCTAAAATGAAGAATCCTTGGAAGCCTTTCATAGCCATTCCGAACCAAGATCATGTGTATGGACAATTTAAAATCAAGACTGTTTAAGTTAATCCACACTTCCATACCATACTTCATATGAATTCTAGCTCATAAAAAAAGATGCTATCCGCGTGCAACCTGGCTCTATTCCTGTAAAATCATCCTTAGTAACAAGTAAATTTATTCTTCTACATACAGCCGTATCGCGAATTAAAAAGTCAGGTGCCGGCAATATCAATTGTTTGCTTATTTTAAAGGAATATATATCATTTAACAATCGCTTTTATCTAAATTTAAACTAGAATAAGTAATTTTTGCGAGTATCAATTCCCAAAATAACCTGCTCCTAACTGATGTAGCTGTATATATTATATATCCGCTTTAAGGGCTCATCAAAACTCAAATGGACCATTTTTTCAATATATGAATTTTACGTTAATATTAAGTTAGGGATAATTCTTTATAAAACTTAAATAAATCATTTATAATTTCCATTACGTGATCTATCATAATTTATAAAAATATTACATTAAGGGTGTATCCATTTAATATTAATATATAAAAAAAGTTGTTCAAATGAAGTCGCTAGCATTATAAATTTTTTATAAATAAAAAAATCTATATAATTTCATTGATTATCTTCCTAAATATATATTTTAAATAAAATAAAAATGCTTATTTGAAAATTGCTAATATTGACAGGTATTGGCAGACAGGAAATATTTTCAGTTTTTTCTATTTGTTTTTTTGTTGCTAATTGATTTATTAGCCAATTTTTACTGCTGTTGCGCAAATATATAAATAAATTATCTTTGTAGTTATTGACAGTCAAAAATTATATTTTATTTCTATATTGAGATATGCTGGCCAATACCAGCACAATATTAAGAAGCGACTGCACAGCTAAAGGCTGTTGAGTAACTATAATATTAAAAATACAATTTATCATTTGCCTATTATTCAGAATCAAAATTGTATAAACTTAATGTATAAAGCAATGGAGTGTATTTATTTTGAATTATGCTTGCTGCATTTGCAGTTTTACATACGCAGATCTAATTAACCTGTAGCTACAATTAAAGGTGGGATACGCAGATCTAATTAACCTGTAGCTGCAATTAAAGGTGGGTATTTTATAATTTCTAATGCCGAGACAAAGCGAAGCAATAGGTTATGTGCTGTGATTACTCTAGTGCTTTAAATTGAATTAAACAAGCGGAGAGCTAAGCATCAGTCCTATGATTCTTCAAGAAGATAAAATGAAAATGAGGCTTCAATTGTTGTGAAATCTGAAGATTCTTGTACTTATCCAAGCCTATGGAAGGGGTCGGCTTGTTGGGTTAAAGGGCACCAAATTAACACACAGATGTTAACAGACGTTCCTTTTACATCGCTTTTAGTTTTAGTTTTATCGTAGCAGCGTGGGCCTGTAAGACTTGCTCTTGACCATCTGGAAGCACTTAACTGTAGATTAGCAGCATGGCCCGGTAAGACTTTTTTAATTTGACCGTCGGTGACAGAAGCATTTTTGCTGTGCAGCTGCAACCCTTGGCCATGCAAAATCAAGCTCTTCGTTTGTCTTGTATAACAATAATAATCATTTAAACCGGTTTGGTTACTCTCAGATTTGAGTTTTGAACAAAATGAAAATTGGGAGAAATTGTAGGCAAGATGAACTGGTGGGTGTGATTCATTATGTAGCATCGAATTGCTTTGCCCTTTACTACATTGCGGAATACTGAATTAGTCACAGTGCGGGGGTTTGACATAAAAAGGGAATGGAGAATCATTAACGGATGTCTTTCGAACCATGATGTGTAATGTGCGGATATTGAATTAGTCATTGTGCGTAAATTTGACAAGATATGGGAATGGATAAGCTTATGACGGAGGTGATTCATGACGCTGGTGATATTTTTGGTCCGGTAAGGTGTCACTGTGCGCGGGTGAGTTGTGCGTGGGGGTTCTCAAATTCTTTAAACATAGGTAATGCTTCTTCAAGCTTTTCTGGTTGAAGATGTGAATTGCTCTATGGAAGTTAGCTTCAATGTTATGTTAAATCAAAGTAGGTGTACAGTTGATGGTGGTTTTGGCCAATTTTCTAAAAAAATTTGCAGCCAAAGAGTCACACTTAAAAATAACAACAGGAATGCAATGGAAGAGGACGAAGAAACACAAAGCTTACATGTTGCAGTGGAAATAAGTCATTGAGTAGAAAATTGTAAACTTTTCCTTGACAGGTAGCTCTCATGAGCCCATGTCGGCTTATGCGCTGGAATTGTGAACTACGTGCGGCTGTTTCATATCTACAGTATGTACCCACGACTTAAGGTGACCACAGTACACGGGTTGCAAAATCGTGTGTGATTCCTGCAAGACGGTGGCAAATACACTGAGATAAGACTGTATGTTGAGTCATAGCTCTACCCCTCTCGTGAGTCACCTACTCTATGTCTTGGAGTTTCGTACCTTTCCACAACACCATGATACTGCGATCATAACCCACACACAAAATCAAACCTAAACGTGCCCCGATATCTTGCCATAAATGTATGATCTAGTAACAATATATAAATGATCTCTGTCACCCCTAAGATGATACACTCAACAACAAAAGTAAACTTAGTCTCCAAACGCTCAGTTATTAATATGGTGGCGTTTTCTACTAGATCTCTGGCTCTAATGCCTGCTCCTCACACATCCGAGGGGCTATCAAAGATAACAAACAACAATTTGATCGGAGATGTCGGTGATGTTACTGACATAAATATCTTGCTTTCAACACCAACCATAAAGTGCCACTTGCAGAGTTTTGGAGCTGACCTATTGAGGTTAGAATCTTACAAGAAGTTCTCTCACTTGTTATTCTCAGGAGGAGCTGGAGCAATAAAGGCTGTTGTGCATGATATAACTACCTTTCTTAAGAGAGAGTTGCAGAATAAGAATAGTGACTATGCCAAACAGTTGAGAGATTTAGTGGCTGAATCTAACTTCTTAACTAGTCCAAGTGAATACGAATTATTCATTATGGCCAATCATAAAATGGCTTCAACAAAGTGGCTCTACACCTTTTTTGGATACTTGCAGGAATATCGCTCTGAGGATTTTGACTTGAATGCATTTGTCGATAAGATAATTGATATCTACTTAGCCACTAAAAAGTATCCTTTGTTCTATACAATGTCAGGGGATTTATCGTTAGACGAGAGAGACCTCAAGTCGCTTGAGATCTTAAAAGCGTACTTCATGGATGTCAAAGTGCGAGAGAATCTTCTTTATGGAGAAGAGAAGAAACATATCACATTGAATGAGACTGCACACTCGAAAATTCCTTTGCCTGCTTTACCAAGATTGAGGGACAAGCTGCTTTTGGTCAAGTCGTTGTTACACAAGGAAGCTTACAGAGCATTTTTGAGAAAAAATCACGAAGTGGCTGCAAACTTGACGTCTTTAAATTACGACTTGAATCCAAAAAGCTATGCGATTTTCCGATATGAATTGTCATTTTTGGATGGTCTTGGAGACTTCTATTTGGCTCGAGAATCGTCAAAGTTGCTATATGAATTTTATAAGGTGGATGACAAAATTCATACTCACGTCTATAGGTTGCTTAAAGTGATCCTTCTGACAAACACAGTACTTTCCAAAATGGCTGTGGCATACAATTTGCATGTCGCTCTTGAGGATGATATACTCAACGACATGATTCACAATGAATACATTCCATACAAAATGTTTGGGAACATTTCCCACTGGATGGGCGATTACAACGAAGCCAGAGTTTTTGAGGAAGAGTTTTTGGGTGACTACTTCGAGTCTTACGTGGGTGCATTGTTCTTAGAGCAGCCAGAAGAAGCTGAGAAGTTTGTTGGGGAAATTTATGCCAATATTCTCACCCTGATTACCGACACCTTACCACCAGAAATTACGTATGAAAGCTACTGCGTGAGGGTTATGGGTAGATCGCTCATGTTTAAGAAGAAGAAGTTACCTGAAGATGAGAAAAATTAAGTGAAATCAGGGAACTGGAACAGAAAAGTAAACTTGAATGAGCTCTGGCAGCTGGTTCTGATCCTCAATATCAAATTGAATAGAGTCCCTACACCTAAAAATCTTTAGTTCCAAATCATTAGATCTAACTACCCTAGTAAATTGTAAATCAAAGCACGATATTCTAAAAAACACACGGTTTGACTTGAGTTATATTATTATACACTATTGTACACTACCAAGCAAAACTCACTTTCTTTTCAAGTTTTCAAAGAAGTTTCCCTTTTTCTTCTTCTTCTTCACAATTTTTCTGGCACTTATAAATTTAACCTCTTCCTCACTTGCATCACTTTCACTGCTACTGTCACTGCTTTCACTACTGTCACTGCTATCGCTACTTTCGCTGTCATCACTGTCATTTGAGTTTTTGCTGGTGCTTTGTGTTGTAACAGATGTTTTAGGCTTCTGAGGAACGCTCTCTTTTACCTCAGGTAATCCACGCACAGCTAAGTCATCCAAAGATCGCAAAGTAGGTTTCTTTATCTTAACTTGGCTCGCGGGAACTTTTTTAGGAGCAGGCTTGGAGATTAAAGGAAGTCTGGGATTCTTTTGTGGGTTAGATGTAGGCATCG
The DNA here is from genome assembly GCA_030572255.1 of Kodamaea fukazawae. Lineage (NCBI taxonomy): Eukaryota > Fungi > Ascomycota > Pichiomycetes > Serinales > Debaryomycetaceae > Kodamaea > Kodamaea fukazawae. The sequence goes on along the minus strand of JAJLZQ010000008.1, from coordinate 296,780 downwards.
CCTTTGTTGCACTTTTGCTTAGCTGTGCCGGAAGCGTTGCCCTCTTTGTGCCTGGCGTCGAAAGAGAACTTTTAGCTGGCGCACTCTGCGGCATGCCAATCCTCTTCTTACTAGCGGGAGTAGTGGATGTAGTTATAAATGGTGAAGGTTTTCCATTTAAAGGAGATGCTGGTTTGCCAGATGTGACGGTGGGAACAGCCAAACGTGGCTTCTTGATTGCCTCAACCTCGGACTCAGAGTCCGAAGAGAGTTCATCGCTCGAAGTAGATTCAGATGAGGAGTTGTCAAATTTCCGTTTCTTAATATGGAGTTTCTTTTTCAGGTCGAGATTTGTTAATTCAACCTTCTTGGAATCTGTCTTAGCTTCTCGTATGTTCACATCTCTCATTTTCCCCAATTTCTCAAGATTAGGACCGTTTTGCTGCTCTTCCCTTCCTCGTTCTGTAGCTCTTTGCTCATTGATATCATGCGTCAGCTTCGCCTCTGTTTTCTTCTCTACTGATTTTAAAGGTGTTCCTTCTAACTCATTAAGAGTTTGATTATCCTTCGCTTTACCTTCTTCAGGTTTCTTTCTGATTTCGGGAGCTAAGTTCGACTGTGAAAAAACAAAGGCAGGTTTGTTAAGTGTAGTTGTTTTTCTAACTTGAGGGGTAATCTGGGAAGAATTCTCCGTTGGTTTGAATCGCAGTACCTCCCTTGATTCGTTGATTTCAGAGGCAGGAGTTTCACCAGAGTCAACTTGGGGAGAAGCAGGACTTGAGCTGGCTGTAATCGGTTTCTTTGGCGTCTCTGATCGTTTCAATAAGTCTGTAGGGGGAAGATGTGCCGGTCTCACCTTAGCATTTTTCAAAGCGTCTTTGAATTTCCTTTTGATTTCATCCACCGAAATTACTTGTTCTGGTTGACTACTGACAAGCTCTTTCGAAGCCAACTTTATCTGGTGGTTCAACAATGAATTACTCTCATTTTCGTTTTCGAATGGCTTTTCAGTTAAGGTATCAGGAAATTCCGAGCCGCTTGCTCTAACCACCTTTTCGTCAAGAATTTCAAATTTCTGCATCAACTTTGGCAACCTATCGATTGCAATGTTGTTATTAAGTATAGGTTGCTTAGTACTAACGCGTGCTTTTGGGGATATGGCGTTTGGTACTGGAGACGCAGCATTCTGGGTGAGAGCATCCACCATGTTTGCATCGGAAGTGTCTGCTGTCCCCAACTGCAGGCTTTGCTTCACGCTTTCGCCTTCAAATTTTTCACTAATTCTAGGTGAGCTGGCCTCAGATGCTCTATTGGATGCTGCACGACGAGTTCCTCTTGTCGTGACTGGACTAGAGTCGACCATTTCAATATTTAAGTTCAAGTTTTTAAGGACATTTTCATCAACGGGAGTCACTTTTGGAGCCGATTTTTCTTTGAACAAGTCAATTAATTGAGCTTTGCTAATTGATTCTTCTGGTGAGTTCTTCGAGTCGACGGTCTCCGAAGGTACATGCTGCGCAACAATAGTTCCATTCACCATTGCACCCTCATTTATGCTTGGTTCGTCACCAATCTCTGCGGGTAGCATGTCAACGTCTTGTGACGAAGTTGGAGGCTTGTTTGGGGAGGATGACGGCAATATCTTTCTAGTATTGACCTTCTCGGGTGACGTAGATACCCTGGAGGTACTTTCTTCGATTGGTCCAACAATGTCATGTAAGGACTCCGAAGAGATCGAAGACACGCTTCTTCGTTTAGTGCTATTAACCAAATTTTCATTGTCCAAATTTGTTCGTGGTGGCATTTGCAACATTCCAGAAGTGATTCTTTTGCCAACAAGATTGTTATGCAACGGGTGAACATCATGTTTAACAGGTATTGAGGTATCGGCTGCTTGTGTTGGAGGAGGTAAGGATATGTTACTGTCATCTTCATACCCATTGGCAGACGTATTTAACTTTCTGATAGACAAGTCTGATATATCTGCACTAGATCTCGGTGCGCAAAGCTGTAAGCCTTCTGAATCATTTGTTTTGGATGTTTGTAGGGATACTTTTTCGGCCAGCTTGGGGAAGTGCAAGAAAGAATCATCATTTAGGACCTGCCTTCTCAGTTTGGATGGAATATTGTAATCTTTTGTCTCAAAGTATTGTTTTTGACTACGACCCCCATTAATATAAGAGTTATTTAATATAGGAGGAGCAGGGGATCCTGATGTAATCCTTAGTTTCCCTTTAGGTGTGGATTCGTTTCCGATAGTATTTTCACTCGTATGTCCAAAGACATTATGCACAATGACTCTCAAAACATCCTTGGAACCTAGCACGTCTTCGACGTGAAAGTCTGGATCTAAATCGCATAGATCATTATCTTGCAATTTATCGACTTTCAACACATCTTCTTCAGGATATAATTTCTTAAATCGAACTAGAATCTCTTCCAAAACGTGATTCAATTGGGAATCCGGATCGGTCAAATGCAAGAAGCGCTTGACATTGGATCTATCCAATTCCAGGGACGAGATGTCTACATAATTTGTAGGCACTATAACGACCTGTAATTTGATCTTCACCATGACAAGTGATGGATGTGTAGCGTTTCGATATTAAATTTTTTCAAATAGAGCTGAAACGTGACATAGTACATTCTGACAGTTAGGGATGAGTTACAGCTCCACAAAATCATGGATGTACAAGCAATTAAGAATATTTCGAAGATATTCAATGGATATTTGGGATTAGGTTTTCAAATAGCCTTAAATTCCTTTTCTACATCAGCTTCTCACAATTTTCTCGTATTAATCTCAGTTATAACAATATAAGATCTACTGTTTCCAAGCAGCGGCGTGAGCTTCTGCACCACCGGCGCCAGCGCCAGCTTCAGCACCTCCAGCACCGGCATTAGCCCCTCCATAAGGGCCAGTGCCAGCATGAGCACCATCTGGGCCTGCACTAGCTTCGGCACCAGGTCCTGGATAGCCATGATACCAATGGTGATGACCTTTCCAGCTATGAGTGGGCCTTTCATAGTAATCTCCTGCATGAGCATTAGCTCCACCAGCGCCAGCACTGGCAAGAGCATCACCGGCATCTGCGACGACACCATTAGGACCAATAGAGACTTCTGAAGCTACAAGTGTAGCAAGTATAGCAACATTAACCAAGGTGGATTGAAATTTCATTTCTGTTTGTAAATGGCCATATATTTGCAAAATAGCATGGTATTTATACACAACCGGAGGAGCCATACCTTGTCCACCGTGGCAGCATAATTAGACCTAAATCCAGTCGTTGGCACGTTTATTCAAATATAGTCTGCCCAATTCCAGAAGTTTAGGCATCAAACTGCCATAGGAACGTTGTCTCCTTAGCCAAATATAGAAGAATGGTCTTAAAATTGCCCCTTACATGAACAGAAGTACCTGTAAATCTAAATTCGAAAAGAAAACACCGTTGAACCCCATCTTTCAGTTTAACTTTTTTTTCCAGCTTCTCCATTCAGAAGTTCCACAACCTCTAAAGTTTAACCACATGGTTTAAGGGCAAAGAAAAAAGCTGGTAAAATGAGGGAATAGATCCCAGGGGAATAGCGACTCCTTTAAACGCTGCATGATTCCTAAAGTAGAACTTCTTGTAAGGCATTTACCGTCTGTTTTCCCTCGAAGACTATGTTTTCACACGCATGGAGGGCACAACCACCACAGTTTGTTATGTCGGGGTCGACGCAATAAGGTTCAGATATTTCTTGAAACCTAGGGAGGTGGTTACAAGATCCACAGGGATAGAGTGAACCAACAGTACTTTTCTATTGTTTGTGGAATACCCCATATGTACCAATCCACTGCTTCGGACAAGCTCGAGGGAAAGAGAGACTTGATAATGAGCTGCCATGAATTGTCCTTTTCACATAAGGTCAAAGGAAAACTAAGGCATACGATAGTCTAGCTATGACCAATGCAAAGCATAATTACCTAACATCCTTGCCCAGTGTAGTATCAAACCTGAAGGGAGGGGGCGTAACAATGAGTGTTTAAACTTCCACCCCAACCCTTAACACACCAATTGCAAATACCATTCTAGGGCGAAGAAGCCACGACCAATTTACTGAACGTAAACTACATAGATTAATTCTGTATTCTTTTCTTTCAGCCCTTTTAGGAATTTTCGTGTTGCATTGGTAATGCTGACTGGTGCGGATAGTTGGAAAGACTTAGAGCCCAAACATGTTCCTGAAGTGTTAAATTTCTGGCCTTCTGGTATCAACCTAATCAGATTAATGCCACCTCGATTGGCTAAAATACAATAGTCGTAGAGAGTGATGAAACCTTTTCATCAACAAACCAGCATATACACCCGTTAGCCTGCCCCATCTACGCTTTTGTAGCTTCTTTATCTGGCTTTTTCAATTATGTCCCTTGCCTCCTTCGCCAATTGCATCTTATATTCCTGCTGTAATTCCAAGCTCTCTTCTTGCTCTACTATTTCGCTAACCTTTGGAACGGGCCAGACAGGTTCCCAGACAACTATCTCTCCGTCAACTGTTCCGGAGAAGAAGGAGCTGGCATTTCCAGCCTGAACAATCAGAGTTGTTCGTCCAATCTTACCATCTCCTGGACTTAATCGTGAGACCATTTTGCCATCTATTGCCCTGAAAACAAATATATCCCCATTATCAGAAGGGAACAAACAATATTGAAGCTCCAGTTCAAATCTTCTAGTCAACACCAATGGAATATTTTGAGGATACTTGTTTCGAGTCAAGGGACCAAAGTTAATAAGCTTATTCAACGGTAAGTATTCACCATTCAAGTCCCAAACCCTTATTTTATCATCATTTCCAGTTGTGAAAAGTGATGTTCCTATTTCGTTCCATGCCAACCCGTTTACCGGTCCCAGATGAGCCTTAACCGAAGCTCTTCTCAAGTTGTCTACTTGAGTGGAACCGTTATTTGTTACGAGCATATCAAGTCGACACACGCAAGTGTCCAGTCGTCTTACGTCCCACAATTTGACTTCACCATCATACCCTCCTGAAGCAAGATACTGTTGTTGTTGAGGGTGCCATTGAACGCAAAGGGACTTCCCCTTGTGGCCACTCAAAGTATGTGCACTAGCAGTAGTTCTTAAATCTAGCAACCGTATAAAAGGCTGGTCACTTGCAACCGCGATCAACCCGTCATCGTTGATGTTCGTCAGGTAAACTCTCTGTTCCATATCAAATGAATGAACAGGTGTCAATTCATTTGTATCCCACACCTTAACCGTATGATCAAAAGATGCAGATACAAATAGTCCTGTGTCAAAGGGCCACCACTGAATTGCAGAAACTCCAAATTGATGTACAGACTTGCGAGGAATGGTAGCAACTTTTTCAATCTCGTCCTGGACTTCCCACAATTTAATGCTAGAGTCTGCACACCCACTCAACAAGAATTGATATCCGCTGTCAATACTAAGGGAGTTCACACTTGCATTAGAGTGACAATTGGTTGGGAAACTCCTCAAAACATTCTTCTTGAGAAATTCGTAATTAGTTTCATTAACGGTTGTCCTAAACTGATAATCACCAAGGACTCCCAACAACCGATCTAATATAAGAGACTGCATCACCAAATTATAGTACTTCAACCGTCCCCTCTTACAGGAACCGCCTATGTAGAGGTGGCGTTATCTGCAAAAGCTCCGATGAATGGCTTCGTTTCTGCCATACGTGTAATCTCGTATCAAGGAGGGAAAAAAGTTACTCATCGAAAATTTTTCAAGAATTAACAAACACGACATGTTAGATATCAACTACTTCCTTGCAGAAAAGGGCGGTGAGCCAGACAAGATCAGAGAATCTCAAAAGAAGAGAGGAGCTCCAGTTGAGATTGTTGATGAAATTATTAACGACTACAAGGAGTGGACCAAAATAAGATTTGTTTTGGACGAAAAGAACAAAGCTATCAACGCTGTTCAAAAACAAATTGGTCAAAAATTCAAGGCTAAGGAAGATGCCTCTGAATTGCTTGCTGAAAAGGATAAGTTGACCAACGAGAAGAAAGAGCTTGTTGAACAGGAGCAAAAGGCAGATGTTGATTTGCGTTTCAAGGTTAACCAAGTTGGTAATATTGTTCATGAATCAGTTGTCGTTTCCTCTGACGAAGACAACAATGAATTGGTGCGCACTTGGGTTCCAAAGGACTACAAAGTTGAGCAAGTCGCTTCTGCCACTGGTTCTCCAGCTACCTTGTCTCACCATGAGATCTTGTTGAGACTTGATGGTTATGATCCAGAAAGAGGTGTCAGAATTGTCGGTCACCGTGGTTACTTTTTGAGAAACTATGGTGTTTTCTTAAACCAAGCTTTAATCAACTATGGTTTGTCATTCTTAGCTAAAAAAGGATATGTTCCATTACAAGCTCCAGTCATGATGAACAAGGAAGTAATGGCTAAGACTGCCCAATTATCTCAATTTGACGAAGAATTGTACAAGGTCATTGATGGAGAAGATGAAAAGTACTTGATTGCAACTTCTGAGCAGCCAATTTCTGCTTACCATGCAGGTGAATGGTTTGAATCTCCAGCTGAGCAATTACCAGTTAGATACGCTGGTTACTCTTCTTGTTTTAGAAGAGAAGCTGGGTCCCACGGTAAGGACGCTTGGGGTATTTTCAGAGTTCATGCATTTGAAAAGATTGAGCAATTTGTCTTGACCGAACCTGAAAAGTCTTGGGAAGAGTTTGACAGAATGATCAACTGTTCTGAAGAATTCTACCAATCCTTGGGCTTGCCATACAGAGTCGTTGGTATTGTTTCTGGTGAATTGAATAATGCTGCTGCTAAGAAGTATGACTTGGAAGCTTGGTTCCCATTCCAAAAGGAATACAAGGAATTGGTTTCGTGTTCCAACTGTACTGACTACCAATCGCGTAACTTGGAAATTAGATGTGGTATCAAGCAACAAAACCAAACCGAAAAGAAGTACGTTCACTGTTTGAACTCTACTTTGTCTGCAACTCAAAGAGCCTTGTGCTGTATTTTGGAAAACTATCAAAAGGAAGATGGTTTGGTTGTTCCAGAGGTTTTGAGAAGGTACATCCCTGGTGAACCTGAATTTATTCCTTTCGTCAAGGAATTGCCAAAGAACTCTACTTCCCAAAAGAAGAAGAAGTAAACAAAGCGAGCATATCAAGCTACCGACTGTGTGAGACGTGTGAATGAGTTGAATATAATGAGCGATTTGGCGGTACAGTGAGCGAGCTTACAATAATGAATAGTAAAGTATGGAGATGTAAACAAACCGGAATTGTAGTCTGAAGATGGCTTTGCGCTGCTAAGGTCCTGCCACTCATTTGACGAGAAATATTGCCAAACATGGCCCACCACGGACTAAAACTACACACCAAATAGCACGCTACGGCAATTTGCCACAGAACACGCGAACGCTTAATTATATACCTCTGATGTGTGCAAGGCAGAATTTGAAATCTAGCAGATCACAACTTTTCACTCAAGCAGAGATACTGTTATGAATGGAAACTGCAACAAAGAAGCTTTTTAATTTTGGTACCTTAACTCAATCGCCTGTCTCGATTCTGTGCACCGACCCCAACGAATTCACTGCCAACCTCACTAGGGAATGACATCGGAAAGTCGGTCCGACCGCTGTCACCAGCTGCCGAGAAATTCCCTTGCAATAACCACCTAGTAGTCGGTCGCAACCGAAATTAGCAATTATCTGACAAGCAGAGCGGAGCTTAGGTTGCAGAACAGGGCAATGCAATCGAGCACTGCAATCCACAGCCCTCAACAGGACCCAAGTGAAGAATCATCTTAAGAAACATTAGTACATGTATCACCCAGATTATGCGCCTTGAGCAAACAAATTCGAGAAGGCAATTGGTTCAGTAGTTAAACTCATCTCAAATTGTCAAGCAACCTTTGAAGCCGACGTTAGCCTTTTGAACTTAAAATACATAGAATCCCCCGCTTACAAAAAAAAAAAAAAAAACAATCATCCGAATTTCAGATCCCGAATTAAGACCGTAGCATGTCCGAGTATCCTCCAACGCAGCCCCCCGTTTACGATTCAGGATCCTCCATTAAAGAAGATGATATAGCAAATCCTCAGAAGGCTGAGGACCTGCAATGCACAGACTGCTTCGCAGATTGCTGTGGGTGCTCAGGATGTTGCAGTGGTGGTTGCACTGCAACAGACGGCACGTTCATTGGGAATATTTGTGTTGCATGTGCTTGCACAGCGTGCTTTCAATCTGTGATATAGTATAGTAATTGCCAGATAAAAGCAGTAATTACAACGGCATCCTTCCCGATTGTTGATTCGAATCACAATTGTGGAAAAATTCATTCTTTGACTACACATGTTCATTCTGTATATTTATTAATCTTATTGTTTAATCTCCACGAAAGAATAATCAAGTCTTGTAAAATGTGTTATCCTTAACACATCATATCAAGACAGTCTTCAGCACAACAACAACAGATGATGGCACAACAGGTACCACAGAAAGCGGAACAGCATCCTCCTCCACCACGTTGTTGTGGTTGTTGTTGAACGTACATTGGTTGTGGTTGTTGTTGGTAGTATCCACCTTGTGGGGGACCTTGTTGGTAGTAACCTTGTGGAGGACCTTGTTGATAACTCTAATATTGTTAGTATGCTTGATCTCAATTCAGTTCGAGGGATCATTCCCTATCTTTGAAACTTACCATATTAAAGAATTGATGTTAGAGTAAATAAAACAAAACCCGTGCGTGCCCGACGTGTTATATACCAATTGCCATTTTTCGCATATACAAAAAAAAAAAAAAATGTCATTACGACTCTCATCTACGGGTACCCCAAAATAGTAACATTGGCTGCGCGCATGGATGACGACCACAGCCTGCTTGGCAGACTAATTTTGTTGTTTAGAATACCGGCCCATCGGTGCGATGAGAAGTCGAGTGAGAGTGGCTGAAGCCGGCGTAGAACATAAACATTCCGAAAGCTTTAAGCGTTTTGACGCTGTTTGAAATTGCTATTATTTTCCATCGTCTGGTTGAGCTTTGTTACTTGACGTGTATTATCGTTCTGCTCGCTATGTACGTCATAAATATTTAAGCAGCTTGCGATACAGAAGTCCGCAATATTGAAGACATCCGCTGTTTCGCGTCTCATCTGTGCTGCTGTCCCTCAACAAACTGCATCGCTTGTTCCCTATTAATTTCCGACACGCTACTCACCTTATTGTTGAACATGACACCATAAAAGTTCTCAGCAACTTGCAACATTTCGGGTCTGAACGTGGTGCATATAAACTGCGCCTGCTTGGATAATGCGTGAATCATGTTGGCAACCGCTGTTCGATATTGCGTATCTAAATTCGCATCAATCTCATCTAAAAGATAGAAGGGCGCTGGATCGCACATTTGGATAGCCAATATTAGTGCAATTGCGCAAAGAGACTTTTGTCCGCCAGAAAGTTGTTCGATGCGGAGCTGTTCGTCGTGCTTGGAGTTGAACGATACAGAGATGGCCACTCCAACATAGTTGTCAATGGACGCTGAGGTAGTCACCCTGCCCTCATTGTCGGACGCTTCGGAGGGGTTATCATCATCCTCACCCATGCCTTCGTCATCCTCAGGGTCTTCACCCCCAACCCCTTCACCTTCATTCTTCTTTTGGATAATCAAATTGCCCACCCCCAACGGCACTAACTTCTCGAAAATTTCACTAAACCTCTTGGACACCTGCTCAAAGCTGTTCCTGATAGCTTCATCTTTCTGCAACTTTAAGTTTTGTATCAACTCTTCTATAGCTTCATGCGACTTGGTTAGCTCCTCCCTTCTCAGGAACAAGTCTGCTCTCTGTTTGGTGAACGTGTGATATTGCTCTATGGCCTTTTTGTTGATGTGTGCATACTTTTGAAGTGCATTGTTTACCCCATTCAATTCATCCAACAATTTGTTGGAATCCAAATTGTCCATTTCAGTCACTTGGAATGCTTCCTCGGGCAAAACTCCCAATTCCCGAATTTTCTGGTTAATCTCCTCTCGGCGGTCGGTGATGAGGGATTTCTTGTTCAATAACTTTTCCGAAAGCTTGGATATCTTCTCCAACTTTGTGAGCGCAGCCATTTGCTGTTCATTCGAAACCTTTAATGCTTCTTCAGATTGACCGATTTCTTCAAACAATTTGGTATATTCCTCGTTTGCCAAGCGGGACTTTGTTTCAAGAGTATCCAATTGAATTAGGAGATTTTCAAGCTGCCGTTGCTCCTCTTCTATATCAATTTGCCCATTGTTACCTCCGCTGTTTTTGAGAATCATAAGCTCTTGGGTAAGTTTGGAGAGTTGAGGCTTGTAATTGTTGTTTAGTTGAGATTGGAAAGAAGAAATGCTGGCCTCTACGTCTGCTAGACGAGTAACCAAGGAATCCAATTCATTTTCAACGTTAGTGATCTGTTGACTTAAACTTTCTAGTTGCACAACTTCCTCTTCATTCAACGACTGTGCAAACAGAGAGTCCAATTCATTTTCGTATTGCTTCAAGTTGAGCGAATAGTTGTCTCTTATCAACAATTGCGACTCGTGCTTCCTCTGCAAAGTGTCGAGTTCTTGTTCTAGGTTGAACTTCTGATTCAGCAACTTGGACAACTCGATACGCTTGGGTTCTTGATCCTGAGCGATTCGGTCCAAATCACGTACGTTCAACTGGAGCTCACTGTTGGCTCCTGTAATTTCTTGGGAAAGACGATCAATACTTGCAGTAGTTTCTTTCAAAGTATTCTCTGCCTTCATCAATTCATCGCGTTTTCTATTCTGTAGCTTAATCAAGTCTATCTTACTCTTCTTATAGTCTCGATAACCTCCGGTGATAACACCTTTTAGATCAGCTCTGTCCCCATCTAAGGTAATTGCTGACAACTTGTACTCCTTAGCGAGTTCAGTTCCTACCTTCAAATCATGACACACAATGACCTTCCCAAACACCTGCTTGACAGCTTTACCAACTTTCTCATCGTACTTGATTTTTTTGATCAATGGGATGCATTGGAACTCTCTGCTATCTGGATATACCGTGCTCTCTTGAATCTTGATGCGATTAAGTGGCACGAAAGTGACTCTGCCAGACTTGCTCTTGATCAACTCTTGCATGAGCAAGGATGCTGTTACATCAGTATCAACTACCACGTGAAACAAAGAGTTACCGGCCACGACTTCAGTTGCAATCTTGTACTTATCGCTGACATTGATCAAGTCAATCAATGGGCCATACACTTTATCACCTAAATCTAATCTGGCTGCAATTATTTTGACACTTTCAAGACCTTTTGCTTGTGCTCTATCAATAGTTTGATTGACAGAGTTACTTGCTTGAACCAATTCTCCTTTAAGTGAATCCCTAATGCTCTTGCCCTTTATTTGTTCACGCCATAAGATCTTTCTTTGATCAATCAAATCACCAAGCTTAGATTTGAGGTCTCCAATCATCGACTTAAGTTCTTGTGTTTGGATCTTTGACTCTTCACTGTCAATTTCACTGATGAGAGCGGTAACTGTAGACGTTATGCCCTGAATCTTGCCCTCAATTTTCTTCAACTCAAGTCCTGTTTGACCAATTTCCAGGTTTCTGGAAGTGATCTGTTGTTTCAATTTAGCAATTTCGTTGTTTAGCCATTGATCCCTTTCTTCTTTACTTTGGAATTTTTGAAAACGGGATTTCTTCGAGTATATAGCTCTTTGATTTGTAGTCAACTTGGCTAACTGTTCCTTCAACTCATGTTCCTTCTTCTGGAGTGCTGAGATTTCTGGTTGGGCTTGCTCAACTTGATTTTCAACTTGATGAATCAACAGCGCATAATGATTAATAGAATCGGTGACAGAAACAGACTTCTGCTGCGATGCGCGGGACTTCACCTTCATCTCATCAATGTAAATTTGAGTCTCGGATATAGTCTGTAGCAATTGCTTGTACTCCAAGTCATTTTGTTCTTTCTCTAACTTAGCAATCTTCAATGAAACCTTTAAATTCGAAATAGTATCAGCCAATTGTTGGCAAAGTTGCTCACGTTTGTCTAAGTCAGTTAAATCATCTTGAGATGCAGCTAAGCTTTGCGAATACTTGTCTTCTAGATCCTCTAGCTGTTCATTTAACTTGTTGAATTCTCGATCAAATATCTTGTATTCCCATGTCTTTTTCTTTCTCTCTAACAGCTGATACTCCTTCAAGTCGGATGATTCAATTTGTAAATCTGTTAACCTTTCGTCTATGGACTTTAAAGTCATATCAATTCTTTCCAACTTGAAGCTTGAATTGTTCATTTCCTTCATGGATTCTCTAAGTTTGTTTTCAAAAACGTTAGCTCCACTAACCTCCTTTAGCAAACTAAGTCTTTCTGAATCTTTTGAGTTAGTTAAACTGGTGATTCGACCTTGGGGAACTATGTAATAAGGATTTGAACGCGAAAAGCCAGCACTTTCAAGTAAATTCATGATATCTGATCTGGTGGCAGATTTTCCATCCATGGAGTAGTCATCCTTCTTGAGCCCAATAGTTCTTCTTATAGAAATTTCATCCTTGCTTATTGGGAACCTTCCGTCTTCGTTATCAAATACTATTTCAACGTATGCTGACATTACAGTGCCCGAGCCTTCATGAATTAATCCCTGCCTTTCTTCTCTTGTCATATGAGTGTAAGCATCAGACAAAACGAACCGGATTGCAGCAAAAAAATTGGATTTTCCGGACCCGTTCCTTCCAACCACAACATTGTGATTCGGAGAGAGATTCTCTATAACTGTAGCATTCTTATAGGTCTTAAAACCCTGAATGATAATCCGTTTAATATGCATTGGTTGTTTGGAATCTGATCTGTAAAGCAAAAGCGCGTATAGACGTGTCGTGGACGCGAAAAAAGCATCTGCGCGGCCCGATACAAGAAGCACTTACTACTGAATTTGAACCTTTCAAAAAAGCAGAACCCTGACAGTTTCGCTGCCATCTTAGTATGATTAAAGTGTAGGTTTGCAATAACTGTGCTTGCGCCTAGACCTCAGACTTTTTTATTAAAAATCGTTTACTTTGTTGGTAGAGGGGGTTGCGCTTCCAAAACTGCTTAATGGTAGAGCAAGTGAATTCAAAACGACAGCTTGTTGATTCAAATTACCAAACTCCAGCTTCTAAATGTGAAGTCACCATGTGTAGATTCACTGTATTTGAGTATCTTGAAGTTGCAAACTCTCGACGCACCAACCTTATCACACCATCAGGAATCTGGTAGCGCCTATCAAGCAAATCGTGTTTCCTGCACATATTTGTTATAATGCCGCATATTTCAAAAATCAACCATGTCCAGAAGAAGTAGAGGTAACCAGAATACCTCAGCTGCAACCGTTGGCACCAGGTCCACTGCAAGCATTTTTCAAGATGTTGATCCAGATACGGTTGAAATTCCGAGAAGAGCCGTTAAAACTGTTCCAAAACCTGAGGAAGAAGTCACGGTTCAGAACGATGATGACTATAGCGACCTGATCTTAATAGTCCGGGTTTTATACACTGTCCAAGACTTCCTCAACGAAACTATGACCATGCAGAAGTTTTGTCAGATATTATGCTTTGTCTACGTGTTGGAGATTCTTTATTTTGCAAGAGACAAATTTGCTACACTTGAAGAAAATGCACCAATAATTGGGTTCAACTTGCTTGGAGTTGCAATTGGGTTGTTCTTCAGCCACATCAGGGAACGGAAGAACGACGACTCTGTTAAAACTTATCCAGAATTTGAGCATATTTATAGCGTTGCACTTCCTTTACTTGCCCAAATTGCTAACCTTGACAACAAGTCCTTTTATATCGCCAATTTGTCCTTAAACTACTTTATTATTGACAAGTTGAATTTATTGTTCAGGTTATTTTCAAGCATAATGTTCTTTGAAATTTATAATGAAGACAAATCATTTGAAACAACTCATTTTGCACAAATTGCTGCAGTACACACTGCATTTGTCTTTGCATTGAACTACATCAATGACAGTGGAAAGACCAAAAGCTTCAAGCAAGCTGAGATACAGCTCGTTTCACTTTTAACCACCAACCTTTTGTTCAACCCAACATTCACGGTTTTGCCTGTTCAAATTCTTCAAAAGTTGATTATCAGCGTGATTACTGTCAGTTTGATTGTTTATCCATTTTTGTCCCAACCATACATTGCAGTGTTAGCCTTTGGAGCATGTTTCTATTTCTTGGCCAACTTTCAATTGAAACCTGTTCTAGGTTCCGAAGCCTCACTTGAGTGGATCTTCAACTACATCGTTAACGATGAGGTGAACTTTTACATTGTCAAGGTTTGGATTGCTATAATTGGAGTCTCCATCCCTACAGTTTTCTCCGGAGCCCAATATGTCTCATTGAACTGGAGAAGAAAGGTGTGGCATTTTGTTGTTCTTGCGGTCTTACTTTTTGACTCAAGAATTCTACTTGAAAAGACTGAATTGACATTGATCAGCTTATTAGGCACTACTGTTATCTTCATACTTGTGGAGCTTCTCAGATATAACCAACTCACTCCGCTTGGTAAGTTATTAAATTCTTCCTTGAAACAATTTCAGGATGAAAAGGACCTGGAAGGTCCTTTGAACTTGTCTTACATCTATTTAAATCTTGGAATCACTATCCCAATTTTATATGATTACTTTCAGGGCCAGGAAACAATTATTAGGTACATGGGTGTCATTGCTCTTGGCGTTGGTGATGCTTTTGCTCTGATAATTGGTAAGCAATTTGGTTCATTGAAATGGAAAGGAAGTGACAAGTCTGTTCAAGGTACCATTGCATTTGTGGTGTCCACCTTGGTTAGCTTTTACGTGATCGAAGAGTATTTGGTTGGTCAAAAGCCAGGTTACGTGGGCATTCAAAGCTGGGAAAACTTGGTAGTTGCAACCTTGTTGGTGGGAGTTTTGGAAGGAACCTCGGTGTTAAATGACAACTTTTTTGTTCCTATAGTGTTGCCAGTGACTTACCAGATCTTACAAAAAAGTTATAGTTAATAAAGATAGGTCAAGTAGGCGAAGCAAGTCGTAAGTTCCTTTCTTCTATCACCTGACATTCTATTGAGAGTTTTCAGATCGCACCGGTTTTTTTTTTTACACCTACACAACTTCTCCTTCAGCAAATCACATCAACGCTATGAGTAAGATCCTCCTGCGCGAAGATATCATTGACTTGATAGCCGAGGGGAAAGCTATAGTCATATACCGGAACAATGTCCTTAACCTAACTTCCTGGATTGCTAAGCACCCAGGAGGCAATACCGCGGTGTACCACATGGTAGGACGTGATGCAACTGATGAAATGAATGCTTATCACAGTGACGAAACAATTAGAACATTCAAAAGTTGGAGAATAGGCAGTATAGATCATAAATGGGAGAACTTGTTACCTCCTATACAAGGAGCACTCTATCACAAATCCGAATCAAAAAACAAGTCTGCTACCTCCACAGACTCCACCGATACGACTTTGACCGAAACCTACCCCGACGGAAATAAAGGAATTGGTTATCCTGCTGTTGCTATTCAACCACAAGTTCCTCAAAATTCTATTATTTTGGATGCAAACAAGAACTCGATTTTCCCAGTTACAGACGAAGTGATAGTTAACCCCAAGAAGCTATTGGCCAATTATGATAATGACTTAACTTTAAAGGATATGAAGCTAGTTCCTTCTTTGGATTATAAAACACAAGACAACCTTAGAGAGCAGTACGATGAATTGCACAAATTTTTGATTGACAATGGCTTTTACAAATGTGACTATTGGAATTATGGTAGAGAATTGATCAAGATCATTAGTTTGTTTCTCTTTTCGTTCTCCTTTTTAAAGATTGGCCAGTTGACACTAAGTGCTATTTGTATGGGAGTTGCATGGCATCAAATGACATTCATTGCACATGATGCTGGTCATGTCTCCATTACCCACAATTATCAAATTGATAATATATTTGGAATGATTATCGCCGATTGGTTTGGTGGATTGAGTTTGGGTTGGTGGAAACGTAACCATAACGTTCACCACTTGATAACAAATGACCCTGTCCATGATCCTGATATTCAGCACTTGCCTTTCTTTGCTGTTAGTGTACGCTTGCTTGAGAATCCATACCTGACATACTATGCAAAGACTTTATGGTTTGACAAGATTGCTCAAGCCATGATTCCAATCCAAAACTTCATGTACTATCCTATTTTGTGTTTTGGTAGGTTTAACTTGTACAGATTATCGTGGGAGCACTTACTTGCTGGGAATGGACCTAGAAAAGGCATTGCAGCTTGGTTTAGATATTTTGAACTATTTGGTTTGTCATTTTTCTTTTACTGGTTCTTTTATTTGGTGGTTTATAAAAGCATTGAAGGCACGGGTAACAGATGGTTATATGTCCTTGTGAGTCACATCACCACAATGTTGGTCCACGTTCAAATCACTTTGTCGCACTTTGCCATGTCTACAGCCGATCTTGGAGTCAGTGAGTCATTCGTTTCCCGCCAGATTAGAACTACCATGGATGTCGATTGTCCAGAATGGTTGGACTTTTTTCATGGTGGATTACAGTTTCAAGCAATCCATCATTTATTTCCTCGTCTTCCTAGACACAACTTGAGAAGGGCTCAACCATTAGTGATCGAGTTTTGCAAAAAGGTTGGCTTGAAGTATTCTATTTATGGCTTTGGTGAGGGAAACGAGATAGTTATTGGGAAATTGGGGGATATTGCTAAACAATGTAGTATCATGTTGGACGCTACAAAAAAGTACGATGGTGACTTATATTAAGTCATGAGAATGGTAATTATGATAATAGATATGTGGAAACTAAAATTTTGTAGCTAAAGAAGTTCTATGTTTGCTTGTACTAGTTAATATTTTATTTTCCTAGTTTAATATAGACCTTTCGACCGGAAAGCGGCCAGAACTGTCTCCTCACAACATGAAAGCCATTGGCTACTCCGCATTTAGATTGACTTCACTGAATTGAAGATTTCACTAATGATCGTAGCCAATCATTCCACTATTGTCCAAAAACTCTATAAATCCAAGTACAAACTTGTTCTCGTTTTCAAACTGATGCTGTCTTAACAAATTGTGGAAGAGTGAGCTTTGACTGTTCTTGGTGAATAGCTTTGGTATGCGAACATCGATACCTTTAACTTGCTTTACAGTGTAGCTTAGATCAGCCGTGGTTTGCTTCCGTTGCGCAGCTCCCCCTGACTCATGGATATTCTTACACTTGTTTCCGAACTTGCATCTTCCATGTTGCAGATAGAACCTGCAAATATTCTTCTGTTTCTTGTGAGGCGATGATGCCTCATCAGCCAGCCTTTTGCCATGAAGCTTCAGATCGTCCTGCTTTTTCTTTGACTCCTCTTCTTTCTTAAGCTCAATATTTTTTCGGGTAGGCCATTTCTTTCTTCTCTCTGCTATCCAATTGGCGATATCTTCTTCTGTTTGCAACGTGATGGTTGTTCCTTCTATGTAAACTGGTTCTTGATTCGGTTTTGAAACCTCTTTGGTGTCTGGTACTTCCGGCTTTATGTCAGCAACATGTGTGTCTTCCTCATTTGGAAGATGTGTTGGAAGATCAAAGACAGTATTTTGGGAAGATGGTGGTGGAGGTGGAGGTCCATAGTTGAAGTTCATCTTGGTGTTAAAAGTATATACTTACATGCTCTTCGTGCGCACGTGAGTCCCACCAAATTCAACTTTGGAAATTACGTAACTTGTTACTTTATAGAGATATCCACTAGACCAGCTTGGCAGGATAGCGTGTTTCTTCTAACCCATTATATAACAATTTTAGCTATTTCAGCAGCAAGCCAGTTTTCTTTAGCGCCAGTACCAAGTAGCTGAGATGGTGCATGTAGACAAATCCCGTGACTATACACGTGATATCGTTGGAACCCCTCAAAAAAATTGTTGATAATTCGGAGCGGAAACTTTTATACTCCCAACAAGTAACCAAGAATGTCTAGCTTCAAGAAGTTTAGTGATTTTTTGTTTTCCAAGCAAACCTTGAGATATGTGTGCTCCACACACTTCTGGGGTCCAGTATCTAACTTTGGTATTCCTGTTGCTGCTGTCTTGGACTTGAAGAAGGACGCCGATTTGATTTCGGGTCCAATGACTGGTGCATTGATTGGTTATTCTCTTGTGTTCATGAGGTATGCATTGGCTGTCTCGCCAAAGAACTACTTGTTGTTTGGATGTCACTTTGTCAATGAGCTTGCTCAATTGGGTCAAGGTGCTAGATGGGTTAACCACCACTACATTGGTGAGAAGAAGGCAGAAACAGCTGCTTAAGTTTGTGCGGTAGCTGGAAGTTCTACAATAGACCAGTATGTATTTTGCATTTAGCATGTCTTTATGGGTCTCTTAGACTAGGGATAATGTATTATAATTGACTGTTGTGTAGATCTAGTAGTAGCTTCGGAATGCACGGCCCCTCACACGACCGATTCGATTAGACAATGTTGATGCGTGAAATACATGAAGGGGTAAAGAAATTAGGTGCAATGTGTGGCTATAATCCGAGACCCAGCTCTCAATTTCGAGTAGAGGGCCTGAACTCAAACAGCTTCGTAGCGTCACACAAGATCATCATTTTTTGGCAGATAATCAGTTGCTTCCGCATTAACCTTTTGCACAGCTAAAAGCAGAGTCTGTCACTTTCAAAGCAAGAAACTCCTACTGCTGCACCTGTCGCAGCAAAGAGATTCGGAATAACTGGTTTAGTGGTTGACACACTTTTACTACTAGAGATTACTTTTAGAAGCAATGCGCTAGGTCAGCAGATGCAAAGGGCCCTTCAGAGACTTGTACCAGAGTCTAGTTGAGCCTGGTCAAAGAAAATTGGTCCGGTAGAGGAATATATAACTTGGAGATACTCCAAAGCGCAACTAGCACTTTAAGTCTCTTTTTAATCGATTCTTGGTACTTCACGAAGACCTCCCATGCAATTACCCCAGATCGGCTGCAAACCGATGTATGGGGGGTCCTCAGGACAGCTCGGAGCGCCATTTCCAACATGCAACTGTTATTTTAAGCAGGAAAGCACATAGTAATCGCTTCCTCACGTCTAATGGTCTAGCCGTCGAGGTGATAAACGATAGTCACCTCTGCATTGGCAAGACCTGCATAAGCACTCTTCAATATTACCGAGAGCAATTTCGAAACAAGATGTACTTCATAAATGAAACTTTTGAGATGTATTAATCACAGTATCTGGTATCCTGCCTGAACACGCACGCTATTGTTATGTAAAATCGTGTGTTCAGCTGGAGGTGTCTCTCGACCGCACACGTTCCCGCTTAACCCAACACTATTTATGTGCAGTACTGGTGGAGTTTAAAAACCCTAACGAAAAGAATTCTGATAGCTAAACGTTAGGCATGGGTATACTCAAGAGTATCAAGTTCTTCCTCAAATCCGTCGTGTTTGGGACGGTTCTTACTGGATGTGCAGTGTATGGGGTCCTCGCATCTATTGCATTAAGATTGGTTAACAAAATCAAGTATGCCCAATATACTGTTGCTAGGTCCTTTTACTATCTGTTCTCCCTGGCGTTAGGACTTAGAATTAAGATGATTAACGAGAAGTACTTATACAACACGCCGGCTATCGTTATTTCCAACCATCAATCTGCTTTGGATATTTATATCCTTGGTAGAATTTTCCAGCCGGGGTACACCGTTACCGGTAAGAAATCCTTGAAGTATGTGCCAGCTTTGGGTTGGTTCATGTTTTTGTCAGGAACCTTCTTCTTGGACAGAAGTAAGGGAGAAAAGGCCAGAAAGGTCTTACAAGCAGGCTTGGAACAATTAAGATCCAAAAACGGTGCCTTGTTTATTTTCCCGGAAGGAACTAGATCCGCAACCCAAAACTTGGAATTGTTGCCATTTAAGAAGGGTGCTTTCCATTTGGCAAAGCAAGCGGGAATTCCTATCATTCCTGTTGTAGTTAGTAACACTTCTACTATTTTCCACGCCAAGTCGAGGACTTTCAACAGTGGTGAAATTACCGTCGAAGTGTTACCCCCAATGTCCACTGAGGGCTTGGAAACTAACGAAGACGTTACTGCCTTCACTGAGAAGGTTAGAAATGAAATGTTGACTGCCTTGAAAAGAATTGGGTACTCCAAGGTCTCTGGCCAGAAGCTGATCTCCGTAGAGAGTGAAGTAGAAGTTGATGGAGATGCTGCAGATGAAGAGGCCGAGGAAGAAGACTCAGGCTCCGATGTCGCCGAGACAGTGACAGAAGTTATCACCGAAGATACTCTTTTAGTGAAGAAAGGTGAAGTGAAAAATTAGTTTCTTCTAAATTAAGCTAACTACTGCATGATCTTGAGTTTTTACTGTGTTTTATTAAATGTATAGATTCAATGAATTTTAATAATGACAAAATCATATTCTATGTCTATGAGCTCTACATCCATCGAGAAGGCAGTTGCTGTCGAGCTCTCACACTAGTAATAGCTGTCCGATCAGCGGTACCCCATTGATTGCCAATATCACAAATCCCCATTCTGACGGCTGGACACCTTCATTTGAAGAATGAGATAGCGGCACCGATAAATAAAGCTTTATGCTTGCCCTTGCCAACTTGGAAGCCAGTCAAATCACCCTTCTATTATAACAGCCTTTTTCTTTTTCTTTGTACGCTTTATTTCCTTGACAGGTGGTTCAGTTGCACCCAAAGTGGTTGGTTCCAGTTTTGGCTGTTCGTCTACGGCCGTTGGTTGATCACTTGGTTCTACCTTCAGTGGCGTCTTCTTCTTCTTAGTCTTCTTCTCCTTCTCCTTCTTCTCCTTCTTCTTCTTCTCTTTCAATGACGTTAAAGCTAGCTTGTCTCTCAACTTAGACAAGTCAATATCATATTCGTAGTCTTTTGCTTCGAGTTCCGAAGCAGCTGAGGAGTTCAAATCAAAGTTATCCAAGTTAGAAGAATCAATGCGCAACACACTTTTCTTATTTTTCCTGGTAAGGCTAACAGTTGGGATCGGTGCTTCTTCCTCAGCATCTCCACCTTCTTCTGCCAATATTAACACCTTTTCCTTTTTCAATGGCTTCTTCTTGATTGGAGCTGAAGCCGTAATGCTCAGGTGAGAAACTGAATCTTCAGCAGAGTCTTGGTCAAGCAAAAGTTGTTTCTTCTTTCTAGTTTTCTTCTTTTCCTTGCTGCTGACAATATAATATGGATCGTCTCGTAACCTTTCCAATCTTTCTTTCTTTTTCAAACGCTTAGATTCATTATCCGTGTCTAAATCAATGAGCATCTCTTTTTCAGGCTCTTCTTCTTCTGTCAAATACATGTTGTACTCGTACCCTTCGTCAAAGTCATCGTCAGAAGGTATGAAAGGAGTAGAGTTGATGTCAGTTTCAAGATCCAAGTCTTCAGGAATTGGGATACTTTTCTGAGCATTCTTAGCTATTGGATTGAGAGGGTATGATTTAAAAAAGGAAGTCAAAACATGTGTCAACAAGGCTGGAACTCGCTTAGGGCCCTCCTCTGTAGCCTGGATTCCATTGGAGGTAGTTTCCTCGGCTTTTGATTCTTCATCTCCTTCTTGGGAATCAACTGCAGAATCCTCATCCAGCTCCTCATCAGAAGAAGAGTATTCGTCGGATTCCTCATCAGCCTCATCTTCCTCATCTTCCTCGGCACTTGAAGAATCTTCTTGAGTGGTCTCCAATTCTATTCTCTTCTGCTCCATAATCCTCTCCTCTTCCAACTTCCTAATTTTGCTCAAATCATTACCAACCATAGCCTCCAAGCTCAACTTCAAAAATTCAAGCCAAGATAAAGCTCTTTCTTGTATTTCATAATTTGAGCTCTTTTCCCAACTAGAAAAGAACTGTATAAGTTTATGCAAGTAGAGTGCAATTTGATAGAAATTTGAACTCTCGAGTTTATCCCCATCTATTTGATAAAGTTTGCAAAAGTCGTTCACAATTCCATTAAATAATTTAACCAGTGACTGAATCAACACTATCACAACATCCTCTTGATTCAACTCAACCAATTTTCTTCCTAGACCCGACTTATCCTTTGACACAATCTTGTCAAATATTTGAATCTTTTGAGAAAGTTCCTCAATTCCATCATCTTCAAAATCATTGAACTCTCCCAATATCCAAAAGAAATCCTTCAATAACAGAGGGCAATGATTAATTACCTTTGGGTCTTGAATAAGTTCACAAACTACTTCCACAATCGATTCTCTAATGGATGGAACACGAATTGCCAAGGTCTTAAATTCGTTGCCAATTTCTCTAGCAATTATAGTTGAAGTAGTAGCTGATATCATTGGAACAGACTTGTCAAGTGGGGGAAAAAGGGTTAAAGTCACTAAATCTTTTAAAACTGCCAAGTACCAGTTGAAGTTTGGGATGTTTGAGTAGTTGTCCATGGAAGCAATCTCTATAATTTTAAGGGAAACTTCCTTCTTAAAGTATTCAGGAATTTCAGACTCCAGGACAAGTTGTTTGATCAACGTCTTCACAAGATCTACTAATCTGTCTTCGTTCACAAGATAGTGACAGATCTCGAGGGCTTTTCTTTTGATGATCAAATCGGACCAACTTAAGCAATTAAGAATAACTTTAGCTACTTCAGGAACATCGTTGATAAAGTCGGGGAATTGCTTCAAAATTTTGATCAATACCAAAAGACCAACAAACCGCAAGTTTGGGTCGTTTGAAGTGAAGAATTGCATCAATTTTTCCACACAAACTCTAGCAGTCTTCTTGGAACTTGAAGTCAACATTTCACCATTAACAATACAGTCTATGATCTCATGTACCAAGGATATGGCAGACGTAGATTCCAAGAAATCAAGTAAGAATGGCAATACCTTTTTCCTCAATCTAGGTTCAATCTTGGACAAAGATTGAAATAACTTGAGTACTTTAATTGTCAACCAGTTGTTCTCCAGTTCCTGCAAAATTTGGAAGAAGCGAGGGATATATGAAAGAAAGATCTTGGGGTTCTTTTTGGAGATTTCACAAACCACATTCACAGAAGCTCCAACCACCGAGACGTCCAGGTCGTCCAATCTTTCAATAATTCTATCAAAGTTAATGCGCAAACTCTCTGGATACTGCAAGAAGATCTTATACATCGCTAAGATGGCCTTTTTCCTCACATATGGCTTCGAGTGATTCAATTGTTTGATCACATCATCATTGATATCCTTTGCTAATGGAGGAGTAACAATGGTTGCTATCCCACTCAAGGCTAAACCAATCTCAATGTGCTGGTGGGAGCTGAGATCCTTCTTAAATTGATTTGTGGCCAAGATGAGCAACTCTTGTTCATCTTTGAAGGACTGGATAGCCGCCAAGTAGCCTATTCTCTTGTGTTGGAATTTGCTACTGGCCATAACTTCCAAAATGTGAAAGTTACTCCACGACATATCAAACCCGTACATTTCCAAATAGGTGAGCTTAAGGATCGCCATACTCTTTGTTTCAAGGTCGGTGCTTGTCAATTCACGCTTGCACTCAAGAATACAATTTTCAAGGAAACTGACTAATTGTTCTGGTGCATCTTGCAGGAGTTGCGCCCGGATGCCTTTGATTAAGTCGGTTAACGTCTTCTCCATGGCTATTCCGAAGGGTCGCATCCTTGCGAGCACCTCACTCTCTCGCCACGTAGACATGGTTCGTATAGTGTTGATTTTGATTGGGAACTGCGATTTCGCGAGCGAAACTAGTGCTCCGTACAGGGTGTGTAACTCAAAATACGAGAGCCCGATTGTGACAAAACAGCAGCATATATTACAAGCAAGCAAAGGCTAGGTTTACTTGGGATAAGGGGGTAGTTAGCAGGACGGGTTAGACTGTGTAAAACAGAATAAAGAGGTTAACCCGACTAGATATACATGGGTTAAAAGGCCACTGGTGCTTGGAGATTTGGTAGCGTGCCTAACGTAGACACCACACAAGCGTAATTGTGAGCAAGTTTGTGACCAATTGTGACTTTATTTCAACTCAGGTGACAACCATCGTTGTCCTAAAGCAAGCGTGGGCTTCTTGTAGAGAGTTGACATTAACTTCATCGTAGTGGCTAACACCTATCTGAATTGTGTGTCAACCAAAACATAGGTTTTCGATATTACTGCGCGTATAACCATCTCCACTGCTCACCTTAAGCGAAACTACCATCTACGCCCTTGCACATTATTCCGCGAGGTCTCTACCAAACATTTCCTTTTGGAATAACTCCACATTAAGCAGTCTTATTGTTCAATTGCTACTTTCCATAGTTTGTAATTTATCTCCACATAATGCAACAGAACTCACCTGCCACAACTGAAGATCATGATTCCAAGACCCAGACCCCGGAAATCATCGGTTTAGGATCTCCCGTTTTAGAAGACTCCGACGACGACTACATTAACAGTGGTGATGAGGAGCATAATTTGCCTCACAACTCGATACCTGGTCTGTCTGTTAAGGAACACGCTTCGTACTTGACCAACTCTTTGGCCCAAGCGATGGACTCCATAGACTTGGACAAGTCTCTTGTGCTACAAGCAAAGTTGAGTGGTCATCTAAACAACGAAAACCAGAAGCTTATAGAGAAACGTCAGCAACTAATGGACTGCTTGGATAGCTTACGCTCAAGATACACGTACCACTTTCTTCCACGAGGTGAAGAGTCCAACTCGAGAGTGGAGTTGATGAAAGAAGACTTGAAGATATTGGAATCCCGATTACAGAAATTGATTCACGGCCACAAGAAATCTGGCTTGTTCACTTCCTCGCAAGTACTTGGTGTTGCTCAAAAGTACCCTGTGGAGTACAACCAAGCCAAGGATAAAATACTAGAAAGACAAGTTGATTAAGTTACTTTGCTCGAGGCTCAAAAAGTTCTTGGTCTACTGAGGTAGACACAGATGTCAGAAGTACAATCAAGATGTGGCTGGCCCCAAATCTGGAACGTGCTCATTGTCCAAAGTCTCAAAAATAGCACCAGCATTGTCAACTGCTAGGGTATACTTGATGTATATACATTACATCTTATCTAGCTGTAAATACTACTAAAATAAAACTTGTGGAGCTCCAACCGGGCCCGAATTTTGTCTGAATTTCATAATATCAATCACTCACTATGTACTAGTTCACCCATTGTCGCTCGAACTGCTAGCATAGTCCAACGGCATTTGTTAACGTCCAACAAGAATGTACCTAACGCTCTAGAATTCCAATTCCAATGATCCAATCACCAATCCACCCATACATTCCAACGGCACGGCCGGCATCGAGTGTCAGAAGATGACCCCCATCAGCGCCAAACATGTCGGAGCGTCTTCCTTGGTTTGTTTCAAATTGAATTCCATCAACCCAAGCTCCATTCCGGATATTGAATCTGGTAATGTACTCACCCGGGTATAACTCGAAATCATTGTAATTGTTCGTTTCATTTCCAATTAAAACCTCGCTAATAGCACCTCCGTGAGCAGGATCAAGTTCCCGATGTTCGTGATAGGCTGGTGGTGGAGGTGGAGGTGGAGCTCTACCTTTACCGGTGAGTTCCCCTGCTAGCTTTTTGAGATAGTTTCTGCCGGGAACTGGTGGAGGTGAGTCGCTTTGCCCTGGAGGTGGGCCTGGAGGTGGTCCATGTGGCGGTCCAGGAGGCATGTCACCACGTCTTCCCGCTTGGGGCAGACTTTGAACGAAGTATTTGATACCATACAAGGCACCGTCATGGAAAACCCTGACATTGCGGACTCCCCGAATGTCAAAGATTATTCTGTCACTGTGGACCTTCATGTTTCCTGGCGCCTGTTCTCTACCCATCAACTCACTCTCGTATTCTGTTTCGTGGTCTTGGTTGTCGCTCAAATTAGCATAAAGAGTCCCCATTCCGTACAACCAAGGACCCACAAACCCGTACAAACCAACAATCGGGTATTCATCTCCAATTGCCTCTAACTGCAGGATGTGGCCACCATCTCCTCCAAAAAATGGAGACTTTCTCTTGTGGTTAGTGAAGAACTGGATTCCATCGATCCAAGCTCCATTTCTAACTGCAAATCTTTCAATTATTTCACCTCTTTCCAATTTAAAGTCGTCGGAGTTGTTAGCTTCCACTCCAAACAAGGACTCCTTAGGACTGCCATTGACCGAGAAGTAAAACCTAAGACCATGCAACTTGCCGTCATGATAGACACGCACCTTGCTCAAGGTGGTAATGTCAAACCCAGCATGAATGCTTTGGAGCTCGACGTTTGGGAATTCATGTCTTCCTAGCATTGCACCTTTGTAAGCCGTGATGCGGCCATGCAGCAATCCAAGGTCACTACGGATGGCCTCTTTGGATGCATTCTTTGTTAGGTTTTTCAAGTTGTCAATGTCTGAGATACCATCCAAAGAATAGATTCTAACACCAAAGTCAGATTTAAAGTTGTGAGCATACTGCTTGAGTAGTTCATAACAGTTGTCATAGTTAAGCACAATCTCTTGCTTCGGACCTTCCCCTTTATATGCTGGAGGGTAGAAAGTTAAGGCGTGCTTGGCGTTATTGTCAATATTGAATTCAATCAAATATATGCCATTTGTTCTGATAAGCACTTCATGTGTGTTTGGAATGGGAAAAATACCACACCCAGAGGAAGGTCTAACTCTACCTCTGTATGAAGCCCTATGCTTGGGGAAATCATCAATTGGTAGACCGAACGATCCATGGTACAAGAATATTGGCAAATCCCATTTACTCCAATGGCAAACCTTTGGCCAAGTTCCATTTGGTTCAATATAAGATCCTTGCAGGCTCTCTCTTAAGCAAAGTCCTTCTTTTGTCATGAAGGAACGATTCAACCAAACGTAATCACGACCCATGACACCATGGTCACGGTTAGGTGGCCCGAATGTATGTCCAATTTCATGCATAAATGCACCAAGAGTGACAGTTAAACATTCCCAACTAGTCCCACATTGTCCAGCATCGTTTGCAACTTCATTTTTAGACAATTGAGTTTGATCTAAAAAGGATGGAGTGACTTGTGGAAAGGTGATGGGCCAAGCATGGAGCCCATGGGAGCCCAAAATACCAACCTTTACTTCGTCATTTCCTCCACCCAAGGCTTCATGTCCCAAAATCATGTCATTTTGTCTGTCGTAGGTAGCATCCAAAAACATGATACCACAATGGATAACATCATCTTGACAATTCAACAAACCTCTCTTATTCTGGGTGACAAGGTCAATGGCATGGGAATATAAACCACTCAGCTCGGTTGCGTTTGGATTCTGTTGCGCATACTTGGGATCTCTGATTTGAGCTGTGCTCCAAGGGGATCTCAAAACGTGCACCTTGACTTCATTGTGGGCAACTTCAGACTGAACAGAGTAACCAAATACTGCTTGGTTGTGCATGGGCTCCTCGACAAAACGAATTGTTCTGTTGCTAAAGCCAGCCTGTCTCAAGTCGTCCTGGATAAAGGCTTGCATCATTCTGGCCCCCACCTTCAACTTCTTGACAGCAGTCTCAAGGTTGGGTACCTCTCCACGTTGCAATTTATAGCCGGGTGCATCATACAGACAGTGGGAGTCGGATCCAATGATCAAGCAAAGATGCACAGGCAAGTTGTCGTTCAACTCATAGTACTTGAGTTGCAATTCGCCTTGGTCCACAATTTCTGGCTTACCCCGGAATTCAGGGTACCCTCCGTCGTTAAGGTGTCCATTAGCAAAGAGCTCAACCTTGAACTGATTTGTTCCAAAGAGCTTCTTGTCACTGTCACTGATTTCTCTATCGCTGTCGGGTTCGTTTGGTGACACGTGGACAAGCGCCTTAAACTGACCGTTGTTAACTTCAAAATGCTGTGGTGGGAAAACTCGGCTATTGTCATTGGTGAATGTGATGACACCACGAGCAACGTGTACCAGTGTAGACCCACTCACAATCACAGTAGGCGAGGAGACAATCTCTCCATTTCGGTAATTGAATGTAAGACCCATGTCCTATACTTGTGGAAGTGGCAGTACGTGTTCGTATTTATAAGTCTTGGAACCGATAAATTGCGAATAAACTAGGGGCTGTGGGTAGCGTAGTCTGGTGACCAAATGAGAAAGTCTCGTAACTCACCGTCACTACGCTGAAACTGAGATTAGGTACTACATAGGACCCCGCTGAGTGGGGGGTTAATAAGTTGCTGTAGAGTTTGTTTGTACCAGCTGGCGCTTCTGAAGCGCTTGCTCTTACCTGAAATTCAGTACATTTTCTTTTGCCAGATGTCATGAAGCGATCTGCAGCCTCAATGGCTGCCTCAGAGCATTGGGCAAAGAAAAGGGCCACCTCGGAGAAGAAAGAGGACCCTCCTGAGGTGATTGTCATCGAAGATGAATTGCCTGAACTCCGGTCGCCCATACGACTCTTATTTAACCCTAGCATCCCATCTGCAGAAAGTTCTACACATAACAAGGACACGGTGAAGCTTTCATCCTTCTTGAATAAACCCGACCTACTAGAGACATACCAGTTCAATTTCCAGATCGACGTGGATCTATTCTTGCTGACGTTACATCCAGAGTTCATACTAAACAAACGAAGAACCACCTTTGTTACTGGCTCTCAAATACTAAATCCAAGCTTCCAGGAAACTGACACCATACTTCTGCAGTACAATGTCCGTGAAGTTGTTGCAAGTCTACCATATAGATACGGGACTCACCATACAAAAATGATGATCAATTTCTTCACCGACGACTCGGTAGAGATCGTCATCATGACGTGCAATTGGACCAAGATCGACTTGGGTGCATTGACGCAGATGTTGTGGAGCTCTGGTAGACTACGCAAACATAAGTCTGACTCAGTTAACACCTTCCAAAAGGACCTAGGTGCTTACTTGAGCAAGTACAAGTCGAAAATTTTAAACGACTTGTCACTGCAACTCCTGTCGTACGACTTTCTGAGCGTTGATGTAGATTTGGTAGCCAGTGCACCCGGGGTATACCAAACAAGCTCACCAGAATGCTTTGGATACGGGAAGTTCCACCAAGTATTAAAGCGAAATGACTTGATTGTTAAAGACTTGTCCAAAACGCACTCTGTGACGTCTCAAGCGTCCTCTATTTCTTCTGCATTTCAACTGGCCAACAAGGCGACCAGTTTCATCTTCACTCATGTCTTGTGTCCATTAATCTTTTCCGAAACCACAGAGCATTTAGAGCCGGGGGAAGCGTCATCAGAAAGCCACCAGGCAAAGTTCAACTACACTCCACATGTGGTGTATCCCACTGCCAAAGAAGTGGCAAACAGCACCGTGGGATTTGGCCTGGGACAAGCGTTGCATTTTAACTATGGGAGTTCAGAGAGAAACAGACAGTTTTACCGTCAATGTGTGAGGCCCTACTTGTGTCGTTGGGGGACCTCTGACGAACCGGGCCGTCGCAATGTCCCACCTCACGTCAAATTATTGGTCTGTGATGAAGGGAACGACTACAGGTCGCTCAGGTTTGTTCTCATGGGCAGCCACAACTTATCTAAACAGGCATGGGGAGGTCCCATTCTGCGAGAAGGGACTTACACGGTTTCCAGTTTTGAGTTGAGTGTGTTGGTAAAACCTAAGCTTGGCTTGAAGTTGACCCCAGCATATGGTAAAGATACATCTACAACGTCGATACCAGTACGACTACCTTTCAAACTACCTCCTGTCAGGTATGAACCGGGTGATATTCCATGGTCGATGCATGAGAGTTTTGGAAATTTACAAGATAGAAACGGTAATACTTATAATCCATATTCCGCCGTCTAGCTTTCCCGGAAATACAGCATTAACTGTGTACATGACAGACCTAAAAGCATATGTAATTCTATGACAGTTTATTGATTTTCACGACTAACTACTGCCAAGCTACCAGTTGAAGCTCTTAATTGAGTTTTTTCAAGATAAGTGCCGCTTTTGCTTGAAATATCGATTTTTGAAGGTTTTCGCAAAGAACCTTCAAATACATGTTCTACACGTACACATTGCCAATAAAATGTAAACAGTTATTGGAACAGATGACTCTGCAGCCCATTTCCCCCAAATCAATTACCACAATTCACACGTCCTAATAAGAAAAATGTGGATTTTACAATCTAATTTACATATATATATACACGGTCAATCAAAAATGGACTTTGGCTTGTCATTGACCTGAGTTGGCCCCAAGTAACCTTCTTCTTCTGAGTCAGAATAGTCGGTATCTTGTTCATAGATGTTAGGTGTATCTACCTTTTGCTTTTTGTAGGAAGTTTCCTGAAATGTAGACCCGCCACCGTACCCTACTGAGAACAGTTGTTCATTAGGGGATTCTTCTCTGTCAATGGCTTTACGCTTTAGCAATTGGCTAACATGGTCAACATTTGGAGGAGCAACTGGGGACTTTTCTTTTACAATCTCGGGAGGTCTTTCAACCTTCTCAATGACATGGGATTTCAAGGCAAGTTGGTGGTCCTTCATAGAGACTACCTTGCCGCCAGAAGAGGGCTCTGCGTCGGAAGTAATCTGGATAAATTGGATGGATATTTCTGAGTCTGCTAGCATTTCAAAGACAATTGGATCTCCAGGATTTCGAAACAAGATGTCTATATTTTCTTCTTTATCGAGAGCAACGTAATCTTTGTCAGTCCCACCAGCATTGGTTGCCGCCAACCAGTTGATTAAGTTCATGAACACCTTAAAATCCTTCAACCTGAATGATACACAATACCGGGAATCCTCTTCAACGCCATGAAAATTGCAGCTAGTCAAGTCCTCAATGCCCAACGTAATGGTCAAAGACATTGGCTGCTTCAAGTATTCCTTGTCCTTGAGAACCTGTCTCGTGAACCCACTGAACGATATCTTTTCATTTTTGACGTCTATCTTGAAGCTCTCGGTAGCTGCCGGGATCATGTCTAGAAATTGCTTCGGGATCAATTGGTTTATGACGATATGATTGATGCGGTTTTGTGCATTTGAGTCTTCTTGGTTTGCAAGGTCTTTCCTATACAACTTTGCGATTTCGACTCTGCTTTGCAAAACTGGTTGATAGTTTGTCTGAAACTTTTTGATGATCAACTTCCTGGTTTTAATCTCAATCAAGAGTTTGTATTTGGAGATGGGAGGAGCATCTTCCGACCAATGTATTTTAAACACAATGTAGTTCAAATCGTTGGCGTCCAAATTTTTGAAGAGAGTTGCTAGGTGCTTGGAATTGATGAGGAAGGAGTACGCTTGGTCCTGCTTGGAGTACCCTTCCAGCATCATGTTGCTTGGGAACTCAACTGTATATTCATGGAAGTAGTCCTTTTTGAAGAGGATCTCTGCATGGGAGCTTTTGGAGATGTTAACTGCAGATAGTGACAAGGATCGTGGTTCTATTATAAACTTGATGTGTTCTGCTATGGTTGATAGCGAGAGGATAGCTTTGGACCAGACCTGCTTATTCCTTCGGCTGTCAATGACTGCTACGAACATGGACGCGTTTTAATGAGGCAGCGCGGAAAATTACCGACTATAGCGAACTCCACTGTGCACAGGCCCAGCAGCCCCAACAACCAGCAATAGCCTTGTTTCACATGAGACCCGGTATTACTACCCCTTAAAGCTCATAACTAGCACAACTTCCGATAGTCCTCACATTTTTGAAGTAGTTTCAGAAACCCGTTATCGCTGTGATTTGCAGCTACAGCCTCACGGAAAAGACTTATCAGTCTGGATCAAAAATCGTACCCAACATGAAACTTCTTATTATCAACCCCAACTCATCGGAAAAGGTGACCAAGAATTTGACCAAGATCTTGCGTGCTCCTGCCGAGTGTCACTTGGACTACTACACTGCGCCACCCGAAGCCCCTGCTGAAATTGATGGAGAGGAAACCTCTATTATTTCAGAAAAGATTGTACTCCCCGACTTGTTAAAAAAGGAACTACACACCAAGTATGATGGGTTTTTGGTGTGCTGCTACCTGAACCACCCGCTCATCTACTCCTTGGCCAAACACACCACCAACCCGGTGTTGGGGATCATGCAGGCTACGTTGTTGTACAGTTTCGGGAGCCCTCGAATCACCAAGCTGTTTGTGCTCACCAGTTTCAACGAGTGGGAGCCCATTTTGGATAAGGCCATTTTGGACTTTGTTGGTACCAGCCAGCTTCCATCCAAGTTCGAGCCTACTAAAGCATTGGACGTGAGCGTGTTGAGCTTGAGCGACCCCCACGAGTACAAGAAGATTGTGGACAGAGTCAAGGCGATCCTTAGCCACTACCTGGGTGTCGACTGTATCTTGTTGGGCTGTGCAGGAATGGCGGGGTTGGACGACAAGTTGACAGAGGACTTCCCGGGCATTAAGTTTGTCGATAGTGTCAAGATTGGAGTAGAGTTGTTGGTGGGGTACGTCAGGTTTGAAAACGGCACCAAGCCGCCAAACTAGCTGCGTCCATCAGTCTGTGCATACGCCATCGAAAAAGAACCATATTTATGGCATTGGCTAGCTGCTCCCTTAAGATCAGGTGCCTTGTGAATTCTACACTGTTGATCAATAGCATGACTACTTGGACACCGCATCTGCTGATCATTTTTGTATGTTGCTAGTCAGCTAACACGCAAGTCAAAAAGCTTAATACGTCAACCTCTTGAAGAAGGTTGACGTTCAATCTAGCGAAATAACCCAAACACTAACCTTTTGTTCTAACAAACAGTCATTACAATTGTAGCCTTGTAGCTCAACGTCTCTTGTCTTGCGTAATTTCAATGCACACTGTTATCGCAAAATGATAAGGACACGGTAGCTCCGAGGCCACCACCGAACGCTAAACCTCACCCCACAATAAGAGCCACTCAACCGAAGAGGCTGATTCAACTACAAGGAGGTACCTGACACTAGCGAGCAAAGTCCACCCGATCCCGTCTAGCCACAATTGGGGAGTTGGTGGCAAAAAGCCCAGCGGGTCCTTGGAGGGCCCTGTCGGTGGGGTGTGCTTTGTGCGTTTCTATCCGCAAAACCTGGAGAAAAAAAAAAAGAGGCAACAGTACTCCCTTGATGAACAACATATAAAGGCAACAGCATCATGACGTCGGACGCCAGTGATCTAAGCAACAGCCAACCAGAGCAATTGAACTTCCAACCCAGAAGGTCGTCGTTTTTCCAGCGCTTTTACCGACAAAAGCTGAAGTCTCCCGAGCCCAGGCCACCGAGCAGCCTTTCTACAGAACAAGTCATGTTCGATGAGCTTCCGCCACTACCGCCAATCAAATTCCACGGGTATAAACCGCAGACCCGCAACCGACTCATGGACGCGGAGCTAGCAGAGAACATCCGGAACTTGATACCAGCCCGCAACCAATTGTACGAGGACTGGGACTTGGTGTACTCGCTCGAGCAACATGGGATTTCACTCCGCACCTTGTACCAAAATTCCAACCCCGAGTACCAGATAGAACAGATACGCAAGAATAAACAAAAAACCTCGCACGGGTACGCCGACAGCATAGTGCAGGCAGCCGTTGGGGTCCATGGGCACCACACGGATGTCCGCCGCCATCAGGGGTACGTTCTTATAGTCAAGGACGAGAAGAACAACAAGTTTGGGTGCTACTTGAACGAGCACCTCCACGCCGTGGACGGGGCGTACCACTACGGCAACGGCGAGTGTTTCTTGTGGAAGTGCGAAAAGTACAAACGGCACCACATCAACAAGAAGGCCGAATCGTCAGAGGTGTCATTAATTGACTTGAGCGATGATGAGGGTGGTGATGGGGAGGAAGAGGCAAAGGAAGACGCACAGCACGAGGTACGTTTCAAAGCGTTCATGCATACAGGATTGAACAGAAACACAATCTACTCCAACTACGACTGCATTTCCATCGGCTCCTCCGGCGGCAAGAACGGGCTCTGGATCGACAAGTCCATGTACAAGGGCGTCAGCTACGTGTGTGACACCTTTGGAAACGAGGTGCTCAACGAGTCGGGTGACGCCAAGGTCGGAAGGTTTAAGATACTAGGCTTGGAAGTTTGGAGGATAGGTAAGTTGGACGTTAGATAAATACATTACCCAAAGTAAACAATTGCCCCAAAATGTAAATTTTCTCCTGAAGCTTTGAGTATTAGGCATGCCCATGCATCGGGACCCACAAATTGAGATCCTAGGAGAGCACGAGGCGATCCTTCATGCTCAGCAATTGCCGAGAAACAACCCCTTAAACCTTAGTGTGTCTATTCTTGGGTACTTGGCGGAAACGTCCCATTTTCCCTCGCAGACCTTTTTAAAAGTGTCTTCGCTGCACTATTTTCCGCTCAACAAAGGGACACTTTCCGTTTGTGGTGAGCTGTCTGTGGACCTCGCCCGCCGATGCTTATTCTTAATTTCTTAGCTCCAAGCTCTGAACACAACACATCGGACACAACTTGCGCCGAATACGCTTTTCGGGATAAGGAGATCCCACGTTCAATGGTGGTGGCCTACTTCCATTTGACACGCCCTTTGCAAAACGCTTTGCGAAAGACCCCTATGGCCCTGGGGCCCTGACATTTTCTAGAACATGTCTAGTTGCATACAATTGCTTTGTGTAGTGCAAGTCCTTCTATACCCGTGTGCCTGTATCATGTGTGCTAAAATGTACCACCACCAAACTTAGGCGTTCTAGCTCTATACTAGAACTTAATTCTAGATTTCCATGCCATGCTTTAAGCTTTCACAAACCTTATTTACAACGGTGGATTTGTTTTAGATGTGAATATGTTGGGAAGAATTTGCAGCCTCTCGCCCGTTTTTTTATACAGTTTATCCTAATTAGTCAACCGACTAACTTTAAGGGTAGTTTGCTTCCACAATGGAAATATTCAATGTCTTGGAGAACAAAGTGAATTGACAACAGACACTAAAGTAAAGCCCCCTGTCTACATATTGACATGGTACCTACTAAAGAAGCTTTGAAAAATTTCCCCTTATAGATACGAAGCCTCATGCAGTTACCCGAGGCGAAGCGGTCAGAGGCGAAGAAATCAATCCACACATGCATGTTTTGTGTAATTATTGTGGGCCTTACTAAGATGGACTTTCAGACACAGCATACAAATAAGGCACGTAACTGAGGTGAAGTGGTGCCTAACTTTTCAGATACTTCTTGGGATTGTATTTTTAACCCAGAGGCAGATGCTATATAAATGAGCAATGAATTCCCAGCCCGGTGTTTCCCTTTTACTAAGTAATACCTACAGTGAGAGATGAAGTACCAAACTTGTTTGAAAGTTGCAACTTTTCTTGTGTCCACCAATGCCTACTTGGTTGATAGGGACTTAGAAGGTTCCAGTGTTGGGGCACCGGCACCCACCGCCATCCCAGTCGGCGTCGCCACTACTAAGCGTAACTTGTGGGACTTCCCACAATGGATAGGTAGCGAATGGGAACAATGGTGGCCTTGGGGTCAAAGAGCCCTGCCTCAACCACAACCAGGAAACCCTGTCCCACCGGTAGACACCACTCCACACTACACCTACAGCTCCCCAGCAACCCTCACCCTGGTTGTCAGTGTTGGAACTTCCGTTACTCAGTACCTTACTGTCACTGCCACCGGCGAAGACGGCCAAGATACCACCATTACCTTGACCAGAACCGGAGCTGGAACCGAGACCGACATTGTTTCCGTTGGTACCACCATCACCGAGATTTATACCATCACCACTGGCCAAAACGGTGAAGACACCACCATCACCATCACCTCCACTGCTGGTGTCACTGCTCCAACCACCATCACTGACGACAACAGCGCCACCACCACCGACGATGGTGAAACTGAATGTGACACCCCTACTGGCGGCGTCACCGGCGGAACCACTGGCGGTACCGGCACTGGCCCAGACACTCCTCCAACCTCCATCACCGGTGTCACTGCCCACCCAACCACCACCACTGACGACGGTGAAACCGAATGCGAAACCGACTCTGACGGTACCAAGACCGTTGTTGTCTCCACCGGCACTTCTGTTACCGACGTTGTTACCGTCACCACCACCGGCCCTAACGGTCAAGACACCACCGTCACTATCACCAGCACTCCAGGTGCCCAAACCACCGTGGCTACTCAAAGCACCGATGTTACCGAAGTCACTACTGTCACCACTGGTACCAACGGTCAAGACACCACCGTTACAATCACCAAGACTGGGGGCTCCGGCTCTGGTGGTACTCAAACCTCTGTTGTCTCTCAAGAAACAGACGTCACTGAGGTGGTCACCGTTACTTCGACTGGTCAAGGTGTTACTGTCACCGAGACCCTTACTAACGGTACCCCAGCTACCCAAACCGTGATTGTTACCCTTGGTACCTCTACTACCGAGTATGTTACCCTCTCCACTACTGGTGGACAAGGTAGCTTTGTCACTGTGACTCTCACCACCACTGCCCCAATCACCGCTGCTACTACCATCACTCTTACTGCTCCACACAAGAGAGATCTCTCCACCTCTGCTGCAGGTAACGGAACTGTCGTTGCTAGCTCTTTTGAGGGTGGAGCAATTGCAATCCACAAGTCTTCTTTTGCTGGGTTTGCTACTCTTTTGTCTGCCGTCTTCCTTTTGATTTAAGTCAAATAGTATTACCCCGTCACTCGCATGACACAGCTTTCTACGTTGGTAGCGAAGTATTCATGGAGTGTAGACATTAACAATGTCTTTTCGAGTCGAATAAATATATTATCGAGTATATTGTAGAACAGAACCTCTTATAAGTATAGAGGCCATTCTCTATCAAAATGCCTCGTACAATCATGTGTTCTGCACAGTTTTCTTTCGTCCAAATATTTTGGAGTTTTCTTGTCAAACGGTTTTTCGTGCGCAGCTTTGGCTGCAAATTTTCTTCCATAAGCAGCTGAACCCTTGACAAGTTTGGGGAGACTGTAACATCGATAAGACTGCTAAAAATACTTTCACAATCCGTCGATGTTAGAAACAGCACGCTATACAGTGGGCAAAACCTCATAAATTGCTTCATCTACTAACTTCTGCAAGGATTGCCATAATCTATATCGACTTCTCACCTTGCTGAAACTACAGTCCAAGCTACAGTCTTTATGTTAATACTTTTATTACCATACCGTTGAGGATGCCACGTACACAGGAACTTTTTACTTAACCAGTTTTGTTTAAAAAGCCACACCAAGTTGGATCAAATAAAAAAAATTCATAAATACCCTGATGAAGTAAAAGAATGTTGAAATAAAAAAAATGACAGGAGTAAGGTTGAAAACTTGACTCCTGCCAAAATGCAAAATCGTAAACCGTGAATAATCATAGTCATTAAACGCATTTTAATGGAACAGGATATGTTGAATTATCCTGAGCCGGAGCATGTTGAGTACTCCACCCTGCGTAGTAGTCGTTAATAGAAAACTGCTATTCAAACCACCATCAATAAAAAACAGGTGATTTTGAATGGCAAACAAAAAGATAGAAGCAAATTGGGCATCCAATGTCAAGGTTGAAAGGTTTATTCGGTATCACGACAGCATTGCTTGAATCGAATACAAAACAACATGAATGGGTGCCGAACACCCCCCTCCACAATGGAACCCCTAATCACTTTGATTTCATTCTTGAATTATGCCAATTATAATTCCTCCAAAATGTCAAAAATAGTCTGATCTTTGTCTATGAAGTTATTGTTGACAAGATTGAGCAAAAGATAATCGCTGCTGAACTCGGAAGCAAACTTAGTAAAAGCTTCAACACGTTCTTGGTCAACGTCCAAAATCCCGCTTTGGAAGATCTTGATCCACTCGTTAAACAAAGTGTAGACTTCATCCTTCCAAGCCAAGAACGAAGTTCTTTCGACAATGGTTGGTTGCAAGATCTCTTCACCCGGGAAAACACCCCAGGTGACTGCGTTGATGTCTTGTTCTTTACAGTTTGTTTGGAGCTGACCGCACTTGCTAACAGCGTAGTAAGTAATGACAGAGCTGGTCTTTCCGGTGTGAGTCGAGTTGTAGGTATCAATCTTAGTCAACAATTTGGATGCAACGTCTTTGTGAACTAAAAATTCCAAGTATTGCTTTTGGTACACATAACCGTTTCTTGGACCCCATCCAAAGACAGGATCAGACAGAGGAACTGCGTTAAGGGAAGGTTGCGAGTTCAAGGTAAAGAAACCCTTTTGGTTCAACTTGATCAAGTTGTCCACAATCACAGCAGTGTCTTCGCCAATAGGACCGTCACTCCATGGAAGCGACTTGAGGTCACCCTTCAAGTAGGAAACAATAAGGTCTCCAAACTCCTTGTAAGTGGAAGGAGAACCCCACAAGTCCAATGCTTTCTTTGGTGATTGTCTCAAGAGTTCTGCGGCGCACAAGTCAATGTCACCAAAAGCTGGAGATCTCGAGTCGCCCCACCTGCCATTTGGAAACTCGTCCCAGGTCGAGGTTCTGGTGATGTAGGAGTACTTTCTGTTTTGCCAGAAGATTGGTCTAACGGCTTCGTTGACTCTAGCAGGGTGAAGGGACTTTCTCCAAGGCATTTCAGTTCCCAAGCAGCCGCTGGCCAGCTTGGCAGGTTCAATGATGTTGAGCTTCTCCAAGATCATAACAGTCGATCTTTCCAAGTTCATGGTGTAAAAGTGCAAGTGGTTGATGTAACCCGAGTCAAGAAGCTTTTGGCACATTTCGGCCACCAATTCCGTCCCACGTTCTCTCACCAAGTAGTCGTCATCCTTGACTGGGTCCAAGACTTCCAAGAAGTGAGGAGGGATCTTGATCTCGGACCACTTGGCTCTACGGATGAAGGAAGCGTAGGTAGAAATAGGCATAATCCCCGGGATAATAGGCACATTAATATCGAGCTTTCTAACTCTCGAGCACCAACTGATGAAGTTGTCGACGTCGTAGAACATTTGGGTGATGATGAAGTCGGCGCCGGCATCACACTT
The DNA here is from genome assembly GCA_030572255.1 of Kodamaea fukazawae. Lineage (NCBI taxonomy): Eukaryota > Fungi > Ascomycota > Pichiomycetes > Serinales > Debaryomycetaceae > Kodamaea > Kodamaea fukazawae. Next base: position 257,875 of record JAJLZQ010000008.1, on the reverse strand, counting down.
TTCCTTGAGGAATTGCAAGATGCGGTCGTCGTCTTCTTCTTCTGGGTGCCCTTCTGGGTAGGCAGCAACACCAATGTTGAAATGGTCGTTGTACTTGCTACGAATGTACCTGATCAAATCCTTGGCGTACTTGAAGTCCCCGGTGGACTCAGACCCGTCCAAAGGAGGGTCTCCACGCAAGGCCAAAATGTTCTGACATCCAGAGGCGTAGGCCTTCTCCAAGGCTTCGTCAATAAGCTCAACCTTCATGTTGGTGCAAGTCAAGTGCATGCAAGTATCTAAACCCAAGGTCGACTGTGCGGTGTACACCATGTCGTTCGTGAGCGAGGAAGATCTGCCTCCGGCGTTCCATGTAATGTCAATGAAAATCGGATTCAAATCGTACATTCTATCCATTCTGTCGTATAAGTTCTGGACTCCTTGTGACGTCTTGGGGACAAAGAACTCAAACGAAAACGTAGCCGGTGGCGGGTTGGCCACCGAATGTGCTTGCTGCAACTTCTCAGATATCTTCATGTTAAACAAACCAAACGAATGATGTTAAACCAAAAAAAAGAAGAAAGAATGAAGTGAATAATTTGATCTGTACTAATAATATGGAAGGCACTTGGGAGCCCTTTATCGGCTGGATGCTTACATCTTTGTACGACAATCTAATCATGACACGTGATATTATGACTCAGAAATACACAAAAGAGGGGATCCAACACTCCCGTATACGACGAGAAAAGGGGGGTACCGAGCTTCTCTCGCTGTAATTCTGCCCATAGACCAGCCTATGCTTGGAGGAATAGCCATAAGAACAACCAACAAGATCGTTAGGCTTGCGATGCCTTTCGCCAATTTATGATGCAATGAAATTTTTGCGCGGTATCGGGGCGTGGGTACGTTTTAGCGATTCCGGGATGTTGGGATCCCACCATCCAGAAGAAGGTGGGGTGCCCTCCACGTGTGACAATCTGAATGTATGGAGTCGAGCCACTACGCTCATGTAGAACCAGTAGGACCCATAGAGGACTTTCAGACAAGCCAGACAACCCTAACACTGCTTTGCTACGGCTCACTGTAGAGTGGAGAGACATGGAAATACCCACCAAGCCATAATTCCCGCGTTGCGAGCGCGTGCCCCACGAGGTGCCGCTTCCTCTGGCGGTTGCAAATACGACACTCAACAAGGTTGCATCAGTCTGATACAAAAGGTGGGGCCCAGACAGATCAAGATGCACTTCCTAAGAGGGATATAACTACGGAAGTCACAGAGGCACATGGCAGGTACCTCCCAACATAAGGAAATTTGAAATTACGAGAATTGACTTAACACACATGAACTGTTGAAGGGTCAAGGACCAGAATCAGACTCTTGCTACTACACTCGTTTGTTCAACTTGCGAGCTCACTTTCGTAAGTCACAATATTCATTTTAATTTCTCTATTAACCAATTTTTCCTATAATTCATCATGTTCAATGTCAGAATCGTCATCTGAGTTTACGTCTTCGAACTGATGTCCGTTTTCGACCGGATAGTCTTCTTCTTCGTTCTCTTCAAAGTGAAACAGATGTACATTGACCTGTTGAACAAGGTCGTCATATTTCTGCCACTCTGGGAGCAATCTTCTTGCTTGGTCCAACTTATTCTCCTTTGTCAACGGGTTGTTGCACAAATCGACAGCCTTTGCGTCCTTCAAGGTTTCGGTGGAACACCAAGTCTCGCACCACAACCACTCTTGTGGCAAACTCTTGATCTTCAACTTTCTTTGCAAGTTATTTGGCAAGTCTTGGTCCAAGTTCAGAAGGGAGTTTGGATCAGACAGCAATTGCTGGTAGTGCGTCCTCAACTTGTCACCAGCGTGGATTTCTCTGAACCGCTGCAAGTCAACAACGAACATGGCGCTGATGTGATACTTCAAGTCGTCCCCAAGCACATTGGCCCAATACCCTTGCTTCCAGAAACGGAACCCTTCCATCTCTTCGCGAGAATCACACATTGGAGTAAAAGCATACGGTGCTCCATCCATGTCGATCTCCTTCAATTCCAGCAAATCGGCTCTGACTGTTTGGTCAGCATCAATGAAGATTACCTTATCTAAATCCTGAGGGAACAACACGTCCAAAAACAAAATCTTGTAGCCCCAGATTTCACGTTGTCGTTCTCTTTGTTGACGCAAGAAGGCTGGCCATTTGTAAGTCACAAACTCATACGAGAAGCCATGTGTTTCTGCAAGTACTGGCAACATTCTCTTGAACTTCCCGCTCACAAAGTTCTCAATGATCCAAAACTTGACTGGTTCCGATGTGTGTTGTTTCACTGAAAGCATCATTATACTTATCAACCTCTCATACAAGTGACCACTAGCAATGGAAAAGATGTTGAGGGCTTTGGATTCCTTTTTGACGGGCTGAACTGAAGAAGCGCCTACTTTAAGTCGGGCATGGACACTTGCCCCATGAAGATCAAATATAGGAATCTGCTCATGCTTCAACGGATCGGTGTTGATAACAAACTTCTTGGACGCCGATAAGAGAGAGTAGTCTCCTTCCTTTATAGACACATTCCACACCCCGGGTCCTGCTTGAAGCTGGAAATATCCAAGTGAAGACATGACATAAGTATCCTTTTCTCTATCATATTGGTTGATCTTAAGACTTACTCCAGTCTTTGGAGAGGTAGCCGATTTCACGTCTTTCGCGTACCCTTCAATCAACAAGCTCTTTAATTCGTATACTCCAATAACATTATCATCTTCCAAGTTGTCATATTTGAGATTGTCCAAATCTACGTTACTATCATTGATAACAGCAACCCACTTGGAAGGTACGTCAAGGGACACAGATAAGATTTGAGAAGAAGGAAGGTGAGGCACAGACGGACGTTCAGTAATTGATCTTCCATTAACAAATTTTGGTGTGGAAGGTGGGAAAGAACCTTTATAGAACCTACTAATTTGTGGAGTTTGGGTTCTTGGTTGAAGCAAGATTTTCACATTCACAAATGAGAAGTCCTTAACGCTGTTCACAATTGAAACCAACTTTTGAGTGTATTCCTCTGTTGGATCTCCCACAACAAGAATGTCAATTTCCCTTTCTTTCCCTTCTGAAACCTTAACAGATAGTTCTGCTGACAAAGTGTTGAAATCAAACCTTGCAACGTCAGTAACATAATAGGAATCATCAACGTAGAAAGTTTTGGTCACAATACTAGTTAACAAGTCGAACCAATCAATATCGTCTTGCTTTCCAGACTTTAACTGTAATAAACTCTTATGGTCAAACCTCTCCAGGTACGCATTCACCAAATCTGGGAAAATGCTCAACCTTTGGTTAAACTCGTACTCCAAAATTAACTCAATATCAGAATCCTCGAGGGGGAGTCTAAAATATCTTGAGTTGTACAAGATAAAGGAATGGTGCATTGGTAGTTGCTTCTGTTCAAGAATTTCCAACTTTTCGAGGTCTTGACCAGAGTTGGAGATCTTAAAATTCTTCAAGAACTTGATAATCTCTTGCAACTTGACTTTAGACAACTGCTTAAGCTTGAACTTCTTAGAAAGTTGCTTTAAAAGTGGCGATTTCAGAGTATCAAATACTCTAACTTGAAAGCGTGTATCCAATTTCTCCAAAAGCACAATCAATTGCTTAATCTGCTTTTCCAAATCACCAACTAACCAAAAGGTTCCGCTTGTTTCACCAGTGGTGTCTGAGAGTCTAAAGGTTGTACTCTCTTCAATTAATTCCTGATCAATTTGCTTATATATGACTTCACTAGGGTCAATTGGAATCACCCTCAAGTTTCGTTCGGACTTGGCATCGGCGTAGAGCAAGTCTTTCAAAGTTTTACCTGAAGATCTTCCAGTACGGATATAATATTTTAACAACGCAATGTCTTGACTAAGCTGCTTCCCCATGGATATTTGCCAAGTTGGAGCTGTTAACGGATTAATAACACCATTAAACACAACCAGTGCCTGTTCAATAGAAAACTTTCTTAATGTGTCTTTGTACACAGAATCGTCGAAATGATAATCTTCAGGGATAGTGATGGAGTCAAATAAGTTCTTTTCTTCTTCTTCATCCTTGGCTTCAAAATACTTGTACAAGAAGGCCATGGCTTCCGGGGCAGACAGAGTGTCTGCAATGAAGTAGAATATTTTAGCCAACAATGCATCTAAGTCGGTGTCTGCAATAGGTATCAATCCTATTTGTTGCGGGATACCACTGTCTAAGACAACCTTAGACAAGGTAAAGAACACTCTCAATTGCTCCTTATTGTGGAAGTTCAATGCAAATATCAAATCATGGACGTTTTCTCTTAAAGGTGGGATCTGATTGGACTCAAATCTCTTGACAATATATTCTTCTTCTCTATCCGTGGAGAATTGTTCATAGGTTCCATCTTTCTCTATGTCATTGAAGAAAACCACACCCTGTTTGTTAGCTTGAGATCCTGCGACGAATCTATGTTCGTAGACTTTGAATCTGTTTTCGTTGTGTCCCATCACCGTGTTACCACTACGGAACTGGGCCTGCTTTACGGCACTTAAAAGCGCAAACTTTGTAGTAATGAGTTTTGCTTGATCAACTGATAATCCAACGTCGACGAGCTTATTGACATTTGACAATTCTTCCTTAATTTTGGAAATCAACTTCAAGGAGTCCAACTCAAGCTTGTTAATAGGCGATCCATTGACGTAGATACCGTACAAGTCAGCGCTTGCCCCAGCTTCTTCATTGGTTTTAATTTGCTGCTCGAGTTTCTTGTTGATGGGGACGGAATGAAGGAACTGTGAATACTTTGGGAATTCTTCAAGTAACCTAGTTAAAAGCTCATACTGAGTAATGTTTTTGTAAGGATTGTCAAGCACAAGGGAAGCCAATTTTATCCCCAAGTCGTCTGCGCTTTGGTAGTCTACTTGTTCAACAGACTCAATTTTCCACAAGTCTTTTGGCAACTTGTACTTAAAGTTTTCAACTTTGGACTTGGAGGATTTTTCAATGTCATTTTCATCGATAACCACGTAATCGTTCCTCTTTAAGGATACGTCAATACCATACGAAGTCAATTCCTCATTGCTCTTTCTGTCAGGAATATATCTCCAGATAAATCTGAGTTTGCCAGACACTGCACTTTGGTACAAATTTTGGAACATGGATGGGAACTCCGGAGACGAGACCGAGCTATAAAAGATCAATAGCGGCGCCTTTTCGTTGCTTCCAATAACTCTGTCGAACGCTTCAATCGAGACGTCAATGCTCTTGCCTGTTTTCAAAGCAAAGAGGTCATCCAGTGTGCAGTAGATGTTAGTGTTGTAGATAACCCAAGATTTGACCTTATCGGTAGGAGAGTTTAAGAGCTGTCTCCCAAATGAGTCCGTCGTACACTTGGAAGTCAACTGATCGGCGTATGTTGGCTCCACCTTCTTACTGTACAAGTCAAAGTGTGCTTGGATGCGAGGTGAATGGATCTTGTTAACAAGATCGAAATTAACAAAGTCTTGAGCAATTGCATCAAGTTGACGGATCACACGGTTGTATTTAGTTTCGTCGGTGGCGTGTTCTGTCTCTTCCTCGTCGTCTTCTTCGTCGTCTTCATCATCTAATTTGAGTAACTTCAAAATTGTGGGAAGGTAAAGTGATTCATTGTGGGCGGCGATAGTCTCAATTAGATTCAACTCAAACCCAGTACTTGTCCATGGAGCCTGGAGCTTCACGGTAAGGTTGTTACATAAAGCAACTCCTATGTACGATAGTATTGCAAGCAATTGCAATGGGCTCATGGTTGGTTGACGTGGATCAAAAGTAGAGAACGCACTTTTTTCCCAAGATCTACATTAAGGGACAGTGCCTGGAATAACAAGAAAGTATTATTGTCTGGACCACATCATCCTCTAAACAAACACAGTAGCTATTTTGTTAAAGAGATACTACTTTGGGATTACTATTCTTTTAAAAGTTATTGAAAATACTTGTAGAAGTCACGATAGCTTGATATTGTACATTCTAATATTAAATACATCTCATGGTAAAGTTCGTTATTAACATCAATAAAGTCTCTGTCGTCTGATTCCGGGGTATTAAGGAAAGAAAACTAATCCAATAAATCGTCAAATGTAATTGACTTCACAATCTTGCGCCGTGAAGCAATTATCTTGGGAGGCGAATTGCGCTTCAGATTCAGCTTCAGCTTCAGTTTCAGCTTTTTCGGCTGCTTCTGCTTTGGAGCACGCTTCAACCCCTTCAGCTTACCACACACAATTGCCGTCTTGTTTACCAGCACAATGCTGGCAATGGGTTTTTCTTCTGGCAAGGAGATGCTCTCAGCCTTTTCGATGATCTGATCAAAGTTGAGGTTGGCCACCAACTTCAAGCGAGGGTACTTGGACCTGTTCTCAAAGTAAGCTCTAGGGGAAGTCGAAGTGGTGTACTGCACAAGTTCCTTGGGTGATTCTGCTGGAGTCGAGTAGTGAAATGCTTCAGAGGGCTTTTCAACCTTCTTGATAATTTGGTTAAAGTTGAGATCCGCTACCAACTTCAACCTGGGGTATTGTGAGCGAGACTCAAAGTAAGTTCTTGAGGTTGTAGACGCTGTGTACTGGACTGAGTCTTCCATGGGCGACTCGTCGTCAAAGGAGGGTAGAAGGCTAACAAACAGCACGCGTTTGGCTTGACCGTGATGGGAATCCCCGTGAGGCCTTAGAATAGACTTGGCCGGCTTATCCGATTCACAGGCATCTATCACAATCACCTCGTTGATCCGCTTCTCTTCGTATTCATCCAGAGTAAGATCAACAACCTCTTTAAACTCTTTGAGCTTCGATGGTTCGGGCTGCTTAGCCTTCTTTGCGCTTACGGGCGACAAATACTCCTCTTGGGATATCTCCTTAATATCAAGGTCTTCGTTGGAGGGCTCCACCTCTTTCGTGTTCACGTCCAGAGGACACCAGGTAGCGTCTTTAAGTCTTCTTTCTGTTGCCTGCAACATCTTTTGACGTAGATCTGCCTGGGAAACCACTTGCTCTGGTTGCTTTGCTCTGCGACTGGTCCCAACAACGTGGGCTCCGTCGCCCAACTTGCGGACCTCGGCGGTGTAGGTGAGCTTGGAGAGCTGTTTGAGACGTTGTTGTCGTATCAACAGAGTAGGTTTACCACCCAACTTGTTCTCTTCACAACGATAGCTCGAAGTAACAGCCCCCAGGCGGTATTCATGGTACCTCGACACCAAACCATTCATCATATCGTAGAACTGCTGGTTGTGTGGACTGTGGACGTTGTGGGTCAACTCATGGAAGAAGGTTTCCATCAACGACTGCAAGTCGTAAAACAGCCGTGGGTTCAGAGCCATCCGGAGCCTAAGCAAAATCTTCTGGCCCTTGTTTACGTTCAACCCAAGTAGATTTGGGTTCTTGGGATACATCTCACAGAGTGTTCCGACCTTGAATCCGTACTCGTGGATGATGGGGGCTGCAAGTTTTGCAATCTCATGAAGGAGTTCATTCGCGTATTCCTTGTCTTCAAATCTCTTTAGAGAACCAATATTCGATATACTTGACACCGGCGACGGCCGGGGTCTCTTAAGCGGCGCGTTTGTGTGTTGTGGGCGAGCTTGACGGACCATGTTTGACTTCAGAAGATCATTGGGGGGAATATAAAAACGTTGGCACACGTGATGCTATCAAATGGTTGAATTCGCGATTTACGACACTTCCAAAACTGGAAGGACTTCAGAGATAAGGTGACAACTCTACCAGACAACGACCCTTATTCCAGTCGTGTCTCCTCATGTTAACGTAAAATGTCTTTGGCTATACTATAAACTGGTCTGGATAGGAGATACCAGGTGTTTTCGGCAAAGTGACACGCTTCTTCAACTATTTTGCGGTCAAACCTAATCTGTATGGAAGAACGCACCAGCCAAAAACTGACGTCAGCGTTGCGATGGGATGCCTTTGGTAGCGCAGCCACCAACCAGAGCATCCCTACAAGTTGCTCAACGAGTACAAGGAATCAATGAAGTGGGGGACAAAGGAGCCTGGGGCATCAGCCTTGTCAGCGGCCTGTCTACCTGCCTCATTGTAGAGAGTGACGGCAGCCAAAACTGCAGCGTGGGATGCTCCGTTGGCAGCCACAAACGCAGCGATAACACTGCCCAAGGAACAACCCGAGCCAGTCACCGACCCCATCAATGGGTGTCCTCCGGCAACCAGAGCGCTAGTGTCACCGTGGACCACGTAGTTAGTAGGACCGGAAACGACCACAATTGCCTTGAAGTCCTTGGAAATGAAGCTGGCGATCTTCAACAACTCTGGCTCGGAGATCTTGGCCAACAGATCTACACCTTGCATCAACTCTTCGGATCCAAGGTAAGATGGACTATAGTAGCTGCTCAACTTGAAGATGGACAAAATTTCTCCAAGATTACCCTTGATGACAGAAACATGGCCCGAGTTGAGCAACCTTCTGGAGGCCTCGAGACGAGACTTGGAGGCACCAGCGGCCACTGGGTCGTACACAATGTGGACCCCATGCTTGTTGTAGGCCTTGAAAGCAGCCTCGAAGATGGCAAGGAGCTCCAAGTTAGGGGTACCGACGTTTGCCAACAATGCCTTTGGTGCTGCGTTGCTTGCAAACTCCTCAAATTCGTCGGCGAGTTCAGACATGATGGGCGATGCTCCGATCGCAAGAGTGATGTTGGCACTGAAGTTCTTGACCACGTCGTTGGTGATGTGGTGGACCAAGGGGTGCTTTTGCCTCACTGTCTTAACCAAAGAGGAGTGTTCGGCGCTGGAGTAGTCGAACTTCAACTTGTATGGCTGGTCAATCAAGGTTCTCAACAGGGCAGTGGCAGCTGCGGCGTTCTCGTTTGCCATGATGCACGAAACAACGGCCACACCGTCGAGTCTCTGGCCCTCAACCTCGGTCTGCTGCAAAACACGGTCTGCGTTGGTGTGGTTGATGCCTCCGATGGCCACACAGCGCATCTTTCTTTCGTGGGTGTCATTGTACTTCTTGATCAACTGCAACTTTCTTCTGACGCCAATAGGTCCACTTCCGTTAGGATCCTTCAAGTCCTTCTTTGTTTGGGTCTTGAACACAGTTCCCATGCCAAGGTAGTCGAGAACATGCTCCTTTTCGTTCAATGCCAAAGCGGCTTCAACATGTTCTGGGAACGAGCAGCTCAACCCAAGAATCTTGTCCGGACCCAACAACTTTCTGGCGGTCACGGCTGGCATATCGTCCTGTCCAATGTGGACACCCTCTGCGTCAATAGCCAAGGCCACGTCGATTCTGTCGTTGATAATCAAAGGAATGCCCTTGGCCTTGGTGAGCTTGTGGACCTCCTCAGCCCTTGCGACAAAGTCCGACGTCAGGATGTCTTTCTCTCTCAATTGAACCAACGTAGCGCCATTATTGATCGCAGCCTCCACTTGCTTGAGAAACGTAGATGATTCGGGAATCATCGTGGAGTCGGTCACTAGGTATAACGAGTAGTCTACTGTCATTGTCGGTCTCTAGAATGGTATTGCTGATCGCTGAAGATTTACTTTTCTTAAATATCTGGTGAGTGTGAGATCTGTGTAAGCGCATTTTGGAGCCAAACCAGGTATGCACTTAGGGAAATCGTATCGAAAGTTCGATGTTGACCAACATAGAAGTGGATTAAATGCTCCCCAACAAACTAGAAGTGTAGCGGAATCTCCTTTTGTTTATTAAATTAACACTGCCTTAACAATAGAGTGCCCTTGCTTGCGAATCACACACTGGAGCAGAGGTGTGATGCTTGTCACATCGAACACATCCGATTGGGGATAAAGAAGGCCCCGGACAACAAAAGTCCAAGTGAGTTCCACCTTCTTGGGTATCCAGCTTGAAACCAACCTTTTCATTCAAAAGTTTCCGCTTCGAAGAAGAATATTCTACAAGATAAATACAATACCGTAGCTCGGCTTTGAGTGTATGCCCTAGTAGCCACCTGCCAGTGTATAAGTCTCTATTAAATGATTAATGTAATGTGCTGCAGGTATAATAAGCCCGAGCATTAGCTATACCCTAACGCCTTAAGAAGTTCCATGTCAGCCTTTGAAGCCGGGTGGGATACCCTCTCGCTGCTGCACAACAGCAAGACATACCGTGTAGATGCAAAGATATGAGTATAACTTCAAATTGAGCTGAGATAGAACAAACACAACTCTTGAAGTACAGTCCACATTCTGCTGCTGTCATCCTAGTCCAGGTCATCTCCATCATTTCCCTTAAACGATGCAAGTATGTTCTGAATATCGTCGCTCAGACTACCCCTGTTTATGATTCTAATCAATTCCTTGCTTCTCAGAATGCTGTACTCTTCTGATTTCTTGATTGTTCCACTAACCCTGGTACACCTTATGAGAACATCCGTTCCTTCGATCTTCTCAATCATAGTCATCGCTGCAACCACTTTTCCAAAGTTATCTCGATCACATCGTACAATCCCTGTCGACGTTTTGTTACTGAAATACTTTATAATTACCGACAACCCCACTTGTCCCAGCCCAAATTCGCCAAAAACATCCAGAACCATACTTCGTATCGAGTTTGTCAAGGTTCTTGGGTTGATTGATCCAGGTGATGATTGATGTAAAACGAGAAGTGAGTCGGCCTGTGAATTACTGTAGCTAACAAACTCGTCTCTGGAAGTCTTGGAAGTATCTGTAGATGGAGGATATAATATCTCAAACAAGATATATCTATGTTTGATTCTAACCATGTTGGCGCTGTAGGATTTGTTAGAGAAGGAATTTCGTGAGCGCGATCCACTTTGGTGATGAGTAGACCGCCATTCACCAAGAGAGTGTGTGTTTCTGTTATTGCTTGTCTTCAAAGCTAGTTAAAATCTTTATAGTAACCTTATAAAATCTACTTGCCATGTAAAAAGTAAGCTATCTACCGACTTACATCCTCAAATCTATCAAATAGATAATACAAAGGTTTTACCTCACAATTTTATGAACGTATATGTGATATATTTTGAGGCGCAATTTAGAAATCAAGATGCCTGCGTAGCGTAATGGTTAACGCGTTTGACTTCTAATCAAAAGATTCCGGGTTCGACTCCCGGCGTGGGTTTATTTTTTTATTTTGCTTATATGCTTGGTATAGTACAAACAACAAGTGTTTTGGCAAACTCCTTTACATTTTTATGTATTCTATCCTGTCATTATTATATTGTTACACGTTATTATATAGTCAAGTACTTTTCAGTGATATCCCTTGCCAATCTCGGGTTACCATTGATGTTGTAGATCAAGGTCAAGTTGTAAGCTGCTTCCAGCTTCAAATCATAATCGGAGTCCTCAATTTCTATATTCAAAACTTTTTCATAGTGGGTGACAGCCAAGGATGTAAGACCAAGCATGTGGAAAAGTCTGCCAATGTTGAACTCGACTTCTTGTACCTCATATGCGGTAGCATTGACGAGTCTCAAGTCGCGGTATTCTAAAATGTAACTGATACCTTGGAGGAGTTGTATGTGTCTGTTGTTACTCAACCTTTGCATGGATCTGTGAACATGCGAGAGACCTAACGTGAAACAGATCATGGGGTCTTTGTTGTACTCTTTGTATGCTCTGTTTAAATAGACAACGGAGGAAACATAACTTCTGGAGCCACCCAACAAGTTGGAGTATATATATATCAAGTCTGGGTGCTCTCTTGAAATCATGTTGAACCCTTCAAAGTTGGCAGTAACGGTTGCCATACCTGTAATTTTCTTCTTGCTAACGACCGAATCATAAGCCTTTAATTGACGTAAAAAGAACTTTTGGTGGTTATAGTTGGTGAAGTATTCCCAGCTGTTGACCCCTTGAGAGAAGCATGACATGAAGAACTTGTACACAAACGGAGACATTTGGTTGTTGATCAAAAATGCCCTTATCAAAGCGGTAATAGATCCATGGTCTCCGATCTTTATTGCAAGTAACAACTTGACCAACTTGAGAAAAGCATCCTTCTTCTTATCTTGTGCAAAAACACTCACGGTCATTGCCAAATCAATAAGCTCGTTGGCTCTGCTGATTTTGCCCTCAAAGTTTGCAGTAAGTATAGCCAGTTGCACAAATATTTTAAACCAAGTTTCATAAGTTAATCCTCTAAACTCTGTCTTGGAAGTTAAGGTATTACGGGCAATAGCTTCATCGGTGACAACACCTTCATACAAATTGTACACTCTTGCCAACTTCTCGTCAATTCCCATGTCCTTCTTTCTCCTGTACATGACAATTCCCTTGAAGGTACGGTTCTTGTCACGAGGAAAGAAACTCTTGACAGTTGAAAACAGTTCAATTAACTGATTTGACAACTGAACCCAGGCCTTGATAGCATTCTTATCTTGAAACTGATTGATCGCTTCTTCCAATCTTTGCATTCTTCTATATTTTTCCAAAACTTTCCGCTTAGCGTTGCCTTCGATCTCTGCTTTCTCTTGGTCTGTAAGTTTAGCTCTGGCCTTTGACGCCTTCTTGCTGCTTTTAATTAACGATAACTCATCGTTAGGGGAATCGTCGTCTCCATCGACGTCTCCATCATTGTTATCAATGTCGTGTCTTTTCGATTCACGTTCCTTCGAAACTTCTAACAATAACTTTCGAGCATTTTCGGAATCGCCCAAATGATGATATGCTTCTGCAAGTGAAATTTTATGATCCAAGTTGCTAGGGTCGCTCGTTACGAGTGCTTCAAAAGCAAGCTGAGCTTCTTTGTAGTCTCCCACCTCAATAAAACATTTTCCTAGAATAGTGTACAAGTCTGTGTCCGTTTCGAAATCTGGACTCGTCAGTGCCCTAGTCAAATATTCAATGGCTTCTTGATGATAACCGTACTCTTCCAACACTTTCCCAGCCTCGTATAACAAGTCAGCTATATTTTCTTGGGAATCATCCAACAAGCACTTAAAATGCAATACGGCTTCGTCTTTTTGGTCTAGCCCAAGACGCAAGTACCCCAATTTGAATCGAATATCAATTGGCAAACTGTACGTGTCAGGGTTCAGATCGTCAACTGCAGACTCCTTGTTCAAAGCTTGCAAGACCTGGAATCTCCTTTTGCTGTCAAACTCGGAATCATCATCGATGTCATCCCAGAATGTCTCTTCCCTTCGTCCTTGCATCCATCTTGCAGCAATTTTAGTCACCTTAACACCAACCCTCCATGAATGTTGCTGAATGTACAATTCAAGAAGAATGTTAAGATCCACCCAATTAAATTCAGGGAACTCATTTGCAGACTTTTGTTGCGTGGGTTGTTCTTTTGAGGAGTCGTCAGCGTTACCTTCTTTATTTCCTTTGTCAAGGAGAGCGGAATCGATGTAATCTTCGTTTGCGTTTGTTGCGAGATCACCATCCGCACCTGTCGGTACCTTTTTCCTGATATTGTAGTCCAAGTACTCCATGTACAAGTTTATGGCGTCATTAATTCTTTTCTGTTCCACGTAGATGCTGGCAATGCTTTTGATGATTTCTGGGTCCGTTGGATAGAGAATACGCATTTTCTGGAATCCGTCCAAAGCACGTCCGTACCTTTTCTTGTCACGGTAAAGAATGGCTCTGGCTTGGATACGGGCGGCGTAGTCTTTCTTGTTTTTATGGTCGGACCCAATGGCCGCCGTATAACAAACAATTGCTTGGTCTGTCCACCCCAACTGTATACATAATTCTGCCACTTCATCCCAAAGTTGGGCAGAATCCTGACGGGCGTTTGCAGCAACGAACCAGTAATTACAGCAACTGACCAAATCGCCCTCTTCCTTACAAATTTCACCCAAAGTCTTCAAAGCAAAGAAGTTATCTCGATCTTTGTCAATCACCTTTTGGTATAATTCTCTCGCCACGGCAAAGTCCTTTTTCACGAATGCAAAGTTGGCGTCAGACAAGTACTGCAGAGTCTCGGGGTCCAACTCCGGCGCCTGCATCTGTTTCTTCTTCCATGCTCTTCTTTTGCTCTTAAAAGATGACGCCTCCCTGATCTGCTTTCTTAAATCGTAAGTCTCTGGGTCGTAGTCGTCCTCAACTGGGTCTTCGGAGTCGTACTCTTCGTCTGTGAAAACAATGTAGTTTGATTCAACTCCGAGATATTCTGGGTCCTCACGGTTGTCTTCTTCAAGAAAGGCGCCTGCAATTTCATTGCCAAAGTCGTCGTCGTCGTCATCTTCTTGTCCCAACAGTAATGATTCCTGTTGTTTCTTGTTGGTTGTGGTTTTGCGCTTCTTTGAGTCTTGTTCGTCCTCGGAGTCAAACTCTTCGTAGTCCAGATCTTGTTCGTCATCAGTGAATGCAACTGGCTGGTTGTCGTCGTCCGAGTCTATTTCCAGGACCACTCCATCTAAGAGATTATCCAATTCGTCATCTTCACTGAAGTTAAGTCCGGGGTCTTCTTGGTCGCTGTCGTTGTTGTGTTGGTAGCGCAATTTGTCGTCTGGTTCCTCGGACGCCGACCGTGTAGTACGTCGAGAGGTCCTCCTTATGTCTCGAGGTATCCCGTCAACCTGTTCTTGTGAATTGGAGGACATGTGGTTGTTGTTTACTTTTGGCTGCTGTTCCTTGAATTTTTGTTTTGTTGCAAAAGTGAGAAATGGTGTGTAGCACATACTGAGGGAGTCAGTTGGGCCAGTTGTTGCAACTCACACGTAGTGGACGGAAATCACGCGCAACTACAAGCAAACAGTGTTGATGGTGAGTCTACGATGCTTAGGGATCACACATTGTATGCAAAATGGCTGTTTCTAGGTGGCAACAATGGTTTTGATGTCACAACAACCACAAACTCAGCCATGTGCTTCCCAATACTGAAGCTGTATAGCTCAGTGACAGCCTAAAAGGTGCCCAAACCCGTGACAATGCTTTCTACCTTTCCCAAGCCAACAGCCAAGTTCCTATGACTTGTGCCCAACTAGCCATTGCTGTTCCTACAACATGAGCACCAACCAAGTACCCAACATTTCACCAAAATGCCAACCCAATGCCATGGTGGCGACTCAACTAAAACGGAGATTGCTTCACCCTAGCTCATTTTGTGGTCCCTGTCCCTATAGTCATCTAATATAAGCGTTACAAACGTCTGCTCACGTCTCAATTACGGCTGATCAGACACTAGTCTCACACGACCAGGGCAGAACGAAATACTCGGATGTCTCTTCACCAGAAATCACTCTGCCACAAGCGTCCACAAGATCAACTACCCGGTATTCTCCTTGACAGATACCGTACCCAAATATCACCCTCTGTTGACAGCGGCCCAGCAGAACAGACAGAATTCGTAAACACAGATATATCTGCAGGTTACGCGGCGGAGAGCCAAAACGAACATTTTTGCTGAGAAAATCACACGCATATAAAGAGCCACCAGTATCCTCTTTTTAGATTGAATACAAGTTCGTGGATATTAGAAAGATGAGTGACTTGAGAAGAGCAGCGCTTTCCAACACCAACATCAAGAAAATGGCCGGGAGCGGGCCCACGTCGGCGGTGAGCTCAGGAGCGCTGACGCCTTCCAAACCCATGGAGAAGACAGACTCTGTCATCAATTTAACAAAGCCATCATTATATGGGATCTATCAGGACGATTCATTAATAAATTTAAGCAGAGAGGGGTCTGATTTGAACTTGGACGGGTTAAATGACGAGATTCTTGCCAAGTCCTTGGAGGACCAGCTAGCAGCTCAGCACAAAAAGTCAGCATTGGCTACCCCTAAAGAACAAGTTTCTATTCCCTTTCTCGCCAAGTTCTTGATCCTAGCATCCACTGCATTTGTTTACAACGAAATCATGAAGCACATTAATTACAGTCATTTCGAAGGCAAGCTGTTTGCAATTCTCCCCTTGAGTCTCACAAACGCATTCATTTTCAACTTGTTTGCAAAGTTGAGACCCAGCACCTACATTGGAGCAGAAAACTACTCTGTTTGGGGGCTCGAGTTAGACCACTACTTTGCCTTGGGCTTGCAGGGGTTGGCCATGGCCTTGGTGCACCCTGTCTTGGACAATGTGTTGCCAAACTTCTTTTCCGTCCGTCTTTTATCTTCCAACCCCAACCCCAAGAGATTAACAAAGAACGTATTGAATGACATTTTGCGTGCTGTGATTACGTTTTTGGGAATCAGCTACGCCGTCCGCAAGATTGAGTGGAGCTCCTTCTTGCAGCTCTCAATTGTCTGGTCCTTGTTGAACCCCAGCTTGTGGTTGTTGTTGGATGGAACTATCCTGGGCTTCCTCGCAAGCTCCCTTGGTTCCGTTGCCATCGGCGCGTGCGTCTACTTCCATGAGTCCGCTTTTGTTTCCGAATACATGGGCGGTGCAAACCTTGAGGACGACGCCTTGGCCTTGTTGTTGTGGATCGGAAGCTTTTTCTTCTGTGGTTTCACCATCTTTGGTAAGATTGGAAGATTATTGTTCTAATCAGGGTGGTACATTTCACCAAGACGTTCTTAAAGATGTACGTTGGAGGAGCTCGGCTCCTTGAAAGTAATACATGCAGAGTAGAATCTAGAGCTGTGCACTTTCTTATTTAATGTAGACTACAGACAAGGCCCCATGATTAGTAGCGTTCCCATAGTATTTACCTGGCCCTTAACTTAAACCCGTCAGTTCCTTCCGAATCTGCGTACTGGGAAATTACCTTGGCAGTGTTTCAAACAAGCAAGGGGGTGGGGAGAGTCTAGAAAAACTTGAACCAAGGGTCCCCTCTTTGGAACTGCCCGAAAATTCCTACCTAGGCAACTTGTTCCAAGGGGTATTCACAACCATATCCAGGGGGGCCATGTGGTCAATGGAGCTCTGGTGATCTAATTAACTACCATATAGAGACTCGTACTTTATCCCTTACAATCTTCAAGTCTGGGGCGTGATTAGTACGTGGGTTTGTATTGATTGGTTTATAGGATTCTTGGTTCTTTGGGATTTCCCAGTTTTTCGCAGCCATGCTGCACAAATAGTCTGCTGTGGATGTTACAGGAGCAGAGGATTCTAGCCTTTTTATTGTTGAAGTGATGAAGAGGCATTATAAAAGTAGCTGATGGGTATTGTCGTTGAGTTAGAAGTTTGTAAGCTGTGAGGTTTGGCTAAATGGCACACACAGCAGCCTTGCACAAAGACTACTCCGCAATACCTCTCGTCTACAGTAGTTGAAGTGCTGCAAATTCCAGTAATTAAACCCAAAGTTCTTCATATAGTTGGCCTAATAAAGCTCGCATAGTTGGCGTAGTAGAGCTTATAGTTGGCGGAGCTGATAGATTTGGGATAACATAATTCATAGAGTGGGTGTCGCTTGTAACTTGACATGGGTTCCCTATTACCAGTACTCTTTAGAAACCCACATACCAACAACCAGCAGTTAGACAAACAACCACAACAGAAGCAAATCTCTACACTAGCACCAGATTATTTTCGTGTTCATTTGCAACTTACGCTTTTTGCAGCCGCAAATAGTTTTCTGTAAAAGCTTTTCTGGGTAGGTGTTTAACAAAAGACAAACTCGTTGTGGTGAAACAAATACAATCAGAAGGATGGTCCGAGTAAATACTCTCAGTGGAACAGCTTGAACCAGGTATCCGTAATAAGGTACCCAAAGTAGGTGCCAGTGGTCAGAGCCTGAAAAGACGCGCGCTACCAAATTACCTTTTTCTCACCGTTCATTGGCTCGCACCAAAAAAAATTATCATTAAACAATCAACAACCATCATGTCTGGAGGTCCTGTCCCTGTTTGGAAGAAATACACCACCCAGTCCAGTGGTATCTGGGAGAAGATCAGACAATTATTGAGTTTGGTCCCAAACAGATCGTCTGGTAACCCTATTGTTTCCCACTTCCGTGCCATTCCACCTGGTGAAAGAATTGCTGAGGCCAAGAAGTACGCCGAGCCAGTCACCATTCCAGCCGGTGACATCAAGGGCAACCCATATCACAAGAGAGACTACAGAAGAAACTACCCTCAAGTGCATGGTTTCAACCAAACCAAGGTTTCCGGCTTGTTGCAGTTGGGATCCGTCTCCAACCCAAGAATCTCTGTGGGAGATAAGGGAACCCAAGAATTGTCCACCTTCGTTGGACCAAAGGCCGACGTGAGTTTGGCCTCCACCTTAGCCTCTGTTCCAGCCAACGTCTTGAAGGGCGAATTGTTGGGCAAGTCTGGTGAACCAATTGTGGCTCCATCTTTAAACAAATTTCACTGGACCATCTTACAAGAACCAGTTCATGGGATGTTCCCAGAAAAGTACCCATGTCGTATTTTCACTGAACAAAAGGCATCTCAATAGGAAGGTGATGGCATGTGCATTAATCAACGTTAACATAGTCAAATGTAGGCTATTTACCCAGCACACCACTGGGTTGTAATTGTAGAGCGGCCACTTTTGGGTGGATGTTTCACCTAATCCAAGGTCCGAATTATGGACTGGATCGGCGAGTTTGAGATTTATCTGGACTGGCCAAGCACGTCGGTATCCCAACCACATGCAACATCAAACCAGGCTGTCGCTACAAGGTTGCAGCATCACGCTATTGGTGGCCTATCCACCTTAACTGGATCTCAGGTATCACACAAGAGATTCCGTACAAGTTAAACCAGGTCACCAAATAGTTTAGACCTTTAGTATTAAAGTCCTCCATGACACTTCCTGTCTCACATGGGTGTATACTCAACCATATATCTTGAAATATGTTATGAGTGTCGTATTTTACACTCTTATCAACAATGTCATTGACGAGCCTCAACTCTCCCTCAGCTTCTCTTTCTATCCTGAAATAGCAAATGGGTACTCCGTAGACCTCGTCATAAGTAATAGTGAAGGTGAGGATGCCTCCCCACTTTGTTTCTTCCTTCATTCGGACCAATATACACCACTGGTCACCGTACTGTTTGATATACGTGTTGAGGATCAGGGGCTCACTTTGCGGTACGCCTGGCTTCCTCACATACAAATTCTCCAATAGGAGGTTGTAAAACTCATGTACATACTCATTGTAAGTAGATTCATCCATGGTCCGTCATTTGGTTGGGGCAACAAAGAAATTTGACAGCCGCTTATTCTGAAATTTTGCAGTGGTTAGCCACACAACCCAACATGGCTGCCGCTTACAGCTTCCTTTCGATCGTACCAATTACTTATATTCACTATTTAGCTACCTATTTATCGTTTCACATTGAAGTGGGTTTCCTCTAGGGAGTGAGGAGGGAGATCTGTGACAAAACCACAAGGGCAATACACACCTAGAGAACTCCTCTCCTGAGAGATGTGCTGAAAAATACAACCCTGGAAGAGTCCAGAGTAGTCAATTCCAGACGCTGTCTCTCCTGCGCACTAGTCAGCAACAACTAGTCCTTCTTGGAGTCTTCCTCAGCGTTGTTGGGGGTCGATTCATTGAGCAAGTTGGACTTCCCGTTGTACAAGAAACCGGCATTGGAACCGCTTATCGAGTTTCTATTATAAATTTCCTTCACCTTTTCAGCGTTGGGGTGTCTCATGGGAAGAGCACCGCCAAGGCCAGACTTGTTGGAGTTGCCTAGCTGCTTTTGCATGGCGTAATCTCCACTATCAAAGTACTTTTTATCTTGAAATTTGGACAGTAAGATCTGTTGTGTGGTGGGCAACTTGCCATACATCTTGTAAATGCGCAACTCTTGTGGAGACAACTTGGACAAGTCCAAGTTCTGCGTGTTTGGTGGAGGCCCCAATGGGTCGTCTTCGGATAATGACATGTTGACTCAAAGCAATTGTGAGAGATGTTCACTTTGAGGGGGAAGGGAGAATGGGCGGCGTCACCAATATTACGTAAGAATAATCATGATAACGGGCACGTGGTTGGCGTACACTCCCAAGGCACCACCCTCCACTCGCCCACGCCCGGCACACCCTGGGAACTTAGGGGCAGGGCCACCTTGTGTTGGCACGCTGAAGGGTGAGCTTAACCCCTTCCCGCGCGTGTGTGAATGCGTATCTGTGTGTGTATCTGTGTGTGTTTGTGTCTGGCGTATTGTCTTTGTCTCGCTCCCTCTGGACCTACTTCGGGCTACAGACGGTAGGGCTGCGCTACCTGATGTCTTTTACACATGTCTATTCTTCTGGGATGGCCATCATTAATGTTATACTCTATCCAAAAATGTACTCGTAAATGTACGGCGTAACGGTCACCACCATTATTGACAAGTCGACTATGTAGATTATGAACTTGAACAATTCCGCCGGAATAGGAAGCCACCTTAAGGGCAACTTGGTGATGTACAACTGGAAGGTCAATTGGTGGTCTGGATCAAGAAGACTCGGGTCGTATGTGTATGCCTCAAACTGGTAGTCGATTTGGAGGTATAGGTTGAGCTCCTCCGAGTCCAGCCCGATGAGCTGGTTGTTCTTGATGAACTTGTGGGAAAGATCAAACGAGAAGGGCTGGGTGGCCGGCCAGCAGAGCTTGACGTTCAAGAGGTCGTCCGACTGGTACGTGGACCCCTGGTAGTTGTTGATGCGGACGAGAAGCGATTGTGGCGGCTGCTTTACCGCGTTGTATGGAACTGTAATGGTGTTGTTGTTCTCCAACTTGCCCACCGAGAGGATCGGGTAGTCCTGGAAGACGTAATGCGTTTGGTTGATTTGGTGGAGGTTGCGAGTCGTGTATGGCTCATCGTGGGATGGGATAGAGAAGTAGTGGGGCACCTTAATGAGTGCCGTCTCCGTATTGGCCCAGCATGAGCTCGTCAATGCTAGCAAAACCAAGAAGAGGTGGATCATTATTGAAAATTTGGTTCGCAACACCACAAATGGATATTTAGCAGTTGGAGAGTCACAAGTTTCAATTTGACACTTACTTTAAGATGAGACACCGGGCAGCAGCTCAAAAACCTTGCTCATGCTTCTAATGATATCACTCAAACTCGCTATTGAGCTACAGCTCAATGGTGGTTCTACAAAACACAAAGTACTGTTACATAGAGTCGACCATCTAGAGGACCCTTCTATCATTCTAATATCTATAAGCTTCAATTTGCGTATTGAAATTTGTCAAGGCGTGTTGCAGTTGCTTTAGTTTGTCTGTGTTGAACCGTGCTTATCTGTTGTGTGCTTGCCTGTGTTGTAGGGCTCAATCTGTCAGATCACCATCTATATATTGTCTGCATCGCTAACGCTATGGTGAGATCGTGGTGGACCAAAATGGTGCTTATTGGATAGAAACCACCAATAAAACCAACACTAATCCTTCTTTTCGTGCTTCTCACTCAACCGATACACGCCATGATCACTTAAAACTTGCATTTCAAACCTCATTGCAGGGAACTTTGCCAAAATGCCCCGGTCGAGTTCGCTCTTCTTGTCCGTGAAATCATGAATCAAGTGCAAGTCCAACAAACTCAAGTTGTTCCACAGTATCAGCGACAAACAAGTCTTCAATGCTGGAACACTGAGGTACCATCCATGCAAGTATAGTCTCTTCAAGTTTGGGTAGTTGGTCTCATTAATAAACTTTTGAAATATTCTATAGTTCAAATACTTGGCAAACGTGCAGTCCTGGAATCCACCCATTAATGTGTTCTTGTAGAAGCCTATGGTGAGCTCCACCAAACTCTCCAACACGTCCACCTTGTCGTCTAGTAAAAATATGCCCATTCGTTCCGACAAGATGAAGGAGTTACTGCGGCTGTAATGCAATTCGAGTTTCTTCAATTGTTTATGCCTGTTGAATTGAACCAACTCAAAAGGATAGTCCCACACACAATCAACCAAAATCAACGTGTTGAGGGCACAATTGGGAAACTCGGTCGACTCGTCTTCGTACCAGCTCAACCGGTACGAGTGTAGGGTCAATTCCTTCAAGTGCTCAAAGGCGTTGATGTGGAACAAGTCGAAATATCGTGGGTGGTGTATTATTATGGACTCTGCACGGTCGGGATTCACTCTGTTCAGGATATCCATGGATTCGTGGTGCTTGTCGTTGTGGTATAAGGTCAACTTCTTCAATTTGTGTTCGTGGATGTACTTCAACCAGCCCGACGAGCTGTTTGAGTTTACCAACAAATGATCTAGATTCACAAGCTTGGATAGTAGGATCTTAGATAGGTCGTAGTGCCATTCTGCAAAGGAGAAATAGTCGTATATGCGTAATTCTTGGGTGGCATCCTTGAAGGGCCACAGTTCGTCTTTCAAAAGCTTGTCCCAAATGCACTTGATCCGCCGAAAGGTATAGGGAGCAAACACCTCTCTGTACGACTTGCTTACCGACGATAAGCATGTTATATCTCTATGGTCAAGAAATTCGAAGATGATCTCGAGCACGTCATCTGGAAGAGTGTTCATTATGGATCTTTTATCTCGCGTTTCGAGATAAACTAGCCTAGAGGTGGGGCGTCCGGAGAAAGTGGCATCATTAGAGAACATGGACGTCTGTAAGTATAAGGCGGTATCAAGTGTGGGTTTAATGATGATGGAGGTGGACAAAGAAGTTTAGCTATGCTTGTAGGGTGCTTTACTTACTCTTGGAGCCTACACTCTTTCTGCTTAGTGAGTTGGAGTTTCGGTCACAAAGAGGGAGACACTTACGATCAACGAGAGCTACTCCAATTCGGACACTAACCAACAAAACGTAGCATAGATAGCTCCTCATAGGTGTTTGGCGGGCCAACAATTATACCTTACCCACTACAATTGGTCCATTTCCGTCTTACAATCCACCATTGCAGCAAGAACGGCAGGCGCTAGCGATAGCTCGTACCCGATCACGAGAGAGACAGCACAGACCACCCAATTTAGAACCCGAATTTCCACATTTTGCAGACATACCAAGAGAGGTACCCTTCTAACTACGTTCGATAGCTCACACCCAGGGTTTCGGTGACTCTACCCTTATTGTAGCTTTGCCCTCCCCTAACATTGTTTGCACGCAAAAACAAAATGTCAATAGATCAGACATCAGCCCCAAAGTTCTCCCTTAGCGAGTGCCAGGTTATCTCGACCTATACACCAAGTCGATCCTTGTGCCCTATTATGCAATAATGAACGTCACATTCAAGCAGTTGTGTCTGCTGATTGCCGGGAAGATCCACCACGACATACACATCAACATGTACACCGAGAACAATAACCTTCGAAATATACCGTTCCTGGCCATCTTTTCGAACCCGTTGGAGCAAGCATTGCCATTTCTCGACAGCTTGGAGGAGCTTGAAGTGCAGCTCGGGGGCCCTGCGATCTTGGGTTTTGCCATGATCGATCTACTCTACTGTATCGTACGCTTCTTTGTGGCTACGGTTGCGGTGGGGGCAGTATTCGTTCTCGGGCTATTGCTGATTCTGTGGCTAGCACACATCATCAAGAGGCGCTGGAAGTTGGTGTTCCGCATCTTGTGTGAGCCAGGAGTAGTGGTATAAACAAAGTGGACGGGGGGCTCTTGTTTACTCCACACTACTAACGCTTCTGGAAAAACAATTGACCAAAAAATCTAAATCTAGAAAAGAACGATTCACCAAGAATGGATCTTTGCTCGACCCACCAAGCCAAACAGAGGGGCGAGGCCATCAGAAGGAGGTTGAGAACGGTCCTCCCTCACATCCTTGCCTTTGTCTTCATAACGTTGGTGCTAGTTATCGCCCAGAAGATGGACCTCTTCCAGTATGCCCACAGGAAAGGATCGCACACGACACTGGCAGAAACGGGCATCTTCACGGAATTCACCTCCGACTCGATAGATAGGTTCGATTTGGACAGCGTAAAGTACGGGTGGTTGGTGTGTGGAGGTATCTGGATACTCTGTGCTGCATTACTACTTTGACGAGCTTATGTCTGACGACCCGGCACCACTCTAACTTGGCCGATGTGGCCAATGCATTCATAGCCAAGCTCGCCTTCATGGCCTTGTTTCTAATCTAGACTCTATATAGATAAATATACACAACACGAACAGTCATTCACAAGAGGAGCGGCTTCTATATCGAGTTGTTTGTGTCCCAGATGAGCGTCACCGGGCCGTCGTTGACCAAGGCAACGTCCATCATGGCCCCAAACTCGCCGTCCTTCACCCTAGACTCGTCGCCCAACCCGTCCCGCAACTGCTGGAGAAATGCCTGGTACAAGTGCACCGCCGTGTCGGCCTTGGCTGCGTTGTGGAAGTCGGGCTTGGTGCCCTTGTTGATGGTCCCATAGAGCGTAAACTGGCTCACACTGAGTATCTCGCCGTGGACGTCCACAATGTTCTTGCTCCACGGCTTGCCTGCCCACTCAGTCTTGGTCCCGGCGCCAACCAGGACATCTTCAAACACCCGGAGACCAAGTAGTTTCTTCAGAAGCTTCTTCACATCGTCCATGGTGTCGTTGTGGGTGATCCCAACAAGAAGCATGAGACCTTTGGATATGCTGTCGCCTGTTAGTTATTTGTAGTCAGGAGTAACTTTGGATCCAACTTACGATGATATCACTTTGTTATCGACGGTCACAGATGCCTCCTTAACTTTTTGAATCACAACTCTCATGGCAATCTAGTTTGGTACGAAGAAGGTGCTGATTGAGATACTGAAAAACCGCAGTGTCAATTTTGAGTTTCTACAATACAACTTTCGGATTTGCTGTACGACGGGAACCCCCCATCTAAAACAACGTTCAATACAGGGCTTAGCTGGTGGCTAGTACAACTAGAGGACTTGTGGGTTGCTAGTTATTTAATTGGCTAGTTTAAGTTGGGTTTGGCTGACTAACACACTGCATACTACCATGGCTACCATGCCAACACTGCCACTAGTCACCCAATAATGGGATCCAAGAAGTACCGTAGAAGCTGAATCTCTACAAGTAGCCAAAATAGAATAATCACTAGACTACTTTGGTAACCGGTTACTTGCAGTACAAGATGATACCCAGTATCCTACTCAAAGCATAACTGGAAGAGGACTAGCCAATTACTCCAAGTCCAAAGGATTTTAATGTCTGGTGTTCTTAATGGTATTATAGTAACTCTCGTACATGTCTGCAAGCAATGGCACGGCTATAGTACATCTAACTGATGAATCAGGGTCCAGTGTCGTTGCGAATTGCCGCAAAAAGCCAATCTGGGGCAAGGCTGTCCCCACAAGACGGCCCAAGACTACATTCCAACTTCCTCTACTACTACATCCCGCCAAAGATAACTTTTATTAATACTCCTTAAGTATGAATTCAGCAAAGTATTTTATACCCTGGAAAGTCTCTTCACCGACCGGTTGTACATACTTGCCCGGCAACAAGAACCCATGTGACCCAGTATCTCTCAACTTGAGTTGATAAGCCCAGAAAGCTCTGTTGTGATACATGAAATCGAGGGCACTTCCGGCCCCGAGGTCCGGCAACAAGTCAGCGTCCTTGTCGACACACGCAGGCAACACGTTGTAGTTCTTGCCCAGGGCCAATCTGATTTCCTTAGAGATGCCGTACGCCAACTCAATCAAGTTTTCCTCGTCCCTTGGTTGGTGGTTGCACGAGTAGGCGTATGGGTATAAGATCTCCTGCGAGTACGAGTGCAAGTCGATGTAGCCGTAGATGCTGTGGTCACCATTACTGGTCTTGTTGAGCAAGTAGTCGTTCCAAATCCTCGACTCGACGGCTTCAAAAGGCTCTTCGCCAGAGTAGTCTTCTCCACACTCCCAGTCGCTCGACCTTGTCCAGTGGAAATCGTAGGAGTGGTCAATGTCAATCCCCACACAGCTTGGGTTGACAGTCTGCTGTCTGTTTTTTCTCCACAAACGGTCGCTGGTCCAGGTGAATTCGTAACCGTCCGGATTTAAGATGGGAATAAAGATGAAGTCCAATTTCGCCAAGACCCTCGAGTTGGGGTTTTGATCGTGGAATTGCAATAACTTGAACAACCCGTAGAGGACGGACGACACAGAGATCCACTCTCTGGCGTGCACTCCTCCTGTGATGACGATGGTCTTACGGTCTTGGTGGTCCACCTCTTCATTGTATGCGCTCAAATGCACCACCTTGTAGGGTCTGCCTTCGTAGGTTTGACCAATGTTTTCAATCTCCACAATGTTGGAATAAGTTTGCTGGACAATGTCGAGCCAGGCGTCAATGGTTTCCAAGGGCCTGTAGTCTTTGAAGAAGATTTCATCCATTGTCTTGAAAGGGCTGTTGACAAGGTCTCTGGTAGACTGGTATTTGAACCCATCCTCACTTTCAATGTTCACGCTGTTGTCTTTAGGATATGTTTCAAATATAGCTTGGGGCAAGTCTTCAATCATGAGTTCGTATTTGAGTTGTGGGAACTTTTGAATAATCTTTGTCAAGTCGTCTTGCTGGATTTGAATGTCTACAGTCTTTTGCACGTTGCTTCTGGCCCATCTTTTAAATGGGATATCTTTATGTGAAGTGAATAAGAACTTCTTGAGCTCTTCGCTGTCCGACCAGTCTATCCGAACAACTTTTTCATTGAGGTATTGCTTTAATTCAATTGGTAGCTGTGCCTCTGATAATGTGGAATAATGTGGAAACTCGCTGCTTTCGTCGTTGAAAAGGTCACCGAGAGCAGCACTGCTCTTGGGCGCCCCAAAGGGCACCTGGATCCCGGCCGCCATGGCCACGTTCACAAACAACGCAAGCTGTATAATGTCTTTTAACAACATGGTGCTCTAACCTTTTTTTTAAGCCTATGCAATTCTTATAGCGAGGATAGAAGAAATCACGTGGACAGCAAATATAAGCTTTGAGGAGATAACAGAGAGATAACGGGTTCGACAACTGTTCTTGGTTAACTCGAGAATGTCTTGAATCTCGAGCAAAGCTGTGTAGCGAAGGAGAATCTATGCAATTTTGACGGGCGTTCGGACGAGTTGTTTCGTCATCTAACAAGCCATCTAGAGGTGTGGCCTACATGCAGGAAGTAAGCGACACCCAACCTACACAGCTGGGGTGTGGGATGTGGTTGTCGGGAAGTTGTCGTGAGATAGGGTCACTTGGTTCCGTACAGCATTATTGTCTTTATATTGTTGGCCAGTAATTGTTTGAGATACCAGGAAGGTACCAATATAAAAGGCATCATCAAGGGCATCAATGACTACAGCGCTGCTATTTAGAAGCCCACCAAGCTCCATAAGTGCACCTTATCTATTTAGCAAGCTTACATGGGTTTTTTTTCTAGTATTATGTGTGTCCAAGTGTGCTTTTTAAGGAAGAAGAGTAGAGTGAAAGAAATTATCTCGTTCTAAATACCCATAAACACCAAAGAAATCGTCCATTACAGTTGTAACTTCTATTTTTAAGTAGATGTAGATTGAAATTGCACTAAGCATTACTTTTAAAAAACTTGAATACAAATTTGGGACACTTTTTATGGAGATAGTCTCGATTTTATGTTTGGCTGCAACTTTACGATCACCAGTAAGGCGTTCAGCCGCACCCTAGTCATATACAGTCAAATGGTTGCAAACGCCCCAAAATGATTAAAAGCACTTTAGAATAAGCAATAATAGCCCGTTAATACTACTTCACTCCAAGCTTGTGAAACATCCACCACTATGCTTAGTCGCCTATGCCATCAGTTATTTCTCCGTGCAATGCTAGAAGAAACCACATGGAACTACCCCACAACTCCAAGCGCAAAGTGGTCCCTTTAATCTATTTTAGCGGCTACTCCCTAAATGATCTTATTTATAACTCCTAATTAGTTGTCACCTAACTACACTCCGGACTTTTGACCAATAATACTTCATGGTGGAGAAGAGTGGTGGAAGTTCACGTGCCGCGGCACAGCTGATTTTGCAAAATTCAAAATCTGACTCATACCTCTACACCACCATGTTCAAGACAGGGTTCAGGCTTGCTGCTAGAGCAGCTATTGCAACTCGTAGAGCACCCACGGCTGTTAGAATTCCGGCCTTCAGATACTCCACAGAGACTGTTGCACTCACAGCAGAAACTTATGCCGACAAAGTGAGCAGGGATCCAAAGTATAAGACTCTTTCTGAAGAAGATATTACTGCTTTCAAGGATATCTTGCAAGATCCCAATGGAATAATCACAGACGAGAATGACTTGTTGTTTTTCAACGAAGACTGGATGAGAAAGTACCGTGGGCAATCCTCACTTGTTCTCAAGCCAAGAACCACCGAACAAGTTGCTGAAATCTTGAAATACTGTAACGCCAACAAGTTGGCCGTTGTTCCTCAAGGTGGTAACACGGGTTTGGTTGGTGGTTCGATCCCAGTGTTTGACGAGATTGTTCTCTCCTTGTCCAACTTGAACAAGATCCGTTCTTTTGATCCTGCCACTGGGATCTTGAAGACTGATGCTGGGGTGATCTTGGAAACTGCAGACACCTTTTTGAAGGAACAAATCCAAGGTGAGTCTGGTCTGGGTTTTATCTTCCCTCTTGACTTGGGTGCCAAGGGTTCTTGTCACGTCGGAGGTGTTGTTGCAACCAACGCCGGTGGTTTGAGATTGTTGAGATACGGCTCCTTGCACGGGACTGTTTTGGGGTTGGAAGTTGTTTTGCCAGACGGTAGAATTGTCAACTCCATGGATGCCTTGAGAAAGGACAACACTGGGTACGATTTGAAGCAATTGTTCATTGGATCTGAAGGGACCATCGGGATCATCACTGGTGTCTCGATCTTGTGTCCTTCTCGTCCTAGAGCTGTTAATGTTGCCCTCTTGGGTGTTTCTTCTTACGAAGCAGTGCTTGAGGTGTTCAAGGGCGCCAAGGGTGAGTTGACCGAGATCTTGTCTGCATTTGAGTTTATGGATGCCACCTCTCAAGAAATGACGAGCCGTCAATTGAAGGCTCCTCACCCAATCGAAAGCGACAACTACCCATTCTACGTTCTTATTGAAACTTCTGGCTCCAACAAGGACCATGACGACGAAAAGTTGGAGACTTTCTTGGGTAACATGATGGAACAAGGGTTGGTTGAAGACGGGATCATCGCCCAAGACGAAACACAACTTGTCAACTTGTGGTCTTGGAGAGAGTCCATTCCTGAAGCTGTCGCCATTGACGGTGGGGTCTACAAGTACGATGTCTCTCTTCCATTGTCTGAATTGTACGGTCTCGTGGAGGCCACCAATGAACAATTGGCCAAGTACGGCATTGCCTCCAAGGACGATGCCTCCAAGCCTGCAGTCGGTGCTGTTGGGTACGGCCACATTGGAGACGGAAACTTGCATTTGAACGTCTCTGTCCGTAAGTACACCAAGGAAGTGGAAAACGTTTTGGAACCATTTGTTTACGAGTGGATCCAAAGCAAGAAGGGATCTGTTTCTGCTGAACATGGCTTGGGATTCCAAAAGAAAAACTACATTGGTTACTCCAAGAGTGATATCGAGATCCAGTTGATCAAGGAGATCAAGAAGCACTACGATCCAAACGGAATCTTGAACCCATACAAGTATGTGTAAGTAGACTACCCCCATGCTAGAGACATATCTGCATCAAATAAACGCTTTGAGGATTATAAGTGTAGAGTTAAGAGAATGGCTTCTACGTATTGCTAGGTATACCTGTCTAGACACATATCATTAATAAACACACTAAAACTTGGCAACCCCAGTGATGAACAAAGAACCTTCTTCGTACAAAGCATCGAGAGTCTCTCTAAAGAACTTGGTAGCAAGAGGTCTCTTGATCTTCAAGGTTGGGGTGATGACGTTTCTTTCGGCAGTCAAAGGTTCAAAATCAACATAAATGTTGTGAATCTTTTCAAAACCTTGAAGGGAGCCCTTCAAGTTTTCGTTCATGTCGGTAAGCAAAGTCTTCTTGTTTTCCTTGTCCTTGAAGAAGTCAACAATACCTTCCAAAGGAACGGTTTGGTTGAATCTCTTCTTGACGTAAGCTTCGATGGTGGCTGGGTCTAAACCAATAATGGCAACCAAGAAGTTTCTGTAGGAATCACCGTAGACAAAGACTTGGGAAAGCAACGAGAATCTGGAAACGTAGGTGTTTTCAATCTTTTCTGGGGTGATGTACTCACCTTGGGCCAACTTGAAAAAGTTCTTCAATCTATCAATAATATAAATTCTACCGTTGGTAGGGTCGAGACGGGCAATGTCACCGGTACGGAACCATCCACCTTCGTCAAAGGCCTTCTTGGTTTCTTCTTCGTTCTTGTAGTAGTGGGAGAAGATTTGAGGGCCTCTAAGTTGCAATTCACCGCTTGGGTTGTCGGAGTTTGCGTAGTAGTTCATTTCTGGAACGTCCTTCAATCTCATTTCGGTGGTGATACTAATGGCACCACAAGAGCCTGGGTTGGCTTCGTACTTGATCGAGGAGCAGACACCAGCAAAACTCTCGGTCAAACCGTAACCTTGAGCAATACCAATGCCCAAGGTGGCCTTCAAGAACTTGACGGTGTCTGGGGAAATTGGAGCAGAACCAGTTGCCATTTGAATCAAGTTTTGGAAACCCAACTTTCTTCTCAACAAGCCGATAGGACGGTCGTAAAGAATGTGAGCCCCAGTTTCAAAATCGGCCAGCGATTGTAATTCGATCTTCTTACGAATAGCAGCTCCAAAGATAGACTTGACAAGTGGCTTTTCATCGTTTTCGATGGTTTGGGCCTTGAGCGCAGCTTCCAACTTGGTCAAGACACGAGGAACAAGAGCCAAGATCAAAGGCTTCAACATCCTGACATCTTCCAAAAAGTTGAGAAGGTGGATTGATGGGTATCCGATACCTGCACCTCTAAAGAGGGAAATTTGCAAGTTCATACGTTCGAAGATGTGAGCCAAAGGCAAGAAAGAGTAACTCTTTGGAGCGTCTCTGATCTCGGCAACGGAAGCGGCAAAGGTGACGGCAGCGACGGCGTTCCCGTGGGACAAAACAACACCCTTAGGGTGTGCACCGGTGGTACCAGAAGTGAAGGAGATGGTGTAGATGGACTCTGGGGTAGGAGCGATCTCCGGCAAGTTGTTGATCTCACCCAACTTTTCAACTTGGTGGAAGTCGTAGAGGGCAATGTTGTTTTGTCTGGCCGTCTCCAAGATCTTGGAGTTTGGTGGAAGTGGATCCATCGAGATCAAAACAATAAAGGACTTCAACTCTTCTGGGAACTGCTTCTTGACTTCGAGCAAGAACTCCAACTTGTCACCAGAAGCAACAACGACTGGGGACTGGGTCAATTCCAAAATGTACTTGGTGGTGTCGTGGCCCAAGGTGGCGTAAAGTGCCGTGTTGGTCAAATTGTAGGTTATACACGCCAAATCGGTGATGGCCCACTCGGGTCTGTTTTCGGAAAAGATACTGACGATAAAGTCACCCCCGTACTTGACGTCTTCATGAGCCTCGTTTCTGTAAATGTTGTTGTTCAAGGTGAAGAACAAACCGGAACCAAAGTCCTTTTGGCGCTTTTCAATGGTGTTGTAGTCTTCGAAAACATAGTCGCCAAAAGTGCCATCGGCGTTCTTGGGTCTGACACCCATACAGTCTTGGGTACCGTGGAGCTTGACGGAGGTGGTGAACAACTCACGCAAGGTGGACAAGGAAGGGTGGAGCGTGGAAATCAACTTGTCTGTCGAGTACTTGTTTCTGTAGATTGGCGAGTAGCCTGGCTCAGCGGTGTATGGGATAGGCACCCCGACGCTTGCAATCTGGGGATCCAAAGGTGTTTGGTCCTTGAGCAATTGAAACACGTATTGTGGATCATCCTGTGTCAAACTCATGATGGGCTAGAGAGCAATTTTGCTTTATGACTTCGGAATTGTCCACATCCGTGGCGTTTCCCGTTGCTTTATAACATTCGCTCCCCTCCGCCACTTCCTCGGTATTGTTAGCCAAAGTGTCTACCAAAACAGGTAATTTGATAGAGCGCCTAAAAAAAAAGAGGAAAATGCGGAGGAGCTAAAAGGGCCTAACTGCACGTGTACATGCCCCATAATTGGCGTGTCACTGGTCGAGGTGGTCCTGGAGCACGCCAGACACCATCCCAGCTGCCATCTGCACAGGTGGGGCGGTTGGGAGGACAGGGAGGAACATGATCAGCAACTCCTCGGATCTTTCCACGTGCGTTTCAAAGCCTATCCCGAAAGCAAGGGTACTGGCAAGTGCCTGCACGGGAGAACCTTAACGGATTAGGTAGGTCCTCAAGGTGCATGAGAATAACTCCAGATCAGGAACTATATGTACAAAAGACGTGGGGATTACACGACAAAGGCTAAAAGGAAACTACAGAGCTTGTACAATGGGAGGTGAGGGCACCAGCGAAGGGTTTTATGAGGACCTGAGGTTGTTTGTGCGTAGCCTAGGGGGTCGGAATACTGTACGATGGCCCTTGCAAATTAGAGCTCGGATATGCCATCGATGCGCACATGATAAAAAAGCTGCCCCACTAAGTCATGATGGGGTCGACACACCTCTGCGACGGCCAGCCTGGCTGGGTGAGCACGACAAGTCCCAGCTGGGTGTCATTGTAACACACGAATGCCCAGTGTCGATGGAACCCGCTTGCATGCTGAAAAATGGGGAAGCACCCACCGGCTTTACGGCGCCGCATCTCCGTCCAACGTCCCCCACTCCTTTTTTTAGTGGACACCGACGATCGAGCTGCAAAATTAGCTATCTGCTCCGTATTCTACTTCTACGTACATGCAACGAACGTAGGTACACTCCACAGCTGAAATTACGGTCCGGTGCACGGGTACGCTTGCACGGGTTTCAACCTGGGTTTTCAGAAGCAAGCAGGCAAGAGCTCCCGCTCCCAGAAACACGCTGGGCAGAGCGCATGGCGACTACGGGGTAGTGGGGGCCAGGCTGAAAACGCATCTCTCCCGTTACTGGAGTATTAGCGAACTCCTTTTAAGTCCTTGATCCAACCTCCATCCAGCCTAGCGGTGGTATTGTCCTACACTCCTATTGTAGAGAGTACCTCTTAGTAAGCCATTTCCCCACACTTTGTACCAACAGATCAGCACTACAGGATAATTTAGCCTGGAATGGATCGAAATTTGGTTCAACCGGCGAGGATGCCAGCCTGAGACGATCAAGCCAGTCAGCCTGGGGTCGATCAAGCAGTAAGTCGGAGACGATCAAGCAGTAAGTCTGGAGACGATCAAGCAGTAAGTCTGGGGTCGATCAAGCCATTAAGCCGGAGACGATCAAGCAGTAAGTCGGAGACGATCAAGCCATTAAGTCTGGGGACGATCAAGCCGCCTGGAGACGATCATGAGGCTAGTGAGCCTGGAGACGGTCACGAGGCTACGCTTGACGACGATCACGGTATCTTAAGCCATTCCAGTATGCTGATCAAGCAAGCCTCAGGACAACCTCGCGGTATATTTTGGCCTGTTTGGGGCATATATTGTATGTGGCACCTTTTGAGCCAACCTAAGGGCATGTGTGTGGCAATTTCAAGCCAACCTAAGGGCTTGTATGTGACACCTTTCGAGCCGACCCAATGGCTTGTATGTGACACCTTTCAAGCCAATCAAGGGCATGTGTGTGGCACTTGCAATCCCAACAGCAAAAATGACCCTTTGGGCCCACAAGACCAACTGATATGCTAATAGTCACACTTGCGGTGTCTATGGAAGAAAAACGTCACTGGAACCGTTGTGATGTCTATTGCGCCCACAACGCAGTGAGCGCAACCCCACACCAGACGGAACTTATCTGCTCATATCACTTTGCCAGCCTGTTCTGTGAGAGATCCCGATACATATCCGTGCAACCGAAAGCAAACGTTGACTTTGTGGTAGGCCCACTTGCAACGAGTGCCCTAAAATTGGCAGTAATTGTAACCTGAGCACACGAGCAAACTGGGTGATAAATAAACGAGCAGAGACACATGCAAGGGACTGGGCTCATTTGCTATCGGACAACTAATTACAACTAGCCACGAAATCACGGCGGCGGTGCTCATACGACGGGAATGTGTGCTACGACTTGGCTGGGGAGTTTGCCCAGACACTACATGTGCAACCAGCCCACTGGTGTGCCAGCTAGGCTCGCAAGACACACGGCAGGTTCGGCCTGCTGGCGGTGCCGGAAAAAAGCACTTCCATTTTCGGTGCCAGCTGCAGCTTCTGTTGCAGCCTTTCGAGGTCATCACCTGTTTTGTTCCTTCTCTTTCTCTTGCCCAGTTTCTTTTCAGCAGGCCGTCAGGTAACGTGGCAACTCTGAATGTGCCATAGCAAGGTATGCATGTTCCACCCATGTAGCTGCTGCCGTGTGTGGTGGCAGCAGCAGGCTGCCCCGCTGCCCTGACTGCTGGTGAAGAGGCACCACACACGGCCCAGCAGCCAAGGTCGGTACCACCTGACCAGCCAAGACCCTGAGTTTTTCATCCCTTCCTTTCTCCTGCGCAAAGCAGCACCAGACTATGCCTGAAACCCTCTAGAAGAAAGTGGAAAAGCTTCCACAGCCAATCAAGCTGCCAGCTGGAATTTCAAAGAGAAAAAACTTTTTTTTATCGCAAATGATCCAAACTCCCCAGCTGCCGTTTTAGGAAGTTTAATCCTGGTGAGCAGCAGAAACGGACACCACGCAGGCAGCGTGGAACATCGGACGGGCGGCCTGGAAGAAGCACAGAACAAGGGACCGCACGCTTAGCAGTGGGTGTGCTTGTCGGCCAGTCCAGGGTGCCTTGGTTGCTCTTCTCACGGCATTTTCCCGTTTCGGTAGTGTCGGGAGTCGGCTTTTTCACAAAAAGAAAACCGTTATGAATGCATCCATGCGGGCTTTGTAATCTGATGGTGAGCGAATGCAATCTCAAGAACCAGGCCGGAGGAGGGCAGTTGGCCCCTCGACCCCCCCGCAAAAAAAGTGCCCCACCTCTCTATCTCCACGCTATTAATCCGTGCTGCTGGACCTCTGCGGCCACCCACAACTTGGCTGATGTTGCCAGAGAAGAAGATTTTCTAGGCAGCGGTTTCTTTCATCAGATCACAAAACGTATCTGTCTGTTACACTGCCCACCACCGATCGCTAAACGTAGAGCAGATGACACAAGCCCCAAGCTTGCACAAACGGTTCGGTTCTAGCCACAGACGATAACCTGGCAAGATCGCCCCCCATCGCGTCGCCTTGACCACTCCCACCTTATCGCAGCCCTCTATCGCAGTAGACACATGCCAATGTAACGTTTCCTGTTCCAAACATGGCATCCAGATTAAGTAGTGCCACTGATGTAACAATGTAGAAAAGATCAGTGCCGCAACTTTATCGGCCGTCTATACAGGACTGTCCCCCTCCCCCCAGAGAGTGATTTTTTTACACACTTACCAAAATGGCACGAAAAAGTTTTTTTTGCCCTTATCTGACCAGAGTTGACAAAGGATATTTTAAAAATTGATACCAGTTGTTTAAGATCATGAGTGAGATACATCAACGATTGCCACCAGTTCAGGCACACCAGTCCGGCCATGGCGTCGACGGCACTCATGCGATCAGTGCCGCCTCCCAGCCCGGCCAGGCTTTATCGGTCAAGAGTGAAAATTCTCCATTGGTGGAGTCTGCTGCCTCGAGCTCACCGCCAACAGCGTCTCCCGTGGGCGCTCCAGCACAAGCTGCCTCTGCCACGGCCACCGGCGCACCGGCCCCCAAGTGGTCGGCGTCCGCCCCACCGCTGGCGGCTGCCGCCGCTGCCTCTGCAGCCCCTGCCCCGTCTGCTCCAGGCTCCGATCTTGATAAGAAAGAAAAGTTATCTTCCACACCAAACGCCAAACCAACAAGCCATACCACCAACGGCACAACCACCACCAAATCAAATATCTCCTCTCCCGTATGCCACAACTGTAAGACCCAAACAACACCTTTGTGGAGACGTGACGAAACAGGACAAGTGTTATGTAATGCCTGTGGTCTTTTCCTCAAGTTGCACGGCCGCCCCAGACCCATCTCCTTGAAGACTGACACTATCAAGTCCAGAAATAGAATCAAGCAGCCCAGCGGAAGCGCCTCCTCCTCCAAGGCCGGCACAAGCCCCAACACACCAGAACTCAAGTCCAGAGACGGCAAGAATGGCAGAAAGTCCCCAAAGAACAAGAAGAAGGGCGACTTGACTCCCTTGTTACCCGCCAAAAACGGTGCCTCTGCTGCCGTCATAGGAACTCCCACCTCGGCAAACACCTCCTCCACCATGACGCCCCCATTCCCACAACCTAGCGCCTTCCACACTCACCACCACACACACCACCACCAGCTTCCTCACTTGCCTCCCCACTTGTCACATTTACCTCCTGCCCAGCACCACATAGTCCAGCCATTGCACTATCCTTCATCCACACCAACACAGTTTGCTCCTAGCTTGCAGAGAATCACCTCTCCCTTGTTGTTGTCCACCACGTCCTCCGTCAGAGCCACCCCCAGTTTCGACTCCAAATTGTCAACAAACGGCGCCGCCTCGACTTTGGAGAGCCTCTCGAGAGAATTCCACGCCAAGAGCGCTGATGAAAGCATTCCAGGCCTTCTGCTCAATGAGCAGGCAAAGCCAAAGAGAGAATCCCCCGTGCCTACCACCTCCATCTACCTGACCCCCTCGTCTGCATTGAACGCTCCTCACCCACAACCACTCCAGCCTCCAAAGTTGCCAGCCTTGGGCTCCCGTGTGGTTTCTCCGGCTCCTTCTAATGGTAACCAAGCCGCTCCATTGACACAGCTTCCACACGTCAACACACTTCCGGTTCCTCTTGGTCTGGTAGCGGCCACCCCTCAACACACACAACCAGTTCAACTGCTGCAACTGCAAGACCAACAACAGCAGCAACAACAACAGCAGCAGCAGCAGCAGCAACAACAACAACAACAACAGCAGCAGCAACAGCAGCAACAGCAGCCACCTCAACAACAATCTCATCAACCATCCCAACCCCCATCTCAACAACAGCAACAAAACACTTCTCAGAACCAACCTCCAAACCCACCAAACCCACCTAATAATGCACATGAAATATCGGTCTTGAAAACCAGAATCTCGGAATTGGAGTTGGTGAATGACCTATACCGTACCCGTATCATGGAATTGGAAGCCATGGAACAGGCAGCCAGGTTACGTGAACAGTCTGCTCGTAAGCGTTTGGACGAAGTCTTGGCCCAGCGTGACGGTTCCGCATTCCACCCTCAACACGATGACTCAACAGCGGGCGCTGTGTCTCATGGACACACCACCTTACCACCTCCCGTGCTCCACAATCCAACAACCTTGCCTTCCATAAGGAGCACAACAGGCCCAGGTGCTGTTGTTTTACCATCTTTAAAGAGAGAATTTGAAGACCCATCCGAAGCTTCCAAGAAGCAAAGGATTTAGGGCTTGTATATTAGCAATAGAGTGTATAGTAATAGAGTTGTATGATAGACATTAATGTAGTTTGTTTATTTTAACTGTTGCAGAGGATTTTTTGCAGCCATACGGCTGGACCCGTGCGATCACCCCATGGGGAGTTGCCGTGTTGGATAGCCGATCAAAGTTTATAGAGAGATGTCAATCAACTCTCCAAATCTACAGTGTTCTCTTGTATCATTATTCAAACTATATCTTAAGTACGGACATCAGGCTCATCTCTTCCCAAGAATTCCTTAAACTTCAACAAAGAAAGAACAAACTCAATGTCCTTGCTCAAGTAAGTGTCGACACCTTGGGAGTAGGTGGATTCATCCGAAGTGTGCTTTTCCAAGTAGAGTCTGACGGTAGCACCAGAAGAACCGGTACCAGACAATCTGACAATGAATCTCAAGCCGTTGGTGAACTTGATGAACAAGCCTTGGTTGCCGGAAACGGAGCCGTCCAAGTCGGTGTAGGAGAAGTTGGCAGCTTCCTTGATGGTGTAGCCTGGGGCCAATTCCGAGCCAGCCTTCTTGGATTCAACAATAGATGCTAAAGTCTTGATGACTTCGTTGGCGCCGGCAGAGTCGACGTTTTCGTAGTCGTATCTGGTGAAGAAAGTTCTACCGTACTTCTTCCAGAAGGAGTTTTGAACGACGGCAATGGAGGCTTCGTTTTCTGGGTTCTTTTGGTTGTAGTCGGCCAAAACATTGAGCCAGGCGACAATGGCCCACAAACCGTCCTTTTCTCTGATGTGGTTGGAACCGGTACCGAAGGACTCTTCACCACAGATACTCAACTTCTTGGCGTCGAAAAGCGAGCAGAAGAACTTCCAACCAGTTGGGACTTCGTAGACGTTCAAGCCCTTGGCCTTTGCGACGAGGTCGATGGCGCCGGAGGTGGGCATGGAACGAGCGAGCCCGTAGACACCCTGCTTGGCAAAGTAAGGAATGGAGTCTGCGTATTCGGCAATAATGGCGACCGAGTCACCTGGGGAAACAAAGGTCTTAGCACCGTAGATCATGTTTCTGTCCCCGTCCCCGTCGGAGGCGGCACCAAAGGCAATGTTTTCGGCGTCAACCTTGTCAACCAAGGTCTTGGCGTAGGTCAAGTTTGGATCTGGGTGCAAGCCGCCAAAGT
This sequence comes from Kodamaea fukazawae, assembly GCA_030572255.1. NCBI lineage: Eukaryota > Fungi > Ascomycota > Pichiomycetes > Serinales > Debaryomycetaceae > Kodamaea > Kodamaea fukazawae. The sequence goes on along the minus strand of JAJLZQ010000008.1, from coordinate 219,518 downwards.
CAGGCAAAGGCTTGAAGTTCTGAACCAGGGATGCCGGCAAGCCCAATTCTTCAACAAAGATCTTGTACCCGTAAGGACCGGTGACACCGTTCAAGGCGTCGAACAAGACCTTGGTGTTGGTCTTTTGGATGAAGGACTTGATCAACTCAAAGTCAAAGATGTCCTTCAACATCTGGACGTAGTCGGCGGTCGAGTCGATGATCTCCACCTCGATTGGCCCGAGCTTGGAGGTGCCAATGGTGGACAAGTCCACTTCCGGCACCTCGACCAACTTGTAGTGGGTCAATTGCTTGGAAAAGTCGTAGATCTTGTTGGTGACGGACTCGGGGGCAGGGCCCCCGTTCTCCAAGTTGTACTTGATCCCCAAGTCGTTCTCTGGCCCACCTGGGTTGTGCGATGCTGTCAAAATAATACCGCCGGTCGCCTTTCTGATACGAATGACGTGGGAGGTGGCGGGCGTGGACAAAATACCGTTTTGCCCAACAATCAACTTGCTGACCCCGTTCCCGGCTGCGATCTTGACAATGAGCTGGATGACGTGGTCGTTGTAGTATCTCCCGTCTCCCCCAACAACCAAGGTTGCGTTTTCTGCTCCCTGGGGAATTGCGTCCAAGATGGCCTGGATAAAGTTCTCGGTGTAGTGCTGCTGCTTGAAAACAGTCACCTTCTTTCTCAACCCAGAAGTCCCGGGCTTTTGGTCTTGGAAGGCAGTGGTGGCAATTGATTGAACTGACATGATGTAGTAGACGCTGTCAAGAGTTGAGCGAGTTCCTAATAAAAAAAAATGGGCTGCCTAAAAATTGCGAACCGGAGGGAATCTGCCCACCTATTTATTGACTGGCCTCCGACGAACACAAATACGTCATGCTATGACTATCTTTGGAAACCATGGAAGCCTTCCGTGCCTTGCGTAGAGGCTTGGGCATGGTGCTGACTACTCTGCCCACAATCTGAGGTGTGCATGTCCGAGGACCCGCCTCCACCGGTCCTGGTAGGGTCCTTCCATGCCCACCTTTGCTGCCTCGACTCAGACCAATTGATTCGGCCCCTCACAATTCCTTGATCTGGATCCCCAACTTTCTGACCAGAGTGCTCCGAGTTCTCTCTCGGTGCGGAGTAACTGCATCCCATGTACTCGACTCCATACTTAATTTCACTTTTGTGGGTCGCCCTCACGTGTTGTCCCATACTTTTGCGGGGGAGGTGCTGGCAAGGGGATGATTTGGTGGGTCGACTCCGACGCCGAAAAGTACTCCTTGGGTGACAATTGCATGGCAAGGGAGCCACCGGCTAGTCAGCGGCGCCCTGACAGGCGTTGACAGCTCATACAATTAAACGGTTACGAGTGTTCTGTTGGGTAGAGGCATGTTTTGTTCTTCCCTTTGACGGGGAATTGGGGGCACAAACTCGGCGTTACAGGAGGGGCGAAAAATGTGGGTTCGTACAAAAAATGAAATACGAGTTTGATTTGCAGCCAGAATAAAGAAGGAGGATAAGGGTGTCAGCAATATGACAAGGTTTGAATGGAAGATAATTGTAGAATAAAGAAGGAGGATAAGGGTGTCAGCAATATGAAAAGGTTTGAATGGAAGATGATTGTTGATTTTTGGAGAGTGCAAGTACTAAGAGACGCTATTCTCGAGGTATTTGAGTTTCCAAGTACGAGCGCTTTGAGAATGGAAATCCAACAAACGTGAATCCACAATAGGTGAATCCACAAGATCAAGCCAATAGGAGTGGTATCAACACAATGGCATCTGCGTGACTAAGAGAACACTTAATTGAAAGCACTTGTTATTAAAATAGGCATCTGAGTCCAAATATATTACAGCTGCATTTCTTTGCTGTTTACAATTCATTCAATCACTGAAACTTTTCTAACATATATTCACAAACTAAAATACGAGATAAGCTCATGGGTGTGGAGGAGCTGGGATAAGGGCTTCGATTTCACCGAGGAAAGAAGCGTAACCGGAAAATCCTGGGAAAGAGGCCAGGGCAACGGCTTCCAAGCTAGCAACGAAGGCAGTGATGTCACCATCTGGGATCACGCTAGGAATTGGGAATGGGAGATCGGTAGGAACTGGGAAAGGCAAGGTGGTTGGACCGCTTGGAATTGGCAAGTCGGTTGGGCCTCTTGGGGTTGGACCGTCGGTTGGACCGCTTGGAGTTGGCAAGTCAGTTGGTCCGCTTGGTTGAGGACCATCAGTTGGGCCTGCTGGGCCAGTTGGTTCAGGCAAGGTTGGGCCAGTTGGGGTTGGGCCGTCGGTTGGGCCGTCGGTTGGGCCGTCGGTTGGGCCTTCTGGTCCGCTTGGTTCTGACAAGGTTGGACCAGTTGGAGCTGGGCCGTCGGTTGGACCTTCTGGGCCAGTTGGCTCAGGCAAGGTTGGACCAGTTGGGGTTGGGCCATCAGTTGGGCCTTCTGGGCCAGATGGCTCAGGCAAGGTAGGGCCAGTTGGGGTTGGGCCGTCTGGTCCACTTGGTTCTGGCAAGGTTGGGCCGCTTGGGGTTGGCAAGTCGGTTGGGCCTTCTGGTCCACTTGGTTCTGGCAAGGTTGGACCAGTTGGGGTTGGCAAAGTTGGTCCACTTGGAGTTGGCAAGGATGGACCACTTGGCAAGGTTGGACCACTTGGCAAATCAGTTGGCAAGGATGGGCCACTTGGTAAAGTTGGTCCACTTGGCAATGGCAAGCCGGTTGGCAAGGTTGGACCACTTGGCAATGGCAAACCAGTTGGCAAGGTTGGACCACTTGGCAATGGCAAACCAGTTGGCAAGGATGGACCGCTTGGCAATGGCAAACCAGTTGGCAAGGTTGGCAATGGCAAGCCGGTTGGCAAACCAGTTGGCAAGGTTGGGAGAGCTGGCAAAGTAGGGAGCAAAGCCTTAACAGCAGAACCAAATTCGTCAATGGCAGACTTGACATCGTCAGCAGCAGACTTGATGTCTGCTCTAGCAGATTGGATGTCTTGGATAGCAGATTCGATTGGACCTGGAATAACGCCTGCGTTAGTCAAGGAAACAACGACAACAGCAATGGAAACGAGAGACTTGAAGTTCATATTGGGATTTGGAGTTGGGTATTAAGGAATGATGACTATAAAACCTTGACTTTTCATCTCAATTTATACCTGGAACCTCCACTCTAAAGTGTGGTTCCTGGATGTCAAAAATTGCAGCAATTCTTAAACTTCTCCAGCAAATCTAAGTCCTAATTGGGACAGCCTACCGCAAAGCCTATGACAGCATTATTCATCTTAAGCCATCAAATCATTGTTTTCTAGATTTGGGGAAGCAGTTGACCGACTAGGATCGGGGGCAAAACTTCTCAACAATCAAGACAATCAGGGCGCTCACCAAACCTGTGGAGACATCCTCCCGTATGTCATTGCAAAGCCACCACCAATTCGGATACGACCTTACTTGTCGTATTGTTTGTCAGCCGTACAGTGCCTTATTATTTCCATACAGAGGCATTGTTGAAGCTATTGTTTAATGTCGATTACAATTAACGAGCTACGCAGTTTTTCGAGAATATTTCACCAACTTCTTTGTCGTGGAACAATTTGGTTTTTGGATATAAACAAGCTGTTTAACATAAACGCGCTATTTATTGAAGAAATTACAAAGGCAACAAAGGTTATGGAGACGAAGTGGCCCCGTGGTGGTCAATAAAGGTCGTTGCCGCGTCCACGCTTCAAGAACGTTTGCCCCCCGCTTAGACCCCAAGCCCAAAGCTTGCCATGTAGAAGCTTGGTAACACTTAAGGAATAATAGAATTAAGTATGCTATTAACATCTGGAGTCATAGACCGGTTTGCACTCAGCTAGTCGAAGTTGCTTTGTTTAAATGTGACAGTACACCCCAGGATTGGGGCTTTCCCCTTAAACCTGTCATCCAACCAGGCAAGAGCTGCAGGACCTCCTGCTGTGAATTCTTCGCTGTGGCTACGAGTGGAGTCCTCTGCAACTTCAAACGACTTCATTCCCCAGTTGCACCAGTTGTGAAAGACTCTCATGCTCTGAGAAAAGGGAGCAGTTTCATCCTTCCTACTCTGGTACAAAAACATTGGTACAGAAGGCATCTCTCCATTGTTTGACAAGCCTAGAGTGTTTTCATTGATAATATTCTGCACATCTGGTTGGTTGATAAAGTCCCAGCCAGACGAGATGATAGGATGACGCCCGCTGAAAAAGTGTGCGTTTTTATATTTGGACAGTACCGGAGGAAGACATTGCGTGTTTGCCCAGTTAAAGGTTTCCCAGTTGGTGTCGTTGGTAATTGCTCTTCTCAAGAGCGGGCGGAGCTCGGGATATCCGTTAGCAAGACCATTCAAAGCAGTGGCCGTCAATCCAGCATCTGCTTTGCCGTCGACAGACTCGGCAGTTGCAGTGATATTTGTCACAAACCCACCAACAGCAACACCAACCATGTTTTCGCCCAAATCTGGAGCGTAGCTAGGCTGCACAGCTGCTGCCCACCCAGAAGCAAGCGACCCCCCAGAGTAACCCCACATTGCAGTCTTTGCATCCTTACGAATACCTCCTATTCTGCTGCTAAGAACCGCTCTCAAAGAATCCAATGTTGCATGGCCAGCTTGTCTACCAACAGTAAATTGGCCGCTAAGTCCTTCATAATCTGGGAGAACGACAAACCAACCTTTCTTCAAGGCGCGCAGAACCATACCCATTTCATCCTGAATATTTAAGGTGTCAAAAACAGGAGCTCCCATTTGGATGGCATACGAAATGGAGCAATCTTCACAAGAGTTGTCTTGAGCAATTTGATAACTAAGAACCTTGGAAGAGTCCGAAAACCACGGCTGGATTACAGTGCTCACTATGACGTTAGGATTTCCATGTGCATCGGTAGATCTCACCATTATCTGCCAAGAATGAGGAACCATCAAAGGCAATAGATATCCTCTCAATTGACTTGGGAGGGATCTTTGCTTTAACAAAGTCCCTGGGGGACGTTGCTCGAATCCTGGCGGAGGATTGTAAAATGCATCCTTGGAGGGCACTTTAAGTCTCATCCCCAATGTCATGGACAACACCAGCAAAAGAGCAAAGAAGTTCCAAAATATCATGCTTAACGTGTTTTCTGGCTGTAATAACGGAAAAAGTTTCCAGGTATTACCCATGACTTATATAGAGGGCTAACCATCGGCTATGGGACTGAAATTTTGGCTGCAAAAAAGGTTCAATGCAATTCTGGAAGGTGCAACCACCTGAAAGACGCATGAACTGAGGTGCCATCAGACGTTTTGTGCTTTGGTTGCGGCATGAAGAGGGAAAGCATACCCCAATCCGCTGTATCTTTGGCAGAAAGTCAAGTCCGTTGAAGGTACCGATCTGAACACAGAAAATTGGGAAATACTATGATTAGAAATAAGCGGTACAGTTGACTGCTTGTGATGGGGCAGCACCTGGCCATAGCCACAGCACTCCGTTTGAAGTAATCAAGCCCACCTTTAGCTGCAAATGCTACATTTCCGTTTTGGGCCTATCGTGCAGCAACGGTGCGGCGGAAACTATAAAGTACCCTAATGTATCCCGGACCGCTACATCGAATGCTAAGAGCACAGAGCATTTACAACAGAGCAGATGTGAAGTGTCGCTATACCCCTTGCAGATATGAAGTACATGCAATGATGCTCCGAGCTGGTGCCTGATATGCTTTATGGGAAGCTGAATTTAGTTACATGAGAACTTCAAAACAGGCTATCTTCTGTCGAAAGCCTGGTTTATATTTTCCCTTAGCTACTTTCGAGCACCTCTGTTTTATTCTCTTGTTCTGACGACCAATGCTGTAGCAGTCTAACTTACACTACAGCATCTCACGGTTGCTTTCCCTTGTAAATACATAAATGTACAACCAATAGAACCACTCAAAGGATATTCTGACAGGGAATAAGTTGTATCAAGTTCTTGAGTCAAGCGAATATCTGGAATGTTGAGCCCCATAGACTTTCTTTGTTTGGCCCTTATTGTAAGATTTTGCGCAATTTGCAGCAATAAGCAATTACCACTATATAGCATCTCAACTAATGTTCTAACCCTCTAGAGCAATTTACACTACCTGCTTAACACTCCACAGTCTTATTTGGTGCTAAGTACTTAGATATGGAGCCATAGCAGATTCTCACAATTACTGCAGGTATCCCTACCGGTTTGACTGCAAATCAACCCCACATAACATATCCAAAAACTTCTTCGATCAGCTTGGCTGTAAGGGCAAGCAAAGGGTACCAAATATACATCTTATTTAATACCTCAGTTTTTCAAATAGTCGTGGTATAGCGCAAAGATGCTACCTTGGTGTTGCTTTAGTGCTGACATCTCCAAATTGTTGCAGCAACACCTATCTCTCACACCAAACGCCAAAACGCATCTATAGCCATTTAAAAATACTATTCGTGTTTTGCTTTAATAGTTACTTCCATCTTGACCAACTTTGACCACCTTCTCTATCCCTCTGCTAGCACCCTTCCCTTATCTACTCATCTTGAAGGACCCCTTGCAAGAACAAAAGAGGGATTGCGAAAAGTGAAAAATTTTAAATCATCACTGAATCTTAGCAGCATGTCCTACAAGACCGACTTCCTCAACCTTGCCCTTGAATCCAATGCCTTGAAGTTTGGCAGCTTCACATTGAAGTCTGGACGTGTGTCCCCATACTTTTTCAACTTGGGACTTTTCAGCACTGGAACCCTTGTGTCGACGCTTGCCACTGCGTACGCCCGTGCCATCATTGCCGAAGGCATCAAGTTCGACGTCTTGTTCGGGCCAGCCTACAAGGGTATTCCTCTTGCTGCCATCACCGTTGCCAAGTTGGCCGAGTTGGACCCAGAAAACTACGGCAAGGTGGGCTACTCGTTCAACAGAAAGGAGAAGAAGGACCACGGCGAAGGTGGGTCCATCGTTGGCTCCTCGTTGAAGGACGCTAAGATCTTGATCATTGACGACGTGATGACCGCAGGAACCGCCATCAACGAGGCCTTTGACATTATCAAGGCCGAAGGCGGCCACGCCGTCGGTTGCATCATTGCCTTGGACAGAGAAGAAACCACCAAGGACAGCGACATGAGCGCCACCCAGTCCGTCACCAAGAGACACGGAATTCCTGTCATTTCCATTGTTTCCTTGTCCGAGATTGTCCACCACCTTGGCGACAAGCTCACCGCCGAAGAAGCTGCTGCTATCAACGGCTACAGAGAAAAGTATGCTCCAAAGAACTAGGTGTGTAGAAGTGTATAATTTAAGACTATGAGTATATTCTTTTAGAGAGAAGTCGATATTTAAGACTTGTTAGACAAGTTTGGTTTGCGTTTGGTGTTTATATAGGCAATGGTACGTTATAGAGAGTTTTTGTAGTGTTAAGCGTTTCGTGTGTCCTGTCAAGGAAGGGCAGCAAGGCTTACAGCTTACAGAGCCATGATTCAGGACACACCTCAAGTCCAATTTAAATCACTACATATCGAATTTCTTACACTATTCGTCTTGATGCTTCATTAACGTATACTAACCTCTCATTCTCATGATCTTCTTCTTTGGCTGCTTTGGAGCAATAGGCTTGAGCGGAGCTTCCTCGAGTGGAGGCAAGTCGTAGATGCTCTTGGTCATAGGGTGCTTCAAGGTGTAGTTGGAGTGGACAGGGACAATGGTGTTCATCTTGAAGCCTCTCACCTGTGGGATCTCCTCGGGCACAAACTGCTCGTATCCTGGGGGCCAGACGTTGCCGTTCTTGCGGCTGAGACTGTCCAAGGTGGTCTGGTGCTTCTGCAAGTATTCTGCAATGTCATTCAACAACTTACGCTTGCTCTTGAAGCGGGGGTCGACAACCTTGCCGTCGTTGAAGTGGTCCTTGATGAGCACACGCACTCTGCCCGGGTTACCGATGTCCTGTGGGTGGGTCTTCTCCAACTCCAACAAGACGGGCAAGCCCATCAGCACACAGGCGTCCGAGATGGTCTTGGCCAACGGGTTGAACACGGCCTGGGCCTCGCTCACACGGCGGCCTTCCTTGTGTGATCTATTTATGTCAAAGTAGCACGGGTAGATGATCTGGAACTTCTGGAGCTGCTTTCTGTTTTCGTCTGTGAGGTCACGGGGGTCCAACGTGTTGGGGTTCTTGGGTTGTGGTGTTGGGTCGGCCACTGGTGGTGGCATCTGGAATGGGAACGGCGTCTGGGGTTCCGAGTCCTGCGATCTGACAACCGTGGGTTGCGGTCTGGCGGGCGCAATAGGTGTCTTGAGCGTCGGATCAAACTCGGCGATGTCCATCATGTTGTCGATGTCATCGTCGTCGACGACTTCAAGCACTGGTCTACGTGACATTTGTGGTTGTGTTGAATGCTGGAAAAATTTCTTAGTGCGAGCGATATGGACAACAAGAGAAGGTTGGTGATGTGGTGGGATTTCGCAAGATACCCTAGAAGAGAAGAGATGTGATGTAAGGAGTCTTACTAGTAAAATGGAGAACACTCTAGATGGGACGTCTAGGTGTTAGCGGAGTCGTAGGCCTGACACGGTTGGTATGTGTGTAAATCACGTGAACATTAAGTTAGGTTGCCAATACGAGTCCACCAGAAGGGTTTATCAAGAGCGATAGTGAAGATTGAATTAAGCAGACGTGATTTTTGGGCTCTTTGTAACTAGTTCAGAAAGATTTGGAGCTAGTTAATGGCACGCTGAACCAGCGAAAGTAGGTGTTTATGAGTCTTTGCAGATAAAAAGAAGGGCACAAGCTTCCAGGGAACAGACCAAACCATTTCAACAATACCCTTGCTACCCACGTCTCATCTAAAAGATACTAAAGATTGAGAATAACCAAAAAACTCTTACGCTAGGCTTTCTATTATCTGAACAATTACTTGGTCGATATTGCTAGTAAACATCCAATCCAACTAGTCTGTTTGTTCCTCTACATCAAATTCTGTAGCCAGACAAACCACCTCAAACCCGATATTATTGCCATACAACCACTCTAACCTAATTTTAATGTCAAAACTTATTAAACACCAATGTCAATCATCGTCACCGATTTTCTTGTTTTCTGGCAGCCACTCTTCTTCTCTACCCTCACATCTTCTATATTTGCAGCCACCAGTTGCAACCAACTAAAAACCCACCACATCGGCTGCAAGCAAGTTGGATATCCAAATCAGGCTATAAAACCCCCAACATACAATTCAAAAGCCTGGACAGGCTTTCAGGTGGTCTAAGCCGTGGGCGATCTCGAAGCAGTAACTCCAAAGGGACTTCTTGGTCAAGTAATAAGGAGAACAGTGGGTGTTGGCACCAACTCACAAACAAGAGCAGCTGCCAGGATAAAAGGTAATGCTTCTTTGTACTCTTCATCTTCTGCCGACTCAACTGACCATCTGCTAATCCAGGATCGCCGTCGCGAAGAGGGTCTCCAGCTCGACACATGGGCTTACCTATAATCCAACCTACCCAGTTTAGCACCCACGTCGTACGGTTTAGCATCTAAATCATTCTGCTTAACACCCATATCTCGTTAAAGCTCTTACTACGAAGCTTAACAGTTTAGCACATCCTTCTCTCCCTCAGCTCAAAAGTCCTTCTACAAATTCCTAATTCGGAAGAACCACACTTCCCCAACGGTCCCAACACCGGTTATCTGGAACATCTCTTCGAGTCTATGCTCTAAAGCTCTGTCTTTCGGGTCCACCATCCAGCGGCCCACGATGATGATGGTCAGTACCACTCCGATCTCACATTTGTAATTGTCCTAGTTCCTTCCCCCTCTCCCTGGACCGATCCTCTCCCTAGCCCATCCAGGCAACCACAAACACAGAATGATTGCCCGTGGTACGGAAAAGCCCTCTTCTGTTCGTTCCAAGACAACCACACCCCCCTCTGGCCACCAACCCTGAGGTACTCGAAAGAAACGGCGCCTAAACTAGTCGAACTCCACCACCCAGACATCGCCAGAGCTGGAGAAGACCGACAATATAAAGTTTCGCAACGCCATAGAAACCACAATTTTTCCACCACACATTTCCTCATGCTGAAAGATAAGAACGGCGTAGATTTCCCATTTGAAATGGATGATATCCCCCTGCAGACGTCTCAAGTATTAGCCGATTGTGTTCAAGTGCTCTCGACACCAACGCATGAGTCGTACGTACAACAACCACGACAGGAGAGGAACACACTGGGGCATCCAGACATACAGTACTTCCAGAGAATCAAGTCACAGAACCACTTCAGCTACCACAAGCTGAAACTCGACAAGGCCCAAGACAAGAAGATGGCCACGTACACACGGGCAAAACCCGTGTTTGACCCGTTCAACCACGACAACCTCGTGGCACGGTTGCGGACCTTCACGGTGCTCAACTGGCATGTGCCCGCCGTGGCGTCGCCGGCTCTGGACCACGGAGATGAGGTGCTCAACGAGCTCAAGTGTGCCCAGAATGGCTGGAAATGTGTTTCCTTCAACTTGCACAGCCAACACACCAAGAACAGCCTCTTGTGCACGAGCTGCAACAGGCAGCTTTTGCTCAAGTTCGAGCACAAGCCGGCACCCGCCTTTTTCGAGACAGACGACGACTTAGACTTCAACCAGACCGAGTTCGACCTCGCCTTGACTAAAACGTACTTGGAGCAGGTTACTTTCCTGGGCCACAGTGCAAACTGCCACTGGCGCAACTTCGAGACCCCGTTGCCCGGCATCTACTACCCCAGACCCTACATCCAAGTCACCAACGAACTCCTCATCCGAGATTACCTCCAGAACTTGAAGACCTTGTTGGACAACTCGTTGGTGTTAAACGAGTTTGCAGACTGCTTTGACTCGGCCTTTGTTGCCCTGCCCCCGAACCACGACTTTGTCAAGACCTCCAACGAGTGGCTCTTGCAGCGCTACTTGAAGGACAACAAGGAGAACTTTATGATAATCCTCGACTACACGCCGCCCTGGTTCTACACCTTGGCCATGCTAGGCTGGTCCTTGAACGTGCAGTCGTTTCAGAACCAGCTTGTGCTCTTGTTGGTCTGTGGCAAGTGCAACCAACGTATGTTCCTCAACCAGACAAAACACAGCAACGTGGACCCATCCTCGGTTGACTTGAACCTCTCAGGCTCTCACATCTTGACCCCCTGTGGGTTGCCTATTACAGACAAGAACGACGGTGAAGACGTGCACGAGAATATGCAAAGGTTTAACCCATACAACGAGCACAAGCATTGGTGCTGCAACATCAGCCCTATGGTGACCCTGCTGTCTTCCAGTTTGAGCTACCACGATTACTTTATCGATATGCTTTCCAAGTCAAAGGCCAACATAGGACCCAACGGCGAGTATGTTGCCCTGGACTATGTCCATCCCACGACCGGCGAAACACTCAAGAGAACAAAGGATTTTGATATTGATGATGGTTTGAAGAGGTTAAACAAGCTTCGAAAGGTATATTTAGGGAGCTGGGCGACATAAGGAGCTAGAAGCGGGATATTTACCAGAGAAGACGCTCTGAATGCTTGGCTAAAAGCTGATATCTTTGAATCTACTATGGATGGATTCTCTGAAGTATGTCATAAATAACCAAAGACCCAAGTCAGCTGCGGGCCCTTTAATGAAGCTGCTAGCTGAACTTTTGGAATCATGGACGATTCTGTGAAATACTTCAGATCGATAACCAAAAACCCAGTCAGCTATAGGCACATCAATGAAGCTAGCTGAGCTGTGGAATTATGAAATACTTCAGATCGATAACCAAAGACCCAGCCAGCTATAGGCCCTCAATGCTACAACATCATGCTATCCAACAACGGACGAGGAAACAGAAACAGAGACCTTGCTGGCATATGGCTAGTCCACACCCAGTGACGTCATTCCTTGTCAACATAATATAGAATACACATTGCTTTGAACAAAGCTGTAGCACCTACAACTACAAATAAAATGCCAAAGAAATGAATTGGTATATATCAATAGGATTTTTCAAATCAACCTTGGATGTCAAGGATTGAACATATCTTGTAAGAACTGAAGTAGGCAAGCATTGATCTCATAATATACGTGGTAGACACGGCGCTTTTTCATTAAGTAGTTGTAGGGGGTTCGCTGAAATCCAATATCTCGATAAAAGTTTCGTCCTCTTCGTCGTCGGTGAACCTTTGAACAGCAGCAACACATCTTTTGTAATCTATTCTGACTTGCCAGATGCCGCCTGTGACATCTGCCAAGAGGTCTCGAGCAAACTTGCCCTTTTTAACGTCCCACAACTTCAACATCTTCTCGCTTCCACTCACCACCCTCAATCCGTCGTGTTCAAAGCAGGTGATTGCACCTGTGTGGCCTTCCAACTTGCAGAAGTTCTCGCCGGAGGTTGGGTCCCAGATCCTCAAGGAGGTGTCCGCTGCCGCCGACACCAAGACTCCGTCCACCAAATCCAAGAGCCCAACAAGCGAAGTGTGGCCCTCCAAGGTGTTGAGCAACTTGCCGGTCTCAAAGTTCCAGATGCTGATGGTCAGATCCATCAGGCCCGAGAAACAGGTCTTCAGTGCAAAGTCCATGGCTGTCAGGTACACTCTATCGTGGTGGCCCTGCAACACGTGCTTGCACACACCCTTGTCCAACAAGTCCCAAACACGGACCGTCAGGTCGTAGGAACCGGAAATGATGATGTTTCCATACCCACACACACTACGGACCGACTGGGTGTGGCCGCTCAAAATGGCAATGAGGTATGGGTTGTCGATTTCGCTGGACTCGAAAGGAGGCTCTTCGTGGTAGCTGGGCATGTCGCTATCAATCTCGATATCGCTGTCGTCCACCAAAGGAAGCCTCCAAACATGCAAATTGTGGTCTCTGGACCCAGTGACTAACAATGGGTACTCTGGGAATATAATGTCTTCGCCGTCGATGGTCTTGCCTATCACTGTGGGATGCAAGATATCCAAACAACGGATGGTGGAGGTGTGGCCCTTGAAGATGTGGGTGCATTTGCCGGTCTTCATGTTCCAGATACGGACCGTGCGGTCTGTGGATCCTGTGACCAAGGTGTTGCCTGTGTATTTCAAGGCCCAAACACCGCCGTCGTGGCCCTCGAGGAGCCTCAAGAGCTTTCCTGTCTTTGTGCTGTGAACATAGATTATTTTGTCATCGACACCAGTGACGATTTTCTCATCATCATGTTGCAAGCAGGTGACCACCTTTCTGCCGTAGCCGGCAACGGTGACCCTGTTGGGCACGTAGGAGGGGTCCATCCACCTGTTTATGATCATGCACCGTTTTTTGTAGAGGATCTGGGCCGCGGTGATGTCCACGTCCGAGTTGGACCACTCGCGCCTGAGCTTTCCCGTGTTGGTGAGCTCCTCTTCGATGGCGTCTGTGTCTGTGATCAACTTGTCGTGCTGGAGCAACCTGATCCAGATGGACGGGTTGTTGACAATCTTGAACCAGTTCTTGCAGCCCATGGAGATGGATATGAGTGTCTTGTAGTCCAAGTGGGAGAGGATCTTGTAGGTCAACTCTAAGGGCAAGTTGCTGATCAAGTCGCGCTTCAAGTTGGAGTGGATGAGCCCGTTGAAGGTCAGCAACAGGGATCTATTAACGTTTTGCATGAGCTTGAATATCAAGTGGTTTTGGTTGCGGTCGCTGAGGTTCAAGGAGAGGTTGAACATCATGTCTATGAGCTCGGCCTGGGAGTGGGGGACTGGGAGGTATGCAGAGGAGTCGCCCAGCGTGTGTTTGGCTAGGATCTTGGAGTCCTGGACGGGCGATGCAGAGGGGGAGGGGAGGGGGAGCTGGTGGGATGGATTCTGGGTGTCGTCCTCGTAGTCCGAAATCGGGGTCCGTGTAGGGGAGTTCATGGCGTTGGGCGTACGAGGGCGGTCTGTGAGCTGGCCCAGCGTCGCAGCCGTGGGCGGCGCCGTGGCAAAGGCCGTCGGGAGACTGGGTGGCATGACTCCACGCGTCACGACGGGGGCCACCACCGTGGCCATCTGCTTTTGTTGTTGTTGCTCTTCAGTCAACCTCCTCTTGGGCGGGTGCAACACCGACCCCGAGCCCTCGAAAGGACTTACAGGCGTGCCGGAGGCCGTCTCCGAGTCCGACTCCGCCATCTCCACGTTGGTGTCCTCAAGTTCGTCCGTCATCTGTGTGTGTATTCCCAACTCTTCTGCAGAGTCAAACTCCCCAGTCCCGTTCCGGATCCGCTTCCTCGACTCCCTCATCGTGCTATCTACCCCGTGCTGGTGGGCTCCGCCACCACACACGCCCCGCTCCTCCATGCCGCTGGCCCTGCCCTGGCCCCCGGCCTGGACACTTAAGTCCCCAACCTTGGCGTTGGGGTTGAACAATTTGTAGTCATATTGCGCAGGTACCTGACGCAAAGGATATTCCGGTGGCAGATTAAACGACATTGCTACCTGGTCCTCTGTTGTGTAAAGTTTCGTCTTGTTCTTGTCGCTCCCTATTCCGTTGAAGCTCTCTCTTATCGTGGATGGATTCTGCTACTGGCTGTTGACTTTGTTATCGAACTGTTTTTCCCTATTTAGAAAATTTTTCTCACTTTTGTTGTTTTCTTTATATCGTGCTTATGTAAGGGTACCATCCTTGTGGGGGGCAGCACGACGCCTACACCGCTACTGTAGGCGACGTACCCGTCATGGTTAACGGGCGATCCAAACAATGCAGCTACACGCTTCTTGTTGGTGTCGCCAGACAACAACACGATCTACCCATAATGACCAGGGGTGAGACCACAGACCCGACTAGCGGGTCGTGCCAGCTGCCGCTGCTAGCACCCGCTGTGTAGAGTGAAAAGCCCGCCAAACATGGCAGCCTGGCTGTACTGGGGCAGGGCGTATCCAGCGCACATGGCCTGCAGTCACACCTTATCTCAAGGGTGCCCAACCTGGTCCAGCGGAGATCCGATATCTGCGTCTTGTTGGGCGCAGAACGGCCTTGAAGCGCATCTGCGTGTGTGGCTACGGAACCCGTCGTCAGCCGCCCACAGCCCACTGGCTCCCACGCTGGTGCTTGTGGCAGTTGGGGGACCGCTGTGTCGTTGTATATTGCCCGTTTGTATGGGTGCTGGGAGACATGCGGTTGTGTAGCGGGCTTGCAGCGTAGTTAGCCGTACAGTTTCCCAAAACGTACACTTTAGTCTTCTTTTGGGCCCGTCCATGCGTGGGGAAAGCCATGCCGAACGGGACAGCAGATCGCCGTGCAACCGTTGGGGATAGCAGCAGGGTCCTGGTAAGGTTGTATTGGCTGAGAAGCTGAAGTGTTTACGTGGACATAGGAGTAAAGTTTGGTTAGGACTCATAACGCAGGGGTCCAGATCTAGGGTCTCAGCACGGCCAATTTAGCAAATACTCCATAGGTAGGGTCTTTGCAGCAAGTCAGATTATTTGATAGGAGGGTTCCATAGATTGGGTCTACGGATTGCACCAAGTAACGAGCTACAAATTTAGCTAATAGTAAGATTCCATAGCTAGGGTCTACGGTGTACCAAGTCAAGAAGCTACAATATAGCTCATAGTAAGATTCCATAGCTAGGGTCTACGGTGTACCAGGTCAAGAAGCTACAAATTTAGCTCATAGTAAGGTTCCATAGCTAGACTACAGTAAGCTAGCAGGGAATTCACGGAGTACCAAGTCAAGAAGCTATATTGTAAGGTTCCATAGCTAGTGTCTACACTATGCTAGCAGGGAATTCACGGAGTACCAAGTCAAGAAGCTACAATATAGCTCATAGTAAGGTACCATAGCTAGTGTCTACACTATGCTAGCAGGGAATTCACCAGTGGAAGGGTCCATATCTAGCTTCTAAAAGTGCAGTTCGACCAAGGAAAACCACAGGTCGTTTGAGTGGGAAGTCCATCCTAGGGTCTACCCAGCTCGAGCAGCCATTAAGGAAATCTATAGCCTGATCTGAACCAGCCAGCATGATATCCACCAGTTTAACTAAGAAGATCTGGGGTCTACGGATCGCATCCAGCAGGAAATTCACTACAGCTCCTATCATAACCATTATAGTATTCACAAGACGTACCTAAATGTTGGTAATCATCACACCAGGCTCACCTGGAATAGCACTGTCGACGATTTTACCGGTCAAGGTGATCTCAACATCTTCACCAGTGATAATGTTCTTACCATTCTTGGAACCATTGGCAAAGCCAATGATTTCGACTTCCTGGATCTGGACCGAGTAGGTGGCCCTTTGGATGGTGGAGGTGACAGAGCGAAGAACTTCGGTTTCGTCAAAGGTCAACTTTCTGTCAAACACAGTTTGGGCGTTCTCAGAAACCAATCTTTGTTTCAAGAGCGAGATGAAAGGCATGGCACGCTTCATGTCCTTGCCAACACGCTGCTTGATGGTCTTGTTGTCTTCCAACTTGTTTTGCTCAAACAACTCACGCACCAACTCAATGTAGTTGTCTTGCCACTCTGGGAAGGCGCTGGACACATACAAGGTCAACTTGGCTGGCTTGGACGAGTCCACTTCCGATGGCTTGCCTCCCTTCTTCTTCTTCAAGACGTTGGCTTCGGCTTCACGGATCGATCTGGCAACCTCACGCACGTACTGCAAGGCGTCGGCCAAGGACTTGGAGATAGGCTTGTTGGCACGTGGGAACTTGGCGGTTTGCACAGAGCCCTTGAGGCCTAACACCTCCTTGTAGATGTACTCAGCAAAGTGAGGAGCAACTGGGGCCAACATCAAGACTTGGGTCTCAATGTAACGGAAGATCAAGTCCTTGTGCATGCCAACAGTACCGGCAACAGAGTCTCTGTAGTAGTCTCTGGCGGTTTGGTAGTCAAACAAACCGGCCTTCAATGCGTTCTTGTAGTTGGTCAAGGAGTATTGTTCAAAGGTTTCTTCGATAAGGGCATTCATCTCGTTTTCAAAGGCCTTGTCAAAGAAGTTGAACTCACCGCCAGTTCTCAACTCGGTCTTGACAATATCCTCACACCATTCCTTCAAGGTGGTCAAACGGAGAATGGCTGCGTTGGCACTAGTCTCTTCAAAGTTGGCGTCTTCAACAGTGTCACCGGCATCGGCCAAGGCAATTCTGGAGGCGTCGGCACCAAACTTCTCGACAATTTGCTCCAATGTCATAAAGTTACCGGTGGACTTGGCCATCTTGGCGTTGTTCAACATCAAGTGACCGTTGGCTCTGATACCTTGAGGCCAGAATTGCTTAGGGAAAAGGGCAACGTGCGTGTAAATGAAAAAGGTCAAGTGGTTTGGAATCAAATCCTTACCAGACACTCTGACATCCAATGGGTAGAAGTATTCAAATTCTCTTCTCATTCTGTTCAATTGGTCCTTTGGAATGGAGGATTCAACGTCTTCACGACGACAGAAAATGTAGTCAAACACCTCGTCAGTCAATTGTTCAGGCTTAATGTCAAACAAACCAGCCTTCTTACCGTAGTAGTCGGAATGCAAGAAGTGTGCAATAGTGTAGTAGGCCATGTACACGGTGGAGTCAGACAAGGATTCAACCAAGTACTTCTTGTCCCATGGCAATCTGGTACCCAAACCAAAGTTTCTGGTGACGGCCCAGTTCTTCAACCAGTCCAAAACACCTTCGAAACCGTGTCTGGTTTCCTTGGAGAAGGTTTGCATGTCTCTCAAACATTCCAAGGCTTGTGCCTTCCAGGTTTCTTCACCGTAATCAATGTACCATTGGTCTTCCAAGGAGACGACACACTCGTCACCAGATCTAGAAATAACAAGACCTTCTGGTTCGTTGTAAACAAAGGCTTCACCGCTGGCAATCAAGTCAGCCTTGACCTTGGCCTTGGCGTCTTCAACCTTTTCACCGGCGTAGGCACCGATGATCATCTTACCGTTGTAGAAACCTTCCTTGTAGGCAGCTTCCTTAGCAGCAGCCAATTGGACGGAATCCTTTGGACTTTGAATCTTCATTTCATTCACCAAGAATTCAGCACACTTGTCACCGTACTTTTCGGTTCTGACAATAGGAACAACCTCAGTTTGAACCCATTCCTTCTCAATACCGTAGTACTCTGGCTTGTTGTACAAGTCTCTAGAAGTAACGAAATCATCTGGAGAGTCAGATGGGACACAGGTGACAACACCAGTACCCTTGGAGGCCAAGACGGTTTCCATAGGCAAGACACGCAATTCCTTGTGGACAGCCAATGGGGCGCTGATCTTAGAACCAAGCAAGGTCTTACCGTTGATGGTGGCAACAGGAACGTAGTAACCTCTCTTTGGAGTTAAACCTTGGAAGGACATGTTCTTGAAGGCACGTTCAGTGGTAATGTAGTATTCGCCGTTACCAGCATCAAAGACACCGTAGTCAAGCTTTGGAGAAACGAAACAACAGGTTTGACCGTACATGGTTTCTGGTCTCAAGGTGGCTGCAACAAGGAAGACCTTCTTGTTAGCGTAGTCAAATCCAGCTTCGGTCAAAACCTTTTGTGCTTCGGAAGCAAATTCCTTCACGGCAATCTTGATACCAGTGTATTCTTGTGGGTTGACACCTTCACCAGAGGATCTGTCGTGATCCAAACATGCTTGGCCATCCTTTTCAGAAAAGATGGTGTATCTTTCACCAAACTTGATCTTACCACAGTCTCTCAATCTGTTGATTTGCCATCTGACAAAAGCATCGTAGTACAAGTTGGCGTCGGTGGTGACCATGGAACGTCTCCAATCGACTCTACCACCAAAGTTGGTGACATCCTTTTGAACCAAGGCTGGGAAGTGGTGCAACCAGTGGTCTGGGTCGGCAAACTGGGCAACTTCCTTCTTGTCAAGACCCAATTGCAACATGATTTCAAATTGGTACTTACCTCTGCCTTGCTTGGCAACAGCCTTGGACTTCTTAGCAGTGAACTTGGTCACGTCTTCTCTCTTGGCGGCTGGGGCAGCTGGGGCTGGGGCCTCTTCTTCTTCCTTTTCTTCTGGGACAATGAACTCAGGACCAAATTGCTCTAATTCTCTCTTGATCTTGTCTGCAGCAGCCTTGATTGGCATACCGGTACAGTGGAAACCCAATGGGAACAAGGCACGCTTACCAATCATTCTTTCGAAACCAGTTGCAAACTCAACCTTGGACAAGGTGAAAGAGTGCCCTGCGTGCAAAACACCATTCATGTATGGGTAAGCCATTGTTGCAAAATACTTTGGGTGTTGGCGTCTCAACTCTTCAGCTGGAGTATTCATTGGAACTTCGTCGAAATCTGGGGAATTCACTTCGAAAAGCTTTTCTTCAGCCCACACCTTCTGATACTTCTTCTCTATTTCAATAAGCGCATCTCTACGAGCTGTGTTTTGCGGAGCGGCACTCATGTCTGATAGTGTTGTCTAAAGACTTCTTGGAAAATTTTGCTTCAAGTGTATCGCCGGTCGTGCGTGGCCAAACTGGGTGCAAAAAACCGGTTTGTATGGGTAATGATGATGTGACTAATAGATGCGTATAACGATATAGAGTGATCACGGAGGTTACATGGCGTTTCTGAGACGGTGGAAAGCTCTTCGAAAGTAATTATAGTCTATATAGTAGCTTCAAAAAGTAGCTCACTTTGGAACTACTTGGTGAGCAGAGGGCTGTTCAAGGTACGACTATAGAGTCACCTCAAAAACTATTTCAAGATGGGTCATAACAATGTTATGGCAATGAGTCATGTCAAAGGAATAAATAGAATAGCAATCTTACAATAGAAAACCTACCAAGCTCATAAGTCTTCATCAAGATGGCATGCAATGGAGAGGGTCATTGAAATCTGCTATCACTTTCTTCTCTTTCTAGCGACGTTGGCGGGAATCATTAAGGCAGATCTTTTGGCAGTAGTAGCAGGCTCGTTGGTGGAAACTCCCTTAGAGGATTGGATAACCTCAGCAGCACTTGTAACCGTGATTGTCTTGCTTCCAAGCTGCTTGCCGGGTAAAACCAACAGTGCTTTTCCGGCGTCTGACACCTTGGAAAACTCAACCACTGCTGCTGACGTAGATGGAAAGATTTCCACGGTGAGTACAGGACCAACTAGACTCTGTACAGTGGTCTTAATTTGCTCCGAAGTCAACGTTTGGTCAACATTGGTCAAGCCAACACTTAAGTTTTCGTCGAATATTTTGTCTTGTGTCCGGCCAGCTGGCTTTTCAATCAAAACCTTCGTGTTGTCTACCACCTTCTCCTTCAACTTGGCGACAGCATTGGCTGCGTCAAGAGTCTTGAACACAAGAACCGCCACCCCATCATTGTGGTTACCCTCCTCTCTGTCTCTCAAGATTCTAGGGATAGAGACTTGCTCGATATCCCCAAAAAGAGAACGGATGGCAGCTTCATCATATGTCTTTGGCAAGTTGCTCAACCGTATCTTTCTCTCCGACATAGGAACAAACCTCTCTTTCGGTGGCTGCGAAATTTGCACCTTCAAAGTGTATGGCGACTTCGTGGCGGTATCCTTGAACACCTTGCCGTTATAAGCTGTGCATGCATCCAAGGCGATCTTAGCCGAGTCAAATTCCACGTAGCAAAATCTTCTAGCTTTTGCATTATCTTTTTGGTTGGGGAATCTGATGCTGACTACCTTTCCTATGGTAGCGAACATCTCTGAAATCTCTGGTTGGGTCATTGTGGGAGGAAAGTTAGAAACAAACACCGTTGAGTTGATATGTCTTTCAACTGTTAGTTCATTTCCTTTAAGCACCTTTTTGGTCTTTGTTAAGGATGACAACATTGCATCTTCAGACTCAAACTCAAGAATGGCACTACCCTCGTATAGAATTACGCTTTTTATTGTGCCACAGTCTTTGAAGAAGTCTATCAAGTCGTCCTTGGTGCTAGATGAATGCAAGTTGAGAACTTTGACCGAATAATTTTCTCGAGATCTCTGGGTATGCTCACTTTTCTTGGGCTCTTTCTCCTTCGAAGGGACAGACTGCTTATTTGTTGATGATTTGACTTCCACTGGAGTTAACTTGAGGATATCTAGACGATTTTTCAACTTCAAAAATTTGTCGATGCTGCCACCAAAAAGCTGAGAGACTTTCCATTCAGCCATCACAACGTTGGGATTCTCTATCAATGTATAGTTTTCGAAGAACATTTGTAAAAGCTTGTCGACATCTATGCCCTCCTTTATGTATAATTTAAATGCAGTAAGCCACAAGTGAGTGGAGGATGGGTAGACAGCCAAAGACTTCAACAAGAGCTGATTGGCAAAGTCCACTTCCTCCAACTCCACCAAGAGAGCGGTCACCAAACTCTCAAGAGCGTGGTAAGTGTCATCGGACTTGAGACTCTTGTCATGATATTTCTGGACGTCTTCGAAGAAGGAAGACAAGAGCAGAGTCTCCCCGTCAATTACTATCGCGAATGTTGCAGCCAAATGGTCAGAGGCTAGCACACTCCAATCGGGGAGATCCAACAACCCCAAATTTTCCAATCTTTGGCTCAATTGCGCAAGAAGATCTTGTCTTTCTGGTAGAACGTGGAGAAATTTAAAGTATAGGCTGTAGGATTGCGCTAGTAATGGGAACCGTCTAACGTAATAGTTCAATAATGGCTGCAAATCGCTGGCTGACAGCTTGGAGAGATAGTCCGCGTACGTCATCCAAAGCAAGTGTAGTATAGCTTTCAGATCATCATCCAAGTCTCCTTTCACGGACGATACCAAGCGGTAGAATAATATTTTGAGTGTGGGCTCGTCCTCTGCCACTGCATACTTGACCATACTTTCAAAATATTCAAGACATGTACTCAAACTAAAGTCGTTCTTGATCTTAATTTCGTATTTTTCAATATACCTCTGCTTCTGTTGGGTCTTGGCATATACTTTGGAGGCTAGTTTCATCTTACTTTCGTAGTCTTGCTGATGGTGCTGGGACACAAACGAGGACAATCTCGAGAAGGAGTCGTCCAACTGGGCATGGGGTATCGATATTCTTTTCAAATAGTATTCGAACGAGTTATTCACCTGGAGAGCATAATCCCAAATCTTGTTGCCATTGGCGAAATCAGAGCCTGCTGCTTCGACAATCTCATCCATCGTGTCTTTGTCAAACTCAGAAATGTCCATTATCTTCAAGAAAGTTTCAATCATCAGAAGGTATGATTCGCAGATAGGGAAGTCTTGTAATCTTTGCTCGAAAAGGAGGGATTGTGCTTGTGGATCCGCTTGTTCGGTGGTGGCGCTCAACTCTTCATACTCCGACCACGACAAAGAGAAGTACTTCTGTTTCAGAGCCAATGCCTCTGGCACTTCCTCCGGACCTTTGATCCGTAACAATGATATCAACCGGTCATAATCCTTTAAGGAATAGGGCTTGTCTGCTAGCGTAGACTTAAGGTTGTTTATCTCAGTCACAATAGACATTGGGGAGATTTTTTTGTATACGAGAAGCGCGATGAACCAGATTTTTTTACAAAGCAGAGATGAATGCTAATTTGTACTTGCAATCGCTAGGCTGGAAGGAAGGCGAGGCTCTTCTGAAGGGGGGTCTCAAGAAGCCGATCTTGGTCAAGCACAAGAAAGATACCAAGGGTTTAGGACACGGCGGGAACGACGCAGACATGTGGTGGGAGAAGATGTTTGATTCACAGTTATCCAACTTGGATGTCACCAGCAATGGAAAAGGAGTATCCTTCGAACAAAATAAGGACGCCGTCATCAGCGACGTTAGAAAGGCAACTTCCCCATTATACAGGATGTTTGTCAAGGGCAAAGGTTTTGCTGGGACTATCGGGAGCACCAAGTTCACCCAGAGTAAGCTGGTTGCAATAGACGCCAGTAAAATCGTCGAAGAGATAGAGATTGCATTTGAAAACGGAAGGAAGCTGACTAAGGAAGGAACTTCTAAGAAGGATAAATCAAGTAAGGATAAGAAGGACAAGAAAGAGAAGAAGGACAAGAAGGACAAGAAAGATGGCAAGATCAAAAAGGATAAGAAAGATAAAAAGAAATCTAAGGAAGAGATAGAAGTCAAGGACAAGACCTCTGAGAAGTCCACCAAATCTTCAAAAGATCAAAAGCTGAAGAAAGAGAAGAAAGATAAGAAGCAAGACACAGACGCCTCAGACAACACAAACGTATCAGAGGTTAAAGACAAGAAAAGCAAAAAGAGCAAGGACAAGTCATCCAAGTTGAAGTCACTGGGCCTGAAGAAGGAGTACAAGGTCACCAAACCCAAGAAATAAGCATAGATTGTATAATAGCTAATAGAGAATAGAAGTACCGTAACCAACTCATCGTGTCCGTCACGCGATACTTTTCACGTGCACAGTCATTTTGTGCGTTTGTTTGGCACCAGTCACCAAAGTTTCCTGACTACGCCAATGGCTAAGGACTCCACAGTATACTCAATGCTTGGGACGTATCCTCAAGGTACCGTTGTGAGGATAGCATGGGCTATTGCTTGTCTTACCATTGGGGTGTATGTCGTAAGGTATACACTTTGGTATTGGATCCTTTTCCTTATTGGGTTCTTATCTTCGGTGTCAAGCATAGTGTACTTGATTATCTTTCAACGACTGAAACCCAAACAAAAGAACAAGAAGAAGTCTCGGCAGTTTAAATTTGCTAAACCAACCCAGTGGGAGGCGCACAAGAAGACGTTACTAGTGTCTAAGGAAGCTTTGGATCAGCCTATCTTTCACGAATCAGAGGCGATCTCATCCATTATAGAACAGTTGATTAACCATGTTGTTAATAACTTTGTCCACGGTTGGTTCAAGTCCATTTCAGAGTCGTCATTGTTTGAAGACGACATTAAAATCGAACTTAAAGAAGTGATTGGCAATCTCCTGTCTCGAGTACGGCAAGTTGATCTTTCCAAAATGCTAATTACAAGAATCCTTCCCATCATACACGATCATTTCACAAACTACACGAAAGCAGTCGACATGACCAACCGTATCAGTCCTCCATTGCAAATCTTCACGTCGGAGTATCAGGTTGCAATTGCCAAACTGTACAACAAAGGCAAGATCCACCAAGGGGTCACCATCACCAACTCAGATCCCACCTACCACGAAAAGAAGCACTTGAAAACGAAGGTTCTGCAAATCTTACCGTTTTTGTTAACACCAAATGAGCGTTCAAGCACATTGTCTGTGTCGTTGGTAACAGAAATCTTAGCATGCACCATATTAACAAATGTTTTCCAGATGTTAGCGGAGAGCGATTTCTATAATGTGCTTATTATCAAGTTGATTGGCGATAACCTTAAGCACCGAGACCAAGTGAAGCAGTTGATTGCTGCTTTGGAACAGCATACTCTGAGGGATGTGAATACTAAACCCTTTACTATTACAGATCAAACGGACGAGATAAAGATGAGAGCGCTCCGCAACAGAGTGACCAAACTCAACTCTATAGATGAGTTACAACAAGTTGACGAATACTTAAGTACTCAACTAGCAAGCAGCTCTCTGATTGTGATACGAAAAGTTCAACTGTTACGTCTTTCCATCAAGGACCAAATCAAGGACGTGAATACCAAAGAAAAAGCAGTAATGGACACTTTGCAGCTACAAGATGTCTTGAACCACACGGCAACTCTCAAGTTGTTTTCTGAGTTCTTAAGCGCTAGAGGACGATCCGACCTTCTTAAATTTTGGAAGGAGATTGAAGACTTGCGTGCACCTTTGGAGCAGGATCAGGACGAGGACGAGATGGCGTTACTGCTTGAGTTCTCCGATGTCGAGATCATATCAGACATTTACAACCGGTACAGTGAGAACTCTAGCATTCGAATTGACGTTAGAAGTAGAGAGTTGCTTATGCTGTTGAACAACAAAGCATACTCTAGTCCTGTCCAGAAAATTACAATCTACCAGAAAGCCAGAAAGGCTCTCTTCAAGTTACAGAGAGATGCATACCAGGAAATGAACAAGGACTTTACAATGTTCAAGAGATCTCAGGTGTTTTCAAAGTACGTTGACTTTGATACACTCAAACAGCCATTGTTTAAGGGACAACTGGTGAGTAGCGCAATGAATATTAGCCCTGAGGTAGTTAAAGCGGTAGAGTCGGCTTTCAGCCAAATCATGCAATACCCCACCAGCAAGAACTTTGATGAAGAGGACTTTGAACTATCTCATGACAACACATTGTCTACGATAGACATGAA
Source organism: Kodamaea fukazawae (assembly GCA_030572255.1). Classification (NCBI taxonomy): domain Eukaryota; kingdom Fungi; phylum Ascomycota; class Pichiomycetes; order Serinales; family Debaryomycetaceae; genus Kodamaea; species Kodamaea fukazawae. The sequence continues at coordinate 194,428 of JAJLZQ010000008.1, read as the reverse complement.
GAAGAATTTATTTGGAGATTCACTGAGTTTATTTGGCGACTCTGGTGAAGCTGGGCACAGAAACTCCAAGCTTTTCGAGAGCGACGACTCAGATAGTGACAACGATTCCGCAGATAGCGAGACCTTGATGACCAACTCGGAGGAAGATCTTCGACTGCTCGAGGATTCGCTGTTGTTTATGGCTGCTCCAGGGAATCTTTCTCTTTCCGAGGAGATAGACAAATTGACTTCTGAAGTATCTAAGATGAAGGAGCAGCTTCAAATTTTGCAGCCTCTCATCAAAAAGGCAGAACTTACAAACAATGTCACTGAGTTGAAGATTTTGAAGAAGTCCAAAGTGCTGTTGGATAGGGAAATCCATCTGAAGAACTTGCAGAAGCAGCAGTACATTGTACAAGAGAATGATAACTCGTTGTTTGGCAAGTCTCGTGTGAGCATTCAATCGTATATCAGCGGCAATGAGGGAGGAAGGGAGTTCACGCTCTACATTGTTGAGGTTCAGAAGTTGACGGAGGGGGCTGTTTCTGCCGGGTGGGTTGTGGCACGTCGGTTCAGTCAGTTCTTCAAGTTGCATGAGTATTTGAGAATGCGGTACCCGGAACAGGTGGGCCCATTGAAGTTTCCCAAGAGAACCACAATGACTGTTCTCAAGTTCCAGCAAAAGCAGTTGGTGGAGTTGCGGAAGGTTGCATTGGAAGAGTACTTGCAGCAATTGATACAGATTCCGGAGGTGTGCTACAACAAGGCGTTCCGGTCGTTTCTCTCACTGGAGAACTTCAGTTTGCGCAAGAACCAGCCGTTTGAGGAGAACCTCGAGCTCAACCCTCCGCCCAAGAAGAACGCCGAGTCTGTGGCCAACAAGTTGTACAACGGGATCTCGAACCGATGGACAACTGGGCTTGGCAACGAGCTTGCCACGCCGAGTACTGAAGGAGAGGTGGAGGTCAAGTATGACGAGGAAAACTATAGGGACATGCAGCAGGAATTGAGACAGTTTGACGAGATGAGCAGCACCCATGTGACGCCCAAGCCGTTGTTTGTCAAGCCGATTTGCGACTTGTTGATCTCTGTGTTTCGACTCCACGGCACCAAGAGCTGGCTCCGTGGGCGTGGGCTCATTGTGATCTTGCAGCAGCTTTTTGGAACCACCATTGAGAAGAAGATTAGCGAGCAGCTCCAGCTCCATGTTGAGTCGGAAGAGGCCATTCTCCGGATTGCGACGATGCTCACAAACATTGTATTCCCTAACGGCAAGTTCAAAGATCCGCCTATCATTCGAACAATGACACAACAGACAGAAGCTCGCCAGGAGGCGTTGGTGTTGCTAGACGTGTTCATGAACGAGATATGCTCCAAGGTATTCGGCCAGTCCAACACCCAGTATGCGACGCTGAGACTCTTTGGGATGCTTCAGAACGACTACTTGAACAAGCACTTGATATTTGAGGTTTTTGACGAGATCATAGAGGAGTTATTCCCCGAGGTGATACTGCAAGAGTAGGTGCAGAGGGATAGAGCTGAGGCAACATTGAGATTACGTGAGTTGGTATTTTTAATATGTAGATATTGATATGCATGTAATGTTAATTGTAGGTATCGATGAAAAAAGGTATGGCGATCACGTTAGAAGATAACGGACGATGGAAGGCGCATTAGGTGAGTCTTACGCGCCATAAGGTAGTGTGAAATGCATGAAACTAGTTGTGAGTTGTTGGAAGCAGCGCTGCTCATGTTGGTGCTCTGGCATTTGCGACTTGCTGCAATGGCTGCAAATGTGCGACCAAACAAGCAGAACACCCACAAGCAGAACACTCACAAGCAGAGTTCCCACAAGCAGGATGAACCACAAGTGGAATCCCACACACGTAGACACCCCACCACGGAACCACCTTGTCTCGTCTCACCACCTCCGCTGATCACATGCACCGGAGTTGAGTTCCCCTTAAGGCTGTGCCAGAAAAAAGAGTGATACGAGCGACATGATACGAACACAGAAGATGGACATTTGAAGCGAGATTGCTCTAGGAAACGCTCCCGGTAGACTGGAGAGCACGGGGAAGTAGACACTCAAGCAGAAGCGAGACACCCCCGGTGTATACCAATGTCTCCCAATGTCCTACGTACATACGAATGTGGTTGAATGCTCTGTCTCTATCTCTCCAGTAGCAGCAATTACGTACACCATACCATCTCCGCCCATTGAGGCACACGGCAGGTCGAGTAATTGGCCGCTCATGTATGGAAGACTGCCGGATAATCAGGAGGTATCCCAAACGGGGCAAAGAAGACGGTGACAAGAATTATTGTATGACAGGTTGCCGAGAGTGACAGGGAGGCTGAGAGCAAGGAAGACGGAGGAATTACAGATGCAGACCCCCCGGGCGTGAGCCCGGAAGACGCCGTGCCCGAGCAGCACGGTCACCAGCGGTCGGCAGCACAGTTGGCGGAGCAGATCATGATGAGAGATTTTCATAGGTTGCAGTCACACAATCGACTGGGTGACGACGGCATTCCGTCATGAAGGGAGAGGGGGCACAGCCAATAAAAAAAGTCGTGGCAGCGTGTGAGCAGTGGCGGCGGGAAATTACGAGAAAAGGAGGCAGGTATATAAATATTGATCTCCGTTCAGAGTGAGCAAGAGCTTGTCGAGACACGAATCAGCAACATGAGCAAGAACGACCCCAAGAATGCGCCCAACGTTCCGCTGGGCTGGATCGCCAAGTTCGACGACAAGTACAAGACGTGGTACTACGTCAACTTGAGCACCAAGCAGTCATCGTGGGACGAGCCCAAGGGGACCACCTGGGGCTCGTCGTCCTCCTCCAGAAACAGTCCTCCGCCACCGGCCTACGACGAAAAGAGAGGCTCTCCGCAGCAGCAGCGCCCTCAGGCTGCCCGCCCTGCTCAACAGCAGCAGCTGGCGCCATCCAGAGGCTACAATGGCGGCGGCGGCGGCTACAACCAGGGCCCTCCTCCCCAAGGGTACTACCAACAGGGTCCTCCCCAACAAGGGTACTACCAGCAGCCTCCTCCACAGCAGTACTACCAGCAGCCTCCTCCACAGCAGTACTACCAGCAACCGCCACCTCAGCAGTACTACCAGCAGGCCCCACCCCAGAAGCAGCTGGGCGGCTTTGGTAAGATGGCCTTGGGTGTCGGAGGTGGGTTGGTAGGTGGTTTGTTGTTGGGAGAAGCCATCGACGGGTTCGAAAATCACGAGAGACAAGAAGGTTACGACCAGGGTTACAACCAGGGTTACGACAATGGCTACGATGGTGGTTATGATAATGGCTATGACCAAGGTTTCGACAACGGTGACGGTGATTGGTAGGTGCTTTGTTAATACATGAAATTAGGATAAGTGCAAATGTAGAGAGGATTGAGGTAGAAGGAGTAAGTTTTGGGTGAATGGAGATTCAGGTGAGCATCAATCGGAAGGGCCGACAAGAAGCTCCCACCACCTTAAAAACCTCCCATCACCATGAAATGGACAGATCATCCACTGGCTCAACAATGAAATGACGTTTATTGTGTGTGGGGAGCTATTTGGATGCAGGCGAGCCAAACCCGCGACACGACGACACCAGATACCCGCGACATTTCTTGTAGAATTTTTTTCCATCCAGCCAACCAAAGCGTGCACAAATCTCTTGACAACAACCACAACCACAATGAGATTCACTAGTTTGTTGAGACAAGCCGAGCCGGTGCTCGTCAGAGCCGCCTCCGGGTATCCTACTGGTTTGACTGGGCTCTACCAACACCCCAACCCAAGACCAGCCTTGATCGAGTTGTACAAGCGTACCTTGAACCTCTTGGAAAACAAGTTCCCAGCCGAATCCGTATACAAGCAATCCGTCGAGGCCTTGACCAAGAACAGATTGGCCATTGTCGAGGCCGAGGAAATCACCGAAAACATCGAAAACAAGATTGGTGGTGGTTTGATTGAGGAAATCATCATACAAGCTCACGAAGAGTTGAACTTGGCCAACGAGTTGTCCGAGTTGAAGGTCTGGGAAGAATTGGAAGAAAAGCCTTTGGACGACCAATGGGTATACTTTGGTAAGAAGATTTAGGGTGAAAGACGTCATGTAATAGAATAAACAGGACATGTTCCGGATTGAAGAGTGTAGTAGAATTGAAAGGGCGGTGTGGACTCAACGAGAGAGAAGAAGAAAGAAGAGCGTGATTAGGTATTCACGAGGGTGATTGAGAAGTATTAACGAGGGTGATTCAGAGTGGAGAAGTCTTAAAGAATGGTTCTCTCGTTACGATATCAACTCTTGCGATACTTGGTGATAGATGAGGTAGTCTTGTAGATGAGGTGTAGAAGTGTGAATTAGAGATGGTGTTACGATGAAAGTTGTGTTTGCAGGGTGCCCACTGTTTAGAGTGTCGTTCTGAGTGCTTAGATTATAAATGTGACCTTTTAAGTGTCAATCTCTCTGACCTTCGAGACGTGATCTCTCAGTGCAATATGTGTCTCAGGTATCAAATAGAACAATAAGTGTCTTAGGTATCTAACAAAGTAATGAGTGTCTCACGTATTCATCACTCAGCTTGCTTTTAACACGATAAGCACCTCGGTTTGGAGGAACTCTGATCTTCCATTGCCTGTTTGCATTGCACCATCGAATATCATCAGATATAGATAACGCAATGAGCTATGGTAGACGAGGGCTGTCCAAGTAACCAGTAAAGACACCTGATTCGAGTACCCCAGAAGCATGCCTGTGTGGATTATGCTGGTCCAGTCTCCCTGGTCTACTCTCCAGATGTGACACTCTTCTTTAAACACCCCAACTCTACATCAGAACCCGTCTGCTACTACCCAATAAATACTATTCTTAAGACATAATTAACAACAGTTTTGCTTGATGGCACTATCATTTCCTTGAGCAACATTGATTCCGGCGGTGGTGGAGGAGGCTGGGGCAACCTCGTCGACGTGCTTTTCTTGAATAATGCCAGCCAATTCGTAAAAGATGGAGTCAACGTTCTCGTTGCTCTTAGCAGAGGCTTCCAAGAAAGGAATGTTCAACTTGGAGGCCAAGGCCTGGCCCTGTTCCTTTGAAACCTGTCTATTCACGTCGTCGTCGCACTTGTTACCGACAAGGAAGATCTGGGCGTCCTCGTTGGCGTGCTGGGTCACCGTCTGGAACCAGTTCTCGACGCTCTCAAAGGAGCGGGAGTCGGTCACGTCGTAAATCAAAACAATGCCCATGGCTCCTCTGTAGTAGGCGGTGGTGATGGTTCTGAACCGCTCCTGTCCGGCCGTGTCCCACACCTGTAACTTGATTCTCTTGCCCTTGCTCTCAATCGTTCTAATCTTGAAGTCAATCCCAATCGTTGTGATGAAGGACGGGTTGAACTTGTCCTCCACAAATCTTAACAACAAACACGACTTGCCGACTCCGGAGTCCCCGACCAACAACAACTTCATAATCAGGTCGTACTGTCTCGATGGTGATCTTCCACTCATTGTTTATCAAATCACTCTTTTGTATGGCTTCACTGCTGTATCAATCAATAAAATTTCCCTGTTTCTAGCGCCTTCACTATCCTTATACTCGTAGTAAGGCTTGGTATCTAATGTGGTGGTTTCAATATGGTCCCTTGCTATTCGAGGGGGGCTGTCGTACACTTCTTAGCAGATTATCTCTTAAAAGTGTTGTTAACTTTTCCGGGAGCCAAACGGGGGAGGTCGTGCGCAGGTGGCCTCTTTTTTTTATTACAAAAAGAAAAGCTCCTCAGTTTGGGAAACGACAAATTGTACGACGAAAACAATCACACAAACGAGTCTCCAGATCTATTAACGAGCCTACTGGGCACTCCGTGGGTGCCCGGTGGGCGGTCCCAACTCGACCGCTGCCGCCGGGCTCGCGCCTGCCCGCCGTCTCGGACCCACATCAGCTTCCTCGGGGCTCCGCCGGCCCTGCCTTCTCCTCTTGCTGCGCTTGTACCACAGCGGAGTGCATCTGGCGAAACATGACGTTTTCATCACTGCCAGGAATTTACGGAGTGCTCGGTAGGCGGTGCATTCCGGCGACTGCGAGGCACCGACTCGGTGAATGTAAACACAGTGACAAAGCCGGGTCGACTGTGTTCGGGGTCGGGTGTTTCTCGAGTCTTTAGGGACGTGTAGGCTTGGGTAGCGGGCCCTTCATGCCCGACCACCCGACTGTGAACGGATTCGGAGGTAAGCCAAAAAAGCTGCGAAAAAGCTGAAAAATCGGTTGCAGCATGGAAAGTGGAGGACAAGAACACGAGAGGGAGAACGTAAGTGGGATATAAAGTGGGTAGGGATTGATGGCAGTGTTTGGTGGACGTTGGTAGGTTTGTGTGGTTGTTTGATTTGAATCCTTGATCGATACCTGCGTTTGTATCACAACTGACCGAGGCTGTGGGAGAAGAGGAGGAGGGTTGTGAAACGTGTGTTAAAAGATTCTACTGGGTGAGAGTGATGAGGATCTAGTGGGATAAATTTGAGTACCAGCATTTACTTCAAGTGAACACTTTGAGTATAAACGCCCTTTTCGAGTATCGGCGTTTAGTTCCAGTATGAAAAGTATCAGTGTTGACTTTGAGTATCAGTGGCATTTCGAGTATCAGTGGTATTTCGAGTATCAGTGGCACTTAGAGTATCGGTGGCACTTCGAGTATCGAGTTTGTTCAGTACCAATTGTGTTCACTAGTTGTGTTCTCTTCACAGTTCTCGAGTGCAGTCTCTCTATACTCTTTCTTCGATATTCTCCAGCATCTAACTCTACATGATTATGTACCTTCGGTACTCATCTTCGGTACTCATCTTCGGTACTCACCTTCGCTACTACCAACCTAATCATTAACCTTTATTCAGTTATATTACTCTTCTTACAAGAAAACTTCAGCATTGATCTCAACAGCAGAAGCAGCGTATGGGATCTCAAAGTTGGTGGTGACCTCTGGATGCAAGACACCAATGGACCCAACGTGCTTTCCTTCCTGGCCCTCTCTGGCTCTGAAGAAAACCTTGGCACCTCTACCTGGGAAGAAGGTTGGGTTTTCCTTGTCCTCTACGATCCAGTACCCTCTGCCCTTCTGCTCGGCAGGCTTCTCCAACCATTCGGTTCTCATGGTCTGCATGATCTTACCCAACAAACCCTGGACGTACTCGAACCCAGAAGTCTTACCGGCAAAGACAGCGGCCCAGTTTCTCTGGTTGAAGGCTCTTCTTTCCAAAGCGTCGTTCTTGAAGACAACGTCACCGGCCTCAAAGACCTTGATTGGCAATGCGTTCTTTCTGTTTTCCTTGATGGTCTTGAGTAACCCTGGGATCAAGGTGGTTCTGACAACCTGGTACTCGGCCGTCTTAGGGTTCTCTAACTTGACAGCCAACTTGCAGTCGTCCTTGGTTCTCAAAAACTTGAAGTTTTCGTCGTGAGAGCACAAGGTCAATGGCAACACCTCCAAGTAGCCGGATTGCGCAGAGGCCAATCTCAAAATGTCAGACACCTTGTTGATTGGCAATGGGGCAGCAACGAGAGAGTCCCCGGACTTGGGCTTGGTCTTCTTCAAGTTGTTGTACCCGTATGCAATCGCAGCGTCCTCCATAATGTCACACTGGTGCAAGATGTCCGATCTGGTGATGGGGATCTCGACGTCGAGCAAGTCTGGGTTCTGCTTGTTAGGAGCGGCGCTCAAGGACATCTTGGTCAACAACTCGGCAATCTGCTCGCCAGTGTAGTCCAAACCAAGACACGAGTTGATGTAGGAGATCTCGGCCTGGGCCTTTCTTGGTCTCACGTCTGGAACTTGACGGTCCTCCCCGTTGTGTGGGGAAATCACCTTGACAGGCTCAATCTGGAATGGAACCTTACAGTAACGCGAGAACATGGCAACAAGCTGGTTGAGAACAAGGTCTGTCTTGGTCTTGTCGGTACCGGTGATGTCAATGAAGACGTTCTTGGTCTTCAAGGTGATCTTGGAGTGCTCCGAGTTGATGATTGGAGGCAACGAGCCAACAACCCTCTTGGAATCTAAAATGAGTGGGTACACTGGCGAATCACGGATAATGTGCAAGAACTTGCCCAAGTGCTTGTCCTTTTCGTAGAATTCCATCAAGTTGGCACCGTTCAAGGTGGCGGTCTGGTTCAAAGGCACAAAGTTGATGTCCTTTGGCGCAACAGCCTCGTACGTGAACGGAGGTGTCAACGTGTCGAGATCGTGCGTACCAATGGCAACCAAAGTTCTATTACGGCACAAGTTGCTGTGCAACTTGTCTTGCAAAGCAATGAAGGACTCGTACTTTCTCTCGTCAAACTCAATCCCTCTGAAAATGGCGGCGGCAGCGTATGGACGCACCTTCTGCGTGTCTGGGTGGATGGTCAAGGTCACTTGGGCCTCAGCTGGACTCAAAGTGTACACTGGAGTCTTGGCAGTGCCCAAGAACTCGTTCAAAGCTTGCGCAATACCCTCAATACATAACATGTCGTATCTGTTGGCTGGGATTTCAATCTTTAACTGTGGTCTTTCATCCCCTTGACACTCGTCAGTGGTGTCTTCGTCCAACTCAATACCAAATTCAAAACACAACTCATCGAATTCTTCAGTGGTATAGCTTTTACCAAGAAGCTCAAAGAGATCTGCTTTATCAACAGCGATAGTAGGCATGGTCTAGGTGTTGGTTAGGTGAGTCAAAAATTTTGGATTTTGTTTGCAAAAAAAATTTCACCCAGCCTGAGTTTTACCCGCACCTTGATTTATGAGTAAGATCTTGATAAGGTTGGCAAGAGGAGTGTGCCACGGAAGTTCTACTGATTGGTTAACTGGAGTGTTCTTGTAGTAAGGAAGAGCTCCATAAGCGTATTTCCGTCAAATATACTCTGGTTTGCTAGAGAAAGTGGTTAGTTAGAGATGGGTAGTTTGTACTAGTAAGCGAGATGGAGAGACCACCATGAAGCCATGGTGGTTATAAATGGGCAATGCTAACTCAACATGGAAGATTTGACTAATCCCCTATACATATTGTTTGTAAACAGCTTTTTGAATCACCAAGTAAACTCCAAATTCACACGTCAGCACTTCACCTACAACTTCACTTCACTCTACAAATGCAAAGGTCATAATATGATATGCAAAAACATTACTTAGCTTCTTCTAAATCCTCATTTGTAGTTTGGTGCTCTTTAGAAGAAGGGTCGACGTCTTGACGAACCTTTTGAAGCTCGTCTGTGTCTTTGTCGGCCAACTTCTCAATCTCCTGGATCTCCTCCATCAAGGCTCCCACATCAAAGATGGGAACCGGTTCGGTGGAGTTAGCATTGTATTCTTCGTGGTACTCCTCGCTGTACTCCTCCAGGGTTCCTTGGGAGTTGGCAGTCGTGTGTGTGGTGTTGGTGGGCAGTTTGTGGCCATTTTTGTCTGGGCCATTCTTGCCGTCCGCCCCATAAATGTCCCACCAGTCCTTCTGCTTGGGCCTGAACCAATCCTTCCAGGTCTTCTTCTTCTCCTGCTCCATCTCCTTGTGCATCTTGGCACGAGCCTCGTCGAACTCATGGATCAACTGTCTTTGTCTTTCGGCGGTCTCTGGGTCTGCTTCCTCGATTTCCGCAAACTCCTCGCTCAAGATCTCCCAGTCACACAACTTCATGATCTTGGGGATGGCTGTTCTGTACGCCATGTGACCCTCGACTAGATGGGTGCAGTCAATGTTGTCAATGCCCTTGACGTTCTCTATTGGCGATAACCCTGCGATGCTCAGCAACCCTCCTCCAGTTGCTCTGAATAAATAACCCAAGATCCAGTCCTTCTTGGAGTACCCGTTGATGAACTTGCCACTGACAACCGATCTTGCCAAAACCATTTGGTCTTTCTTTACTGTAACAGGGCTTCCCAAGATGATGACGTTTTCAATCAACCCGTAGCCCCCTCTCTTGGCCAACTCAATGAGACACGAATAAATAAGACGGGCCCCCAACAGAAACCCCACAAGCGTGATGGGCCTAACACCCATGTTTCCTGCAATCAAGGTATCTGCCAAGATCAAGCCTGCTTTCCATGCTCTGTCGAGCGAAACGTTCCAGGGATTATCCACCAAGTAGGACAATTTGGACAAGGCCATAGGCAATTGGATGGCAGACATCAAGGCCGTCAAGATGGTGGCCCCCAAGATCTGCTGGATGGAGGTCGACAAGGCCTCCGAGGCCAAGATGTTGATGGTCTGACCCATCAGCTGCAACATCTCGGGTTCCCAAAGAATGGAGAACAAGTCGCCCATCACCGGGTCGGTCGTGGAAAATGGCAATCTGACATCATCGAGCTCACCATTCATCCATCCGGACACCGTGATGATGAGGTTGGCCCTCTTGTTGTTATGCAAAGGTTTGAACTCAAAGTTATGAACTTCGCCTGTTCTACGGGCACCGGCCTTGGACCCAACCTTGGCCCCGGCAACAATACCACCAGTGGTAATGATTGCCGACCCACCGACCCCCGCCAAAAACAGGGTGGTTCCGGTGATCCCCACCGTCGTCAAACCGGCAGCAAGACCAGCCCCAATGACAGGGGCCAACAAACCGGCAGACAATCCAATGGCCAAAGACCCTCCCAAGGTGGCCAACCCAATGTATGCGTATCTCCTCCTCTTGTTCTTCTTGATGTGCTTGTCGATAAACAGCTTGTCATTGAGCAAGCCGTCCTTGTTTTCAATACTCTTGTCGTTAGTCTCCATTTCCAAGGATTCAAGAAGACGTCTTTGGAACTGTAACACCTCCAACCTCGAGATGCCGATAGTTTCCGCAAACCTGACCAACAAGGAGTTGGATCTGGCGTCGTAGTACCCGTCACTCAACAACAACAAGTGCAAGTCGCATATGATGACCCATTTCAAGTCAAACCCAGGGTACAAGTCTGCCATCAGCCAAATCTTCTTGTCTTGTTTCTCAATCTCTACCTCAATGAGGCTTCGAGACAAGTCTTCCACTTCCAAACCGTGGATGCTCAAGTTCTCAATCATCTTCTTTTCCTCAACAGTCAAGTCCATGTGGTCGTAGATCTTGGTGATGACGTATTGGGTCCAATTGGAAAAGTTTCTCTGGCCAAAACTCAATGTCTTTGCAATGTGGTTGGACGAGAACATTCTCAAGCCCGCCAATTCCGTCGCCATATCCACCGATATCAACTTGACAAGCCCTACATATGCAAACTTCTGGCTGTCTGAGAGCATTCCCTTGGTGGTGGACAATGTTTCGTTGGAGTCCAAGTTGTCGTCAACAAAGGTATCGTCGTCGTCGTCGTCGTCGTACTCGTCTTCCTGCTCCCACTTCTCCAACAACTCCTTCTTCATTTCCTTGTTTGGTCTAAAGAGGAAGTCTGTCTTTGCGTCCAACTGCGAGTATTTGGCCACTTGGGCCTCGTTATCAATCTTGGTGTATCCACGAGTGTCCAACGAGTCAAAGTTGGGGACGCCATTGGAGAACTCCAACTCCCCGCGTTCGTCGTAGTAGTCCATTTCCGTGATTGTCTTCATGGTCTTCCAGTTGGAGGTGTTTTCGCTAAAGAAGTCGTCTGCTGCCGGGGCCTCAAGAACGACTTCGTCCTTCTTGGCTTCGGTTGCTTTGGCAAGAGCCAAGTTCTCTTGCGACCGTAAGCCAATCACCTTTTCGCTGTACTCCGGAAGACTCTCTGAGGTTCCTGTTCTTCCTTGGTTGCTGAGGTCGAATTCGACGTACGAGTTGTCTGGTGTGGGCTCAATGTGGTCGTGGTCGCCTGCCCCTGGTTTCTCGGGACTGTTCACTGTCGATACGACTCCTGACAGGAGGTCAGGCAAGCTCGGCAACGCCCCCACGCTGGTTCTGGACCCAAACATCCTCGCGTGCCGCGTGGTGGTGGGAATGGATTCCGTAGATATGAGAGAATCTGCCGTGTCGCTTCGATTAAACTCCATATCAGCTTCTCCCAGTGCTAACTCGTTGGTGATCTATATTCGAAAACGGAGCGGGTTTTGATTTGCGCTGTCACGTGCACCATCGGGGCTTGCTGCTAGCCGAGTCAAGGCGAGGCAGGCTGGACTAGAGGGGGACTTGCTCCAGCAAGAAGGAGACTTGAAGGTGGGTGGGAGAGGAAATCAGGAGAGGAAATCAGGAGAGGAGGCAACAGAGAGATGTGTGATTTACCAGTGTTTGCGTTGTACAGCATGCTAGTCATCGAGAAGGCAGACTGCTCTTCACAACTCGTCAAAGAATTTCGTGTTTCACAAGTTATAGCATGGGCGTCAGATAGAACGTACAAGCACCTAAACGGTCCTAAGATGCTCAAGATGTCCTAGATCCTCATACTATATGGTCATACCATCATAATAGATGGTCGTTCTATCATACTAGATGCTTAGATGCTCACGAGACACACACGAGATATATCTAATACTAGCACACAATTCTACATTCAAGATGTCTGCAACATGGTTTTACTCAAATCGTCAACGGCCCAGAGAGCCTGCGCAGAGTTCAGGAATATGTTGCTACAGACCAAACGGCCGAGCTCATTTGTGCAGAGCACAAAGAGCTCAAGACCAATCTGCTTGCTATAAAATCTGTCGACGGAGCTGCTCTGTTTAAGACCCACGAGGAGCGTCGCCACAACCGCCTCACTTCCCACCAAGTCTACAAATACCTAGCTTGCCAGAAACCACATCGCTCAACCCCGAAGGGGACCAACGGGACTCCGGCAAACGTCATAACAGTATTCATCAACGTCAATTGCTTGACTTAATGGATGTTTGGAAAGCTCGACGGGAATGATCATTAAACTTGCTTCACGAGCGCCGATCTGCTACGGACGATCCACTACAATCCCTCATGGACAACCAGAAGGTTTAGCCCACGAGTACACTGAGGGTTCTCCCGTAACACAGACTTATGGTATTGAAGAAAAAAAAATTACATGGGAAATGGCTCGCTATTTATAGTGGCGAGGCGAAAAATGGGCTTACCCGCCGGAGCGATGGCGGCGCTACCACCTTACCCGCAAATGGAAATTTAGGGTTGATTGTTTTAGGGGACCGATGAGCAAAAGACTAGCAAAGTTCCAGCCCAAGAAGGAGACGGTGGGTGGTAGAGGAGGGCCACCACGGGACCCGGAGGCCGTGGAGAACGACTCCATTCCCTTCAGCACGGAATCCGCCATAGAACCAGAGAAGATTGTGCTGTTGTACAAGCAGAGTTTCAAACAAATTTTACTCTCTGAGGAGTTGCAGAGCCACATCCAGGTGGTCAAGGGCAGGCTATACGAAAGAGACTACTTGGGGGCGTTTGACACGGACGACAAGCGGTTTGCGTACGCTGCCAGGTGGTCGCCGGCCCGGTCGTTGGCGTACTCGTCGCTCTTTGGGTCGATGGAGCCCGTCGTGGAGCTTCTCTCGGACCCGGACGCCGAGATCAACACGCTCTTGGTGGGGGCCGGGGCTGCCTCCGAGGTGGTGGGCTTGGGCTCGGTCTTCTGCCGCCAAAAGGAGTCCCACTCCACCCTGCCCTCCAAGCTCAACATGAACATTGTGGACATTGCAGACTGGTCCACCGTGGTGCACCACTTGACCAACTTCATGAAATCCAACTGGATCTACCGCCAGGAAAACTTGAACGCCAACTTCTTGCACAAGGACATCTTGGCATCCCATTCCACCATGGACTTGAACAACCAGGACTTGATCACCTTGCTCTTCACCACCAACGAGTTGTTCACAGAGAAGAAGAGAGAAACGACCCAATTCTTGCAGGCGCTCAACGCCAGCTGCAAAAAGGGCTGCTACTTGCTTATAGCTGAGAGCGCCGGCTCCTACTCACACATCACCGTGGGCACCAGAAAGTTCCCTGTTCAGTTCTTGGTCGACATGATCTTGTGTGGCAAGCAGGGCGAAAACAACGGGCCCTGGGAAATCGTCAACCAAAGTGAAAGTTGCTGGTACAGAATAGACCCCAGACTAGTCGACTACCCAATGAAGTTGGAAAACATGAGATTCTTTTATAGACTTTATAGAAAAAGATGATGATTTATGATGAGATTTGACCAAAACTTGGAGATTTAGCATCAGAGTGTACTTCTGGGAAGGAATTGAGATTGGATATCTCTATTATTGGGTATATCTGCTAGGTTTGAACCCGGCATTCTGGGACAACATATCACAGATCTAGAGATCCTAACCATGGCGTCCTAAGAGATTATCTAAAGTTTAGATGTCGGCATCCTTTATATCTCAAGTCTAGAGATCCTAACCTCGGGCATCCTAAGAGAATATACCTTAGTTTAGATGTCGGCATCCTTTATATTTCAAGTCTAGAGATCATCACCTCTAGAATAAAGTTATATCTTAAGTTTGGAGATTTCATCCTCCAAGTCCTTTTCTTCCTTAGAAACAGGCACGTCAGGGGACTCCTCGGGCTCTTCTTTATCTGTCTTCTTCGTATTATCGTCTGTCTTGTCTGTTTCAACTTCCGTCTTATTGTCCTTTTTATCGTCCTTTTCAACTTTCTTATTGTCCTTGGCTATCTTGTTCTCCTTCTCCTCTTCTTGTCTTTCCTTCTCTAATGTTACTTCAAACTTCTTACGTTCCTTCAGTATCAACTGCTCCAACTCTTTGGTCCAACCCAAAAGCTCACATACCACCTCAGCAAACTCATCACAACCATCCAAGATAACAATGTCTGATTTTCTTCTGCCATGCTTGAAATCGCCAACCAACTCTTTGTTGGTCAACACTCTGAGGGCACGACCGCTGACCTCTTCGGGAAGAGACGCAAACGGATACACCGTCAACGAGGTTCCGGCCACCAACGCAATCTCCACGTCCTCACAGTCGTCGTCCCACGTACGGAAGAACTGTGGTGGCAAGCCCTCCCCAAAAAACACAATGTCCGGTTTGACATAGCCCTTGCACTTGCATGTGGGGATGCCTCTGTTCTTCATCTGTCTCTTCAACTCGCTTGTGCTCATCTCGGATCCACAGTCAATGCAGTGATTGGCTGCAAACGACCCGTGGGCTTCAATAATGTACTCATCGTCAACCCCGGCCAACCTCTCTAAAGTGTCTATATTTTGTGTGTACACCCGCTTCAAGAGCTTCTTATCTTGAACCAACCTAATGAAGAAATGAAACTTGCTGGGGAAGAACTTACCAGGATACAAGCCCTCTGCAAGCGTATAGAAGGCCTGTGGCTTCTCCTTAAAGTAGTCAATGTCAAATACCGCCTCGCTATATGGCAAATTCAATTTAGCCAAGTTGGCGTACAACCCGGTTTTAGGGGATCTGAAGTCGGGTATACCAACACTGGTCAGGATCCCAGCCCCATTGAAAAACGTAATCTTCTTGCCCTTGCGGATGCCGTCAACTAGAGGTTTCAACTCCTTCTTGGACTTATCGTGCATTGTGAAATACTTGAGTAATCGGGACGTCAGGCTTTCTCCCTTGTAGTAGACATTTGAATCATAGCAATGTTCACGTGACGGATCGCTAGCGTTGATGGCAAAAAAAGTTGGCAGCATTTTTCAAACCACAACGGAAGATCATGAAGGTACGGACGGTTGTCGTTTCTCGATTGTATGGATAGCTACTAACTAGTGTCAAGCAAGGAATTACTTCATTGGATTTGCAATTACTTACGGCGGAGCTTTCTTCGTCCATCCTCAACTACAGACTCCAGAATATCTACAATATTCTGAGCGGGTCTCGTCAGTACTTGCTCAAGTTCTCGATTCCTGATTCCAAGAAGGTGTTGGTTTTGGACTGTGGGAACAAGCTCCATTTGACTGATTTTTCCAGACCCACATCGGAGGCTCCATCCAACTTTGTCACCAAGTTGAGAAAGCATTTAAAGACAAGACGGTTGTCGGGGATCAAGCAACTAGGCAACGATAGAGTCTTGGTGTTGGAGTTTAGCGACGGCTTGTACTATTTGGTTTTGGAATTCTTTTCATCCGGAAACATCTTATTGTTGGATGCAGACTACAAGATCTTGTCTTTACAAAGAAAGGTTAATGATAATGGGGACAATGATAGATATGCGGTGAACGAGACTTACAAGCAAGTGGACGAAAAGCTCTTTGCTTCCAAGAGCACAGAAGTGTACAAGCCCAGATCACATTCAACTACCGAGGTTGCCGAATGGATCGCCAAGCACAAAGAAAAGGCTGCGCAGCCTTCGGCGTCCGGCAAGAAGAACAAGATCTTCTCGATTCACAAGCTTCTCTTTGTCAATGTTAGCTATTTGTCGAGTGATTTGATACAGAAAACCTTAGCAGAGAATGACATTACGCCCAACACTAGTTGTTTACAATTTGAAAGCGAAGAATCGTTGGCCAGCATCGTTGAGATCTTGAACAAGACTGAGGAAGCCTATGTTTCGTTGCTTTCCAACAAGGAGAACTTGACTGGTTACATTGTATCCAAAAAGAACCCAAACTATGTGCCTCTGGAAGGTGGTGACGATTTGTCCTTTATCTACGACGAATTCCACCCATACATCCCTCACAAGGAAAAGCCAGAAAATTACAAATTCATTCCTGTGGAGGGCTACAACAGAACCTTGGACAAGTTCTTTTCTACTTTGGAGTCCAGTAAGTTTGCGCTCAAGATTGAAAGAAAGAAGGAACAGGCCAACAAGAGGTTGCACAATGCCAGAGAAGAGCGTGACAAGCAAATACAGTCTCTTGTTGCCCAACAAGACACGAACAAGAAGAAGGGTGACACCATCATCTACTATGCCGACTTGGTTTCACAGTGCCAGGATTTGGTTAATGATTTGGTAAACCAGCAAATGGACTGGACCAACATAGAGAGCTACCTCGAATTGGAGCAATCGAAAAATAACGAGATTGCAAAGTCCATCCGTCTTCCATTGAAATTAATTGAAAACAAGATCAACGTCTTGTTGAATGATATCGACGCCTTGAACGAACAAAATGACTCCCAAAATGATTCTGACTCGGATCTGGACTCTGATTCTGAATCGGAACTGGAACTGGACTCTGATTCAAGCGAAGAATCCGACGACGATCTGGACTCCGATCACGAGTTTGTCAAGAGAAAGTCAAGACCAGCCAAAAAGACTTCCAAGAAACAGGCCAAGCAGCCTCAACAAAAGAAAATTTCGTGCTGGATCGATTTGGGATTGTCACCTTACGCAAATGCCTCTTTATACTTTGACACCAAGAAGAATGCTGAGTCTAAGCAAGTCAAGGTGGAGAAGAATACCGCCATGGCTCTCAAGAACGCTGAGCGCAAGATTCAGCACGACTTGGCAAAATCCTTGAAAGAGGAACATGATACCTTGAAGGAGATTAGACCAAAGTATTGGTTTGAAAAGTTCTTTTGGTTTGTCAGTGTTGACGGGTATTTGTGTTTGGCTGGTAGAGACCCTTCCCAGGTTGAAATGATCTACTTCAGACACTTCAACGATAATGACGCTTTTGTTTCGTCCGATGTGGAAGGATCGTTGAAGGTTTTCATTAAGAACCCATTCCAGGATGGTGGAATTCCTCCATCCACCTTGTTCCAAGCTGGTATCTATGCCATGTCAGCTTCAACAGGGTGGAACAGTAAAGTCACAACTTCCGCTTGGTACATTCCAGGAGCTCAACTTTCCAAGAAGGATTTCGACGGAAGTTTGATCTCGCCAGGTGAGTTTAGATACCTTGCAAAGAAGCAGTACATGCCTCCAGCTCAATTGGTGATGGGTTTTGGGTTTTACATGTTGGTGGACGAGGCAACTACTGCCAAGTATGAGAAGTCTAGAACCCAGAAGGAAGAAATTCACGGAATGAAGATTGTCATGGACAACAAGAAGAAAGATTTGGAGTCGTCGAGGGGAACTCCAAAGCCGGAAGAACAGAAGCACGAAGACGCAAACGAATCAGTAGTGGCTGATCTGACCAAGCCAAGCGTCGAAGAAGATACCCAACCAACCGAGGAGGAAGACAATGAAGAAACTGAGTCCACCCAGGAAGCAAACGAAGACCTTGGGCAAGCTAAGAACGCACCAAAGGTGAGAGGCAAGAAAGCAAAGTTGAAGAAAATTGCAACCAAGTATGCCGACCAAGATGAAGAAGAGAGATTGGCCAGAATGGAGGCATTAGGTACTTTGAAGCAAGTAGAGGAGTTGAAGCAGCAAAAGATTGCAGAAGCAGAGATTGAAGCTGAAAAAGAGAAGAAGAAGTACCAAGAATCAGCTGCAACTCAAAGACGTAAACGTGAAGAGAGCAGAGAGTTTGAAAAGTACTTGAAAGGAGACAGTGTTTTAAACGAAGATGAGTCAAGTGTCACCAACTACATGAAGATTTTGGACTCGTTTGTTGCCAGACCCGCAGCTGGAGACGTTGTGGCCAACGTCATTCCTGTGTTTGCTCCATGGACGTCTTTGAGCAAGTTCAAGTACAAGGTGAAGATTCAACCGGGAGAAGCCAAGAAGGGGAAGGCCATAAAGGACATGCTCATGCATTTCACCACCAGAAAGTTGGACGCCTCATCCACTGACACCGAGCTCGACTGGCCTGCAGAAAGAGAGTACATCAAATCTTCTAAACCAAACGATCTCGTTGGTGTGTTTACAGTTACCAAGGTGAAGGCTATCATCACAGGCGCCACACTGACCAAAGGCAAAGGAGCTGGGGCCTCTGGCAAAAACGGTGCTTCTGGGAAGAAGAGCGGAGGTGGTAAGAAGAAGAAGTAATCGGTGTTGATGTTAATAGAACTATAGACGCAGCTACCGAGTAATTGTAGATTAGTTTGTACCTCTATAACCAAGCTCAATTATCAACTCAACAGCAGTCACAAAGCTGGCGATCTTGCTCTTGTAGGCAACCTTTTCGATCTGGTAGGCTGCGAAAAGTTGCCTGTGCATTCAATTTCTTATCGGGCGCACGTTCTTGCTACAAAAGCTATAAACGAAACCAGTCTTTTGCTTGTTGGCAGCTTCTATCATGACGCTATACTACACCTTTGACGACTTCAGAACATGGTTTGCCTACGTATGTGTTAGCTTGTTTGACTACATTATCCCACGTCAACCTCTTCAAATCAAGACTGAGGCTGTTCTTACTGGGCTACTCCATGGGTTGTATTTGGTGAATCCGCAACAAGTTCTCCAGGACGTTGCAACACCCGCTCAAGCAGCACTAGAACAATATAATATGGCTAGCTTTCTAGGTGGAGCTGCTCCCTACAAGCAATGGCATGGTTTTGGGATCTCTACAGAAATCCCAGAAGGCTGTGTCTTGGAACAAGTGCAGTTGATCTCAAGACACGGTGAAAGATATCCCACCGAAAACTCAGGGGGACGAATTGAAGTTGTTCTAAACAAATTCAGTGTCATTGGTGAAGATACGAGGTTTACCGGCCCGCTAGAGTTTTTGAATAGCTACCAGTATTTTGCAGCTGGCAAGGCATCTTCTCAGTATGGACTAGAGACATCGAAAAACAACTCACACGGGTTGTTTTCGGGAATCGACAACTTGCACAGACATGGGGAGAAGTTTAGAGAGAGGTACGGCAGTTTGTTTGACAAAGATCAAGTACTCCCCGTTTTCACCTCCAGCTCCAACAGAGTCTACCACAGTTCGTACGCCTTTGCACAAGGGTTCTTGGGAGTCGACATATCCACAAACCTTACCTCAGCGCAGGCAAAGTTCAATGTGATATCAGAAGACGAGAATATGGGGGCCAACTCGCTTACTCCAGTGAAGTCTTGCTCAAAGTACGACAAGGACGAAAACACCCACTTGTTGCTGCTCTATGACAGAAGCTACTTGCTGAGAGCCTTGAACCGACTTCTGGAGAAGTGCCCAACCCTTAACTTGACGAGTTTGGATGCAGATGATGCAGCCGAGTTGTTTGAGTTGTGTGCCTATGAGGTGAATGTGAGAGGCAGCTCCAACTGGTGCAATCTTTTCACTTCAGAGGAGTTCCAGTATTACAAGTACGAGGCCGATCTTGAGAAGTATTACACAACCGGACCCGGCAACTCGTTGAGCGGCACGGTTGGGTCTGTCTTGTTGAACGCATCGACGACATTGCTCAACCAAGATAACGAAAACAAGATCTGGCTTTCGTTCACCCATGACAGCGATATCGACAATTGGTTGGCTGCGTTGGGATTGTTGATGCCCCAGGAACACCTTCCTGTCGACCGGATCGACTTTGCTCGAACATACGTGCACGGAGAGTTGGTGCCACAAGGTGCTCGTTTCTATGTGGAGAAGTACAGTTACAAAGGCAAGAGTTTTGTGAGGTTTATTGTTAACGAGTCTGTGGCACCCCTTCCGTATTGCTACAGTGGACCTGGTTTTTCATGCCCTATCGAAGAATTCACGGAAGCCATGAAGAGTAAGTTGGAAAAGTACAATTATCAAAAGGAATGTGGAGTTGGAGATTACCCATCGGATTTGACATTTTATTGGGATTTCCATGAAGTGGATTACTCTGCCCCACTTCACATATAGGGAGAGAGAGGATGGGAAGAGAAGGAACTGAGAATTAATGAGAGAAGAGAGGAACTGAATAGAGAGGAACTAAGAATTAATGAGAGAAGAGAGGAACTGAGAATTAATGAGAGAAGAGGGAACTGAGAATTAACGAGAGAAGAGGAGGAACTGACAATAACAAGACGTATTATTACATAGATAGAGAAACGCAACTGGAAGGTGACCTTGCCACTCCTTAGAACTTATACAAAACATTTCACATTATATCAAATATTAAATTATTATACAAAGAAATCTACTTACCGACAGCAGACTTGATAGAAGTGACTGCGACCAAGTTGTGGTCGTCTTGAATACCACCGTGGGAAACGATGCTGTGGACTGCACCAGGTTCGAGGTCTTGGTCGAGAGGGATGCCCAAGGCAATCTTTTCTTGCAAGTCCATCTTTTCTCTGGCAATACGTTCTTCTTCCATTTCGACGTGCAAGTTTCTGAATTGGTAGAGGAAAGCGGCGGCAGCAATAAAGGTGGCGATGGCAACGGCAGCGAAAGGCCAGACCAAATATGGGTCGATCAAAGCAGGGGTGACGGCTTGACCGAGGGCAGCAGCAAGAGCGGTGGTGAACAAGAACAAGGACATGACCAAACCCTTCATGTGTGGTGGAGAACGGGTGTAAGCCAATTCGTAGGCGGTGGTGTTGGCCAAACATTCACTGGCAGCGGACAAGATGTACAAACTGACGTCTTGCCATGCGGAGATTGGAGATGGCTGGTCACAGTTGGTGGCCTGGTTACCACATGGGGAGGTTTGGTAGACTCTGTGTTGAATGACGGCACCAGCAACTTGGGAAGCAGCACCAAGAATGAAACCGACGGTGATTCTGTAGACTGGCTTGAAGTCGATCTTGTACTTTCTCAAGAGAGGGTAGAGGACGTAGTCCAAGAATGGAATGAAGATGATGATGGTCAATGGGTTGAAGTTACTGAACAAATCGTTTGGAACACCCAGGGTGGTCATGGAACCAGCTTGGGAGGTTTGGATGGAACCAATACCACCATCGGCCAAGTTGTAGATGATGAACCAACCGAAAATCTTACACGAGTTCAAGGTTTGCTTGATGTCCAAGACCCATTGGTCGTTCCAGGTGATTGGCAGCTGCTTTCTTTGATTGTAGAAGGTTCTGCCTCTAGCGGCCATGTTGGAAGGCTTGGCGTATTCCCACAAGGTGCCGTTTCTCCATCTGGTGATGAAGCCTCTGCTGAAGGTGACTCTGGTGACCTTCCACGAGTTGGTCAAGACAGAGCCCTGAGGAATCTCCTTCTTCATCTTTGGCTTCAAGTACATCATGAGGAAAGGCAACATCAAGTAGAAGATGATTGGGGTGAAGAAGGCGAGCCAGTAACCGACTCTTCTTTCACAGTAGGAGGTGGCCAACTGGAAGAAGGCACCGACGTTGATGGCCCAGTAGAAAACCAAGGTCATTCTTTCCAAGGTCTTTTGACGGTCAACGATAACCTTTTCGCCGCTTGGCAACACCTTGACCATGTCTTGCTTTTCTGGGTATTGGTCCATCAACAATGGCAACAAGTTTGGCTTGATGAAACCGGTACCGATGGCCAAGGTCAAGATCCCCAAGATGGTTGGGGCCAAGGCAGCCTTACCGTGCAACATGACAGAGGGGATAGCAGCAATGAGGAGCAAGATGTGGGCAACCAAACCGACGGTAACACCGATCCAGATGGCCTTGAACTTACCCAACTTGGTATCGGCGACGAAACCACCGTACAAAGGCACGACATAAGCAAAGAAGGTCAACAACAAGGTGAGGGCGTTGGTGACTTGCAACCCTTGGCCCAAGGCACCTGGGTTTTCAGAGGAGGTTTTGGACTTTGGAGCACCCCAGCCGTGAGGCGAGTCCTTTGGAATGGGTCTCTGGATGAAGTTGGCCAAAAGACCTTGGACACCATAGTAGGAGGCTCTTTCAGCCAACTCGGCAAAACAAATCATGTATGCAACGTATGGAGCTCTACCCAAGACCCTTCTCAAGGAGGCCTTTTCTTCGTTGGTAGGCACCCTCAAACCTCTAGGGTTGTGCTCGTCCACAAAGTGGGTTGTGTAGTTGAGAGGATCATCGTGGTCGTACTCACTGGCGGTGGAGTGGACAGAGTTGCCCTTTTCCTGGAAAAGCGTCTTTTCGTCTATAGAGGACATTCCTTAGTGTGTGTGAAGGTCTACGACTGAAAAAGTGAAACAACTGGCGGCCTTGCATCCTCTTTTATACTGCTGGTGGTGCCCCCAAGGCCATGCTGAGCTTCAAACATGGATTGGGGATAAAACGCCTCACGAATATTTTTAGGGCCTCATGCTTTGCAGGTCCAACCATCTGCCTTGCACAGGTGCCTTATCAATTGTTTAGTAAAGTACGACGCTGCTTACCCTATGAGGCATTCGTATTTTTGTGCCAACCCGCTTGCAAATTCCACAGTTTATCTAACCACCCCGTTTCATTAGTGGCCATAGCCAATAACGCCGTAGTTGGTTTGTGGAGTGGCTCATTCTGTCAAAACTGCAAATGCGCATTTGTCTGGCGGAGGTTCCAATGCACGTTTGATGCACTTTTTGACAATGGGGTGACACAAAATCGCATCTGTATTTGATGCCGTTTTATTTTCGACAGGAGTTATCCATAGATAAGATAGTCAGGCAGATAAAGCACCATATGGGGGTTCACATCTGCGTCGGGCGTGTGCGGGCGGGTAATAAGCGAGTTTAGGGAGATCTGGGTGCCTGGGCCCGTTGCCAAGGCGGTTCCGCCCACACTAGCGCCTTTGTTAGGCATTCTTGCTTGCGCATCGACAACTGGCAAAGCTTACGTACCACTCCCACTTCTGCAGAGACGCCATAGTTGTGATTTAAGGAATAATTATGCGATTCCGGATAAAGTCATGGGCCATGCACAATTTTTTTTTTTTTTGTTTTAGGGTTTTGCAAGCTGGTGGTACGGCACCAAAAATATCGGAGCCATTGGCTCTCTTTGGGGCCCCAACTGGCCTCCTTCCTGTACAGATAAGGAAAATGGCAAGGTAACAAAAGGGCCGCTTACGACGCTGCCCATTTCCACGGCTGCTTTGTTCATGCACAGAGTTCATCTTGTGATTTGAAATGGGTGGGTCGTGATTGGGTTGAGGTGCCGGGCCGTTGGCCTTCACCAAACGTCGTGCAGGACGGACCTCGCTACAACTCCCGAGCAATGTCGCGTGCCCTCAGCGACGGATCATCGAGACCTTAATGGCATCCCGTCAGCCGTAATTTCTTTTCTGCCGTGAGGTTTCAGGGACAATAAGGGTGTCGATGGGGCATTTTTTTTACCTTGCTATGGCTCCAGTGCAGAATTTTTCTCCGCCGAATTTGTGGGGGAAGAGATGTTTTTTAACACCCCTGGGCCTCCACAGGGTGGAATTGGCCGGTGAGTGTGAAAAACACCAGGAACAGCACCCGGCACGGCGAGGCCACCGTGCCACGCTCGTCGGGGCCGTCCCCAGTGCAGCCAGACTAACGCATCTCTTGCAATCTCGAGATGGAATCCAATGCTCCTACCCACCCGCCCTATGTGGCTTGCTCAGAAATGGGCCTCAACTTTGAATGTGTAATCTCAGGTGACCCCCTCCGATAAGAGTCGGGACGCAAAATCACCGGCTTATGTAAGGCCGCTGCCGTTGCGCTGTCTGCTGACGTAGGTCCTGGCGCTTAGCAGGCGCTGCCGAGGTCCTGTGGGGGACCTGTTGGGCGACCTGCTGATACTCGAGAGGTGCACCCGACGTTTCTTGCGGTGTGAGCGCCCAGCTCAACCTTATCAGTGGTGGTCTCTTTGTGGTTTGCGAAGTTTGCAATTGGTTTTCTCTAAGCCGTGCTGCACAAGTGTGTAAGTCCGCAATCTCCGCTAGTCTCCATGAGCGAAGCCTGGCATGTGCACGCGCGCACGTGAACAAGCAAACGCATAGCACGTGACACTTCTCGTGACACATCTCGTGACACTTCTCGTGACCAAAGTCTCGGCCGGAGCAGTGCACCCTTGCAGTAAATGCAGAAGGTGGACCCTGTTTTATATATAACAGGTGAAAAGTCTTGTCGAAGAGAACTGAAAGATTCAAAACATGCCTCATATTATTTTCGGTGAACTCAGCCAGCAACTTGACAAGTTGGAAAACATTGCACTTCCCTCATTGGACTCGGACCTTGCGTGGGAAATCGGATCCTATGCCCGTCTGGAAGCATTGAAGAGATTCCCCAGAAAGGGTGTCGTCATTGACATCTCGCTTGCTTCGGGCCAAACCTTGTTCCACACAACCACTAGCAGCAAGTTGGCCACCATCGACAACGACGAATGGGTTGCTAGAAAACAAAAGACCGTCATCAGATTCGGCAAATCGAGCTTCAATATGGGTGCCAAGTTGAGGGAAAAGGGCAAGGCCATTGAAGATGTCTACTTCATCAGTCTGTCTGAATACTGCACTCACGGTGGCTCTATTCCAATCAGAATCAAGGGTCTTGACAGTGTGGTGGGTACTTTCACCATCAGTGGATTAGCTCAAGAAGAAGACCATTTGTTCGCTATTGAGATCTTAAACAAGTTTGCTGACGAAGAATCGAATACAACCTCAGTTTTGACTCAACTTTTGAACAGGGAGAGTCGTCGGTAAACGGTTAGCTGAATGTCTAAAAAGTCGATGATTTGCTCGCTCTTGAGATCTTGAATATCCGCTAAGGCATCCCCACGAAAAACGAACGGCTCATATGAACACAATCCTTTGCTTGCATTCTGATGCTCCCCTGAAGCTCTGAAGTGCTTGCCTTGTTGACTCGCCTTATATCAAAGGGCTGTATTTTAGGTTGTGAAAATGATCTTGCTCGCTTTCAAGCTCGCAAGCAGCTCGCTTAAGTATCACCAAGCAACAAGTACATGCTCGAATATGAACAAAAACCCACCGTCTGGGCGGGAACTACCTCTTATATAAAGCGGCTAAATACCCATTTCCGGGTTGCGCGGTTTGTGTAGCCAATAGGACGTTTGGCTGCAATCAGAAAATGCAACACTGTAGAGCGACAAGCCAAGGCTGCCACAGTCTTGGCAAACAATTAGGGGTTTATCTTGGGTCCACACTTCACCCCGTTAGCTGTTCCAGAGACGTTTTGACGTATGGTTTGGCTTTGGTGGTGGGTATCAAGAGGGTACTGATTAAATGCTGAAGGCAAAAGTCTATTACACAAAGATTTGATTTACGAACTTAATGAGTCACGGAGTGGAGACTGCAGGAGCAAGAGGAGAAGTGGGAAGGAGCTTTTTGGTTGGCATATATGGAGGAAGCTAGGTGAGAGGGTAATTGGGTGGGGTCCCATGGTTGTGTGATGGCTGTGTGGTGAATTGTGTAAAGTGAGGTGGTAGGGTTCCAACGAAGGTGGATTTTGGGTTCGCTGAATAGCTAATTTTTGAAATAGTATCCGAGGTTTTTGTAGATTTTAGGTTCCCATAAAGAGTAGGACTCCGTGAAAGTGGAGGTTTTGAGAGAGTTCTCATGAGAGCTGGTTTTAGTTTCCCGAAGATGTGGTTTTAGGGTTGTCAAAGAGGTGGTTTTAGGGTTCTGAAAGAGGTGGTTTTGAGAGAGTTCTTATGATAGGTTTCATGGTTTTGGTAGAATTTTAGTGAAATTTAGGTTTCTTGATTCTGAAAGAGGTGGTTTTAGAGAGTTCCATATATAAGTGCAGAGGGTTCCGTCAAAGTGGTGATTTTCGAGGTCTTGAGAGTTACGGTGAAGGTTTTAGGGTTCCCAAAGAGGTGGTTTGGAGAGATCCATGTAGAGGTGCTTAGGTTTCCCAAAGAGGTGGTTTTATCCAATGACAGGTGGTCTTATCCCACGAGAGGTTGTTCTAGAGTTCCAGTGCAATGTAGTTATAAAGTATCCATGAGAAGTGGTACTTCCCACGAGAGGTCCCAACTTTCCACGAGGTGGTTTCGATTTCCCACCAGAGGCAGTCCCACCTTCACAAGACGCTCGGAGCAAAAAAGCCAAAAAACACACCCAGCTTCTCACTGCACATCCACTCATTCCACTCATGCCTCTCCTCCACCTCCTATTCTCTCCTCTCGTTTGCTTTTCCACTCTGGTCCCAACTCATGGCTCAGCTCTTAGCTGGGCCAGCCGTGGTTCCAGCCGTAGAGTGCAACACAAAATAAACACACCTGGTGAATACCTACTCAAAACATACCTAGTGAAGCCAAAACACACCTGGTCACTACTGATAACACTTCTAGTGAATTCTCCACACCAAACGGACAAGCCCAAGCGAAAACTTTTAAGGTTTAGTCTAAAACACAGCACCTGCATATTTCAGTAGGAACACACAGGGAGATCTTGTGTCATGCCCCTGTTTCAACAAGTGTTAGAGAGGGAGGGAGGAGGACGGCCAAAGTGTCTGGAGGGAGGATGCCTGAAACGGCCGGCGGCCCAGCAGGGCGTGGCTGCAAACATTGATTGCAAGCGTGCTTCAGGTCCGGTATTTTTGCCCCAATCGGGGCATTTTTGCCGCATTGGGAAGGCACAGAAGAATGGACGGTGGAAGAAGAATGTAGAGGTTGACAGGCGAGAGGGGAGGGAGAGGGGAGGGAGTGGAGGGAGTGGCCACGACACCGGCACACCGGCACACCAGCACACCAGCACACCGGCACGCCAGCACTCGTGGCCACCTCGTCTAGGTCGAATACCCAACCTCATGTGCACCGTCGTACCCACAATTCGTGCACGAGGGCCCACACGAAGTGCGCACGAGCTATTTGTTGTTGTAAGCGAGCCCAATTCGTCTAGTCCGCCTTGGGTTTGTTCTCTAACGACACATTCTTTGTTATCCAGGCCGAGACTTTCGAGCCTAAACGTCCGCTTGTTCCGACGCGTCGCAGGCTGGGACCTCTATACTTTAAAGTTAAGGCGGAGCTTGTTCCCAAAGCGAACAAGAGCAAACCATGACTCTCGTCTGAAAAAAGATCGGCAGTGGAGAGGCCCGCTGCAAGGCTGCGATGGGGGCTGCTGGGGCTGTTGGGGCTGTTGGGGCTGCTGTTGGGGGCACTGCCGGGCCAGTTTGTGGAGTGCTACCGAGTGCCATTGGCATTGGAGCTGCCGTGGCATGGGCCCACCCCCTCGTACGAGGCCACCTTTTGTGGACGTCCCCACCAGCCCGATGAGCACTAGCGGGCGTGCAGCGCTATTTTGCATCCATTTTGTGGGACCTCCGTGCTGCCCCAGGGAGGGGTGTCTGAGGAGAAACCCAGACAAACTTTGTGTGTGGGTTTCCGATTAGGCTTCTTCTGCGGGTGACCTCTCTATCTCCCTGCTAAGCACCGCAGTCGGGGCAGCCTTCTTCCCTAGGGCTTGTTACTGTTGCTATTTGTGTGCAGCCACCGCCGCGTACTGCACAAGCACACCACCGATGGCTCGGATAAGGCTGCCCATCGGGCCCTTCCGGCAGTAGCAGCAGTAGCAGCAGCAGCAGCACCACCACCAGCAGCAGCACCACCACCACTAACACCACCACCACTAACACCACCACCACCACCACCACTCGAAGCAACCCTGGTGGACAAACGCGTTCGTCTCTGGGGACTCTAACCATGGTGTCACATGACATGTTTCAACTTTTCGGGTAAAAAATTACACCGATTTGACGGTTAGTCATTCAGCCCCCAATCCGGCAACTTTCGAAACCCCAGGAATCCAGCAAAGGTGGGCTATCTCCCGTGGCAGCGTCGCTTTCTCCACCTTTGCGGGCAACAATACCGGGGGCCCGCCCACAATAACCCGACAATACTGCCTGTTGTCAAGTTGGCCCATTGTCCTGCCATTGCTGGCCCCCATTTGCGGCCCGCTCGCTCTCGTCCCCCTTTGTCGTCTGTGCCAATTTTTCAGCTTCACCTGGGCAGGGGAAAAAAAAAAAAAGAAAATTCGAACGAATCATATTCAAACATTAATAAACACTTTATATATAAAGAGTTTTTCACACGCTGTGATTTTTTTTTGTTGAAAGACAGTGTTTCATATCTTTTTTGAAAGGATTCGAATCTAGTTAGCAAGTCAGGATGGAATCCCTTACCCGTGTTTCGATGAACGTGTGTCCGTTTGTCAAGTCGTCCTCTGTGCAAGCCATGCGTCAGATGAGTCAACAATCCGGCGGGTTGGCCAAGCAGGCCCGCCAGTGCCCCTTCATGGGTGCCGCCATGGTGGTCAAGGAGTCGCAGAGAGGCTACCTGTCTGCTTCACGCCCTGCCAACGCTGCTGCCGTCACCTCGAGTGCCCGTGCCGCTGCCTCGGCCCCCTACGCCTTTGCCGGTGAGGCCTTGAAGTTTGCCCAGGTGGACCTCGGCAGCCAGAGCGAGGCCTTTGACTTTGACGGCTTCTTGGGCAACGAAATGGACAAGAAGCGGTCTGACAAGTCGTACCGCTACTTCAACAACATCAACCGTTTGGCCGCCGAGTTCCCCAAGGCCCACCGCACCAACGAGGCCGACAAGGTGACTGTGTGGTGCTCCAACGACTACTTGGGCATGGGCAGAAACGAAACCATCTTGAACGAGATGCACCGTGTCTTGCAAAAGTACGGTTCCGGTGCCGGCGGCACCAGAAACATTGCGGGCCACAATGTGCACGCCATCAAGTTGGAGTCCGAGTTGGCCGCCTTGCACAAGCACGAGGCTGCGCTCGTCTTTTCCTCGTGTTTTGTCGCCAACGACGCCGTCTTGTCCTTGTTTGGCCAGAAAATCAAGGACTTGGTCATCTTCTCGGACGAGTTGAACCACGCCTCCATGATCCAGGGTATCAGGAACTCGAGAGCCAAAAAGCATGTTTTCAAGCACAACGACTTGAACGACTTGGAGGAAAAGTTGGCTGCCTACCCAAAGTCCACCCCAAAGTTGATTGCATTTGAATCCGTCTACTCCATGTGTGGTTCCGTCGCCCCCATTGAAAAGATTTGTGACTTGGCCGAAAAGTACGGTGCCTTGACCTTTTTGGACGAGGTCCACGCCGTCGGCATGTACGGTCCTCACGGCGGTGGTGTCAGTGAACACTTGAACTTTGACGCCCACTTGAAGTCCGGTATCGCCTCTCCCCGCTCCGAAACTGTCATGAACAGAGTCGACATGATCACCGGTACCTTGGGTAAGGCCTATGCCACCGTCGGTGGCTACATCACCGGTAAGGCAAAGTTGATTGACTGGTTCAGACTGTACTCCCCAGGCTTCATCTTCACCACCACCTTGCCTCCTGCCGTCATGGCTGGTTCCGCCGTCTCCATCAGACACGTGAGAGCAAACATTGAGGACCGTGTTGCCCAGCAGAAAAACACAAGATACGTCAAGGACAACTTGAACAACATTGGCATCCCCGTCATCCCAAACCCGTCCCACATTGTCCCAGTTCTTGTTGGTAACGCTGCCGACGCCAAGCGTGCCCTGGACTTGTTATTGAACAAGCACAACATCTACGTCCAGGCCATCAACTACCCAACCGTCCCTATCGGCCAGGAAAGATTGAGAATCACCCCAACCCCAGGCCACGGTACCCAGGTCTCCGACCAGTTGATTGGCTCCCTCGAATCCGTCTTCAACGAGTTGAACTTGAGCAGAATCAACGACTGGGCCGCAAAGGGGGGCCACTGCGACGTTGGCGTGGCCAACTCAAAGCCCGTCCAACACGTCTGGACCGACGAACAGTTGAACTTGACCAACGCAAGCATGAACCCTAACGTGTTGGAACCAATCATCCCACCTGTCGGTGTCTCTTCTGGTGTCGATGCCTATTAGTTTTTTTTCTGATGGTATCCATCGGTTTTTTCTATCTTCAATTTACGCTCCTTGTTTGATGTTGTAGGTGAATGTAGATCAGTGTCCGTGAATGGAGTTGCCATTCGGTGGTGCTAGGCTCTATTCGTTACTATGACCAAGTTAACGAGTGCTCTGCTGTTCTGACATTTCCTTTGAATGCTGGAAGAATTATTTGTTCTGTGTAGGCTGTCACTGTTGGGCTGAAATCCATGTTTAATGTGATGGTGACGGTAGAATGTGCTTGGTTGATTTCTCTTGTTTCTTGGAATATGTGAGTGGAATGGAACTGCTATATGCTTTTTGATCTGTGGTTGACTTACGTAGTGGTAGTCAGCATATCTGGGAGTCACCGTATCTGGAAGTCAGGGTAGGCAGTGAAAGTCAGTGTCTGTGGTTGTCATGTCTGTGGTAGTCATGTCTGTGGTAGTCGGTGTTTGTAGTTAGCGTCCTTAGTGCAGTGGTAGTCGTAAAGTGTATCATTTGACTCACCTTTGACTGTATCCTTAGTGTTCAGTTGGAACACTTTTGCCCTTGTGCCCAGTGGCCAACTTATGGCACGACCTTCGTCCTTGTATATGCCATTCGTCCTTCTATACGCCGCCTGTGCTGGACTTGCAACTCACCATCTCAAAACAAGTTAAGACTTTCTGCAACGAGGCAGGCGCCTCAAGTGTATTTATAGTTGCCTCGCACTCACACTCCGGTTGACATGTAGACTAGTGGTAGCCAGGTGAAACCAGAAACAGTGAGGCAATAAGGGATCAAATGCCTGCCTGGGAACCGCTTGTCTATTTAAACTTCTAGAACACCCAGGGGTCGGAAATATCGGTCACCCTGACTATTGTCTGAATCGGGACGAGCGAGTCCAAGCCAAACATGGCCTACGCAGCCCAGCTGGAAAGGGAAAGGGAGCAGCATAGGGGTAGAGGGGTAGCCTCGAGCTCCGTGCCAGAGTCACCGTGAGCTAGGTCAGTGGTGTGTGGCGGTGGTGGTGTTGGCTGGAGCTTTGAGCTATGGGATGCTGCGTATCTCTGCAGCCGTATGGCCAGAAGAGTTTTCCAAAAGGTTAGGCCGCCTGGCTACAGCAGAGAGTTCTAGACGAAAAGAGATGACATGTGGGAGGAGCTGAAACATAACTGCAACCAGCTGAGTAGAGAGGAGTTTGTTGTTGGCTGACCCGTTAGGTGATTAGTGGGAGTGTAGATGCACAGCCTGCTATAGGGTGCAATACGGAGGTCAGAGAACAAGACCGGTAGTGAAAAAAGGAGTGTGACTATGAGAGGAGTAGTAGTTTGGTGGGCGTGCATGTCAAGTGCAACTGGAAGGGTCCTCTTGGGTCCTCTTCTGTATGATCTCTAGGTAGGTCTTCTTTGCTATCTAGGGCTCCAGAGTTTAGGTCCGCTGCGATGAACTCAAGGATCCCTGCAAAGTTAGTCCACGAGGTATGGCGATATCTGTGGAGCATCTAGATCATCATGCGGCCGTAAAATTACGTAGAAGGGTTCGTGATCTGGCTCATGGCAACGAGCTACGGTTGCAACTAGACTTTCGCAACCATGCAGAAGACGGCTCTTTGGCCCGAGCCAAACAACGAAAGAAAAACCGGCTCGAAATTGCTGCGACCTCATCCACATGGTCAACAGCTGTACACTTTTGCTCTTGTCAAGGGTCCCATCCGTGAGTTGCAACAATTTCCTTTGCACCCCACAACGTATTGTTTGACCAGGTTAACCTTTCAGAAATCTCCGATATAGTGTAACGGCTAGCACGGTTCGCTTTCACCGAGCAGACCCGGGTTCAACTCCCGGTATCGGAATTCTTTTTTTGCTGGTGCTTGTGAAACGTAGAAGATTCAGTCGAAAATGAAGCAGTAAAGTATATATTTTTATGGAACACTGCCTTGGCCGACCTCTCGTAACGCTCCCACTAACTTCCCGTCCAAATTCCAACCCTTTACTCTGAGTTATGCCCAAGGGTCCACATGCATTTGGCTGCGTTTTCTCTACATGTGTCCAGCAGCCGTTTCCGTCCGTTTAAATTCCTTCTTTTCACAGTTACTTGCCCATTGGTTGTTCTTAGTCCCAGTAGACCATCTGGCTTTGAAATTCCCTCCGTATTGCTCTTACAATCCGTCCTTCTTCTCCTGTCCTTCCTGCTGACTCTCCGCTAAGCAGCATAAAATCATTTTTTTTGTTTACAAACGCGAAAATTGCAACAACACAACCATGTCGCTTGATAGAAACCAAGTCATCAAGTTGTACGCCAACCGCTTGGTGAAGTCGTTAGTACCCAAGGGGTTTGGTGATGAGTTTTCACAGAGCGTTGTGTACGACCTTCTCAACAGTTTGTCGGAGAATTCAGGCAACAGCAAGAACGCTCTGCAGCGCCAGTTTGAGCTTCAACAATTACTTTCACACTACAAGCTGTACTTCCTCAGGAAAGGGTACAAACAGCAGTGGGCAGCGTTCGAGAGGGTGTGGGAGACGTTGTCGCAGGTCAAGACGGTTGACCAATTGCACAGCTACCTTGTTTTCTTCAATGCATTGCAAAGTGCCCGAGAGGACGCCGACCAATCAACGGGCAACGTTTCCGTCAACCAAGGGTACGAGGCCAGTCCCGAGAGCCACAACGACACATCGCCCCACCACGACTCACGCATGCACACCCGCTCGTTTTCCAACATCCTGGCATCCCTGGTCCACGTCGAGGACGTTCCCCTCGAGCAGGTAGTCCAGCCCTACTACGAGACACTTCCAGAAAAGACCATCTTGACATACTTGCCATACACACTATTGGGGCTCGACTCGAAGCTCTTGTACTTCAAAACAAACCGCATGATAGACCTCCCCTCCAAAATCAACAACAGCTACTCGGGCTTGTTGATGCACACCTTGGAGTGTGCCCTCCTCTACAAAAACTGCCTGGTGTTCCTCCAGGAGTTCCGTGGCAAGTTGAACTCGTCGATAAAAACAGCCTTCTGGGTCGAGTTGGAGCAGCAGCTCAACGCCTATCTGTCAGCCATTAACCAGTTGTTTGCCAGCCAGCCCACCTCGTTGATCCATGTCTACAATGCAATCTACCCATGGATCTTCACCTTGAGGTTGTTGTACTCGTTGACAACAAAAGCCGAGCAAATGAGCGGCTTTGACTTCTTATCGCATGTCTACGAGTTGACCAAGTTCGAGGACCTCAGGATCAGAGACTTGTCCCAGTTGATCTTCAGCCAAATCTCCGTGCCCTACTTTGAGATCATCGAGAACTGGATCGTCAATGGTGAATTAACAGACAATGACACAGGAAACGAGGAGTTTTTCATTACTTTCAAGGTGGAAGAAGAACACTTTAACGACATCATTCAATATATCCCTTCCAAAAAGCCGTTTTTCTGTGACAAGCTGACAAGCTATAAAATGTACCAAATCGGCAAGATGCTCATCTTCTTGACCAAGGTGTGCAAGGAACTACACTGGGTCAACTCGTACGTCAACAAGTACTCCAACATCATCTTTGAAGAAAACAACGGCTTGAAGTCGATGTCCATCAACGAAATCGTCGAATTGGTCGACATGCAATACTCGGAGCTCATAAACCACTTCACCTTGGTGGTGCAGGGCACAGACGAGTTCTATGAACACTTGGTCAACTTGAAAAAGTTCTACCTCACCCAGAATAACGAGTTTGTTGATTTGATCATCTTCAAAGGAGCAAAGATCTTGAACGAGTCCTCCGTGAGCATTTCACTGAACTACTTGTCAAAACTTCTCTACGAATCCATAAACGAGTCGTCGTTGAAGCACAACCGATTCTCACAGAGATTGGATGCAAGGATATTGGACCCGGTCCACGGCAACATAGGATGGGAGGTGTTCACGATCGAATATCGTATCGAAGACTTGCCCATCTACTCGATACTCGAGAAGCAAATGGTCCAGTATTTAAAGATTTTCAACTTCTTGTGGAGATTAAGACACTTGCAATACTTGCTTATAGACAATGCAGTCGAGTCTGCAAACTTGAAGAAGATTGAATTCACCAAGATCATGAAGAGGTACAACAAAATCAGAAAGAACAAGAACCCCAGCATAAGAGACAACAAGATCAAATGGATCATCAAGACATTCAACACCGTCAACCTCATCAGAAACACCTTCATCAAGTTCTTGAACGGTATCTTAGGATACTTGACCTTTGACGTTATAGAGACCCAATTCGAGAAGTTGATTGTCACAAAGTTGTTTTCCAGCTCATATAAGGTGGACCAAGAGGAGGAATACGGGTTCAAGAACTCGCTGTTGCAGTTGTTAAATCTCTTGAACCCCAACTTTGTCAAGTCTTTGCAGACCAACTCGATGGGAACCACGGAAATAGTAAAGCACAACATGAACGAGTTGACCTTTGACGAGTTGGCCAACTTGCACGAGACCTT
This sequence comes from Kodamaea fukazawae, assembly GCA_030572255.1. Taxonomy (NCBI): domain Eukaryota; kingdom Fungi; phylum Ascomycota; class Pichiomycetes; order Serinales; family Debaryomycetaceae; genus Kodamaea; species Kodamaea fukazawae. The sequence goes on along the minus strand of JAJLZQ010000008.1, from coordinate 159,685 downwards.
CTTGAACAAGATCATCAACAACAAGTTGATCAACGAGGGAAACATCGGTAAAGTGACCCAGCTTTCGTACATTGGGCAGATCTATAGAATCCTCGAGGTGATCTTCCAGTTCATCAAGGGCTCCGAGGAGTACAACAACTTGCTTATCAACTACGTTTTGATCTTAAACATTGACGAAAATGAAATGGACATTGACGCAGAACAAGATTTGCTGGAAATCGAGACTCAGTTGCATGTGTTGATGGCAAGAGTGTATAAGCTGGTATACTTGGGTCAATACAAGGGTATGGTGCAAGATTTCGTCAAGGATCTCAAGAGTGACTTTGAGTTGAAGGATTTGAGCTATTCGTTTGTGTGAGGGGGACGAGGCAGGTCAAGGCTGAGCAGGTGAGACTTAGGAGACGCTGAGCTGGCAGTTTTGGGCTCAACTGTATATTATTTGTATATTAGATGGAAAGATATGGCACATAGATGGGATATTGTTGAGTTAATAAATAGACTATAGACAATAAATTGTACAAGAGGAGGCAGTGTAGGTGGATATTGCTTACTTTTAGAGTAAATATAAGACACCCAGTAAAGGGTAAAGCATCAGGGGCCAAGTTAAGACACTGATAGCTACATCCAGTTTTAAATGACCAGGCCCTTGGGTAGCAGTAGAAGCACCTTTCGAATGCAGCGCACTTGGTTGGGGAGAATAAATTTGCAGCCAACTTTTGTTTTTATGTTACTGGCAAGAGAAAAGAAGAAGTAGCAAAGACCCAGCTAGAGCTACTGAGGCAGGGATCAATGCAATTGGAGCAATGCACGTACCATTAGTTGACTGATTCACACCTTGGATATCTTGATTGTGCTTTTCTGGAGGATTTGCTTGATTTTGGGCTCTTGGCTCAATAGCGGAGTTCCTAATTTATGCCAAAAATCAGCCAAACCAACTAAAAACTCTACAATTAATTTGCTCCAATTGATGTTGGGTGAGTCTGAATGTCAACCACACTGTCCAGGCGTACTAAGAAATTTGGATTTAAAGTTTGGTTGGTTTCAACGCCAACACCCCTTGTGGTGAATAAAGCTCAAATTGGGCCTTGACGAACAAACGTTCAGCTCTAAAGAGAGCATCCCTTGGGTTTACCCTATGATGTCAGTCTTGTGACACAACACGGTGACGCCTCTGCGGTTTATAATTGAGCACCCCATACTTCGGTGCCATTGTGTTTGGAGGTGGGAAGTGTTGGTGCCGGTTTAAGAGCATGTACGGCTAATGGCAACAACCTCGTAAGTGAATATTGGCTGTGGAGCTGCAAGTTGGGATTAGAATGCTAGGTAAGAAGAGCACATGACATTCCAAAGGACAGAAACAGGACATATTGGCAACAACAACATCTGACCCTGCTTCTGGTCAGCGTCCTCTGGCTTCACCATTCACTTCCTTTCAGCATCGACCTCACCATCGGTTCATCACACGGCGAGAAAGTCGGTCTAGCCCAAGTCTCTAGAACACCACCAAACTCGAGCCAGAGTCGCTATTGCTCAGCCAACCAACCAGGCACTTGACAACCACCTATCCCAAGGTCTAAGCCTACAGCAGACGCCAATAGGAGAGGCATTCGGGCCAGAAGCAGGATGATCTCGGTCTTTGTGGTCGGCTGTCAACGGCTCTCGTAACCGCATATGAAAAACTCCTCGGTACATACCCCACAAAATCACAAGGAGAGCAAGCGCCGGTTAAAGACAAAGAAGGCACATACGAGGTGCGGACTTTTGCAACGGCTGGGGGCAGGCTTCGGGCCCAGTCGCGGCCCCACCTTGCGAAGGGCCTGGGTGGTTTTGTGAGCGTGATGGGAATTTTGAGGGTGGGCCTCGGAACTCGAGTACGGTTGGATTTGCTTGAAACCCAATGGTGCGGTGCACTGGACATATAAATTCAACAAATCCCTGGGTGGAAATTTTAGCAAAAACCAAGCAATACAACCATGGGGGAAAAAGAAAATGCATTAATCGATAACGTCAAGTCGTTCGGGGCCGGGGGCTTCGGTGGGATCTGTGCCGTGTTGACTGGGCACCCATTCGACTTGGTCAAGGTGCGTTTGCAAACGGGCTTGTACGATTCGTCGATACAGTGTATCAAGCAAACCTTGGTCAAGGACGGTTTGCCGGGCTTCTACAGAGGGGTGCTTCCTCCACTCCTTGGGGTCACTCCGATGTTTGCCGTGTCCTTCTGGGGTTACGACGTCGGAAAGAAGATTGTTGCCTCGTGGACCGGCAAGACGCCAGACCAGTTCACCATTGCCAACATCTCGACCGCAGGGTTCCTTTCTGCCATCCCCACCACCGGGGTTGCTGCACCTTTTGAGAGAGTCAAGGTGGTGATGCAGGTGCAAGACAAGAACGCGCTGATGGCTGCAGTCGTCAAGGAGATGTACAAGACCGGTGGGATCAGATCCATCTTCAAAGGGTCCGCCGCCACCTTAGCCAGAGACGGTCCTGGTTCTGCATTATACTTTGCTACCTACGAGTACTTGAAGGAGAAGTTGCTGACCCCAGGCAAGGACTTGTCGATCGGTGCCATCATGACTGCCGGTGGTTTTGCCGGTGTCGCCATGTGGCTCGGTGTCTTCCCTATCGACACCATCAAGTCCACCCAGCAGTCCTCCACCACCAGCACCTCCATCTTGCAAACCACAAAGAACATCTACAAGAAGGGTGGTATCAAGGCCTTTTTCCCAGGTGTCGGTCCTGCCTTGGCCAGATCTTTCCCAGCCAACGCCGCTACCTTCGCTGGTGTGGAAATCGCTAGAAACTTCCTCGACAAGATCATTTAAACTATTTATTAGACCTCGTGTTGAATATTTATTGAAAAAGTTGTATGCTAGCGGTGCTAGTTTAGCAATACGTTTATTCAGATGTAGTGGGTAGGGTAGCAACAGGTATGGCACAGCCAATACCCTGAAAAATTGTAGATTTAGAACTTTGAGACGCTGCATTAAAAGCATAGAGTACTCATTACACTAGCATGTTACCATTGCCTTACCATTGAAGGGTTTGACCGGCTAGTTGTCTCCCTTTCGAACCCTCCACACCTTCGCCAACCTCACACCTGCTATTCGCCAGAAGTTGCAAATGTCGCAAAAAAGGCTATCGAGTAAGGACCAGCCAGTAAAGTGTGAAGCAACGTAAAAAGACCAAGTAAAAAGAGATATTCTTGAACTAAATTAGAACAAGATGATGATACAGTGCTGGTATTACATCCACGTAGCCAACCCTCTCTCTGAATACTGGAAAAACCTCCTCTGGCGGTGCCCTTCTTTGTGGAGCATCCTTATCGTGTCGCACGTCGCATGGGCGACACACCAAATTAAAGGTCGAAGTTGAACCTCAACAAAACATCAGCAACACCCACGACCCATCATCCATCATCATGTCCTTATCTGACGAACAAGTAAGTGTGAATGCCCACGGAGAAGCAATTGCAGTGCCAGATACTAACCCATTCCACAGGTCAAGAGCGAGCTCAGCAAGATGCAAGCCTTCATCAAGAAGGAAGCCGAAGAAAAGGCAAAGGAAATTAAGTTGAAGCTGCAAGAGGAGTATGAAATCGAAAAGCTGTCGATCGTCAGAAGCGAAACCAACGCCATCGACGCCGTTTACGAGCAAAAGTCCAAGAAGGCTGCATTGGCCCAGCAGATTGAAAAGTCCAAGATTGATAACAAGACCAGATTGAGAGTCTTGGGCACCAAGGAGGAAATCCTCTCTGAGATCTTCAAGGAGACCACCGCCGAGTTGGTCAAGCTCACCAAGGACAGCTCCAAGTACAAGGGCGTTCTCGAAAGCTTGATTGAAGAAGGCTTGTTGACCTTGTTGGAAGACTCGGTCACCATCAAGGCCAGAGAAGCCGACGTCGAGGTTGTCAAGGAGGCCGCCAAGGACGCTGCCGCCAAGTTTGAAACTAAGGCCGGCTTTGCCGTCAACGTCTCCATCGACGACTCCGACTACTTGAGCAAGGATCTCTCTGGTGGTGTTGTTTTGGTCAACGGCTCTGGTAAGATTGAAGTCAACAACACCTTTGACGAAAGATTGACTATATTGTCCCAAGAAGCATTGCCAGCCATCAGATTGGAATTGTTTGGTGTCTCTGCCTCTAGAAAGTTCTTTGATTAGATACGGGCCTGTGGTTCGTTAACGTTAAGATAGTCATTAATATTTAAGTGTAGGGAGTAGGTCGAGGAGGTGTGGAAAGAAGAATGATGAAGTAGCCGAGTGGTGACGTATGAAATGAGCAAACGGTGAAGTACCGGTGGAGCTAGTGGTGAGCAAGTAGCCCAGTGGTGAAGACCGAACTGTTGTTCGTAATGTCAAGGATACCAGACAATTCGAATGGAGTTGCTATATGTAGGGATTAGAGTACCATTATGGTGAGAAAAACCCCATATATAGCTTTAATAAGCTAACTAAATACTAAAAGCTACTCTCCAGACTCGATTGCCTTCTATAATATTGAGTTTAGTGGTCTTTCAAAAGTGTCAGCTAGACTCCACATCTGTATTTGCATCTCCGTCGCCGGAGGACTCACAAACCCAATGTTCAGCTAGAAGTGATTCTCTAGCCAACTATATGGGTTAATTACGTATATTTGCAGTTTAGGTTTAGCCATCAATGTTGTTTCAGTCAACAGTGTGGTGTGATACCTACAAACTCCGCCGCTTGTGTCGTCTCTGATCCGCCTCATCACTACAGCTCCAGACCTGATCACACAAACAACCTCCCAATACCATGTTCCACCACTAAGTTCCACCAACAAGTTCGACAAACATGCCCCAACACCCTGGTAGTACTCCATTGACCCATTAGCTTGACTGTCCCATTCTCCCACCTCTATTCCGCCCCTAGGCTCCTCTCTCTCGTATGTGTAGCGGGACGGAAATTAAAAGACTTCTGTGCGCCCAAGATTACTTTTCGATTGCCACCATGTTTGTACGAAGGCTACCACGAGATCGAATGTTGGGGATGATAATGAGCCGGCGGGGCAAGTCTGGGGGGCCCCGAACGACGCCACTATTGGGGAAGCTTGTCAAGTCAGGTCTTCCTAACTCGCTCGTGCACGACGAGTTCATCTACAACGACTTGCCGTACAAAGAGCAACGGACCATCATGGAGAGGTTGGAGCCACAGGCACCCAACGACTCGTTTGTGCTGTGCACCAACTTCGACATCAACGGCAACGTGACAGCGGTGTCGAGAAAGTACCCCAAAATGCAGTTCCTCAAGGAGAACAACCTCTTCCCCCGGGACTTGCGTAAGATCGACACGTCCTCCATCGACGTGGTGCCCGCTATCATGGTACGGGAGCCAGGGGCCATCTTGGTGAACCTCTTGCACATCAAGGCCATCATCAACCGGGACCAGGTGATGGTGTTCGACACGCTGACGCCGGCCATCGCCAAGAAGTTGGGGCTCTTCATGTACGACTTGGAGATGAAGTTGAAGTTGCCGCTGACGGCCGGGGGGTACATGCCATACGAGTTTCGGGCCTTGGAGTCCATCTTGATCAACATCATGGCCTTTCTCGAGGCCGAGCTCCGTCTGTTGAAGCGCACCTGTCTGCACATCCTCTCGGACTTGGAAGACCAGGTGGACCGCCAGAAGTTACAGGAGTTGTTGATCCAGCTGAAGGCCTTGCAGAGTTTCCACCAGCGTACAATTCTTATCCGCAACGTCTTGGAGGAGTTGTTGGACACGGACGAAGACATGGCCCGCATGTACTTGACCGACCCCAAGCACGGCGAGGTGGAGGAGGTGGAGATGATCTTGGAGTCCTACTACAACCAGTCCGACGAGATTGTCCAGCAGGCAGGCTCCTTGATCAACGACATCAAGGCTACGGAGGAGATTGTCAACATCATCTTGGACACAAACAGAAACTCCTTGATGCTTTTTGAGTTGAAGTTGACCGTCTACACCCTCGCCTTTGGTGTGGCCTCCTTGGTGCCTGCATTTTACGGTATGAACTTGAAAAACTACATTGAGGAGTCCGTCTACGGTTTTGGCGGTGTTGTCATAGTGAGTTCCATCCAGGCCATCTTGATCACCATCTACATGTTCCGCAAGTTGAACACGGTCCAGAAGTTGACCATGATGGGCAATGACAACCCCCACCACAACTTTGCCAGCTACTTTGGTGGCTGGAAAAACAGATTCAAGTGGAACAGGCACTCAAGATGGCACAGGTTGATGTACGGTTCCCGTAGAACTAGATATCACCACCCCACAAGCAAGGATAAGGATGTTTTGTGGAGGGTGATTAACGATAAGAGTAGATAATGTAAATAGTATAGACAATAGAATGAACATAGCATGATTGTAGGGGGATAAGGATGGTGTGGCAGAGTGATGTGGTAGAGTGGGCTGGGATGCAGAGTGGGCTGGTATGGTAGGGTTTGTTGAGAGGGCACCCAGAATTAAAGTTCCCATGGGCAACACATGGGAAAAGCTGATCTTGTCGCTGGAGGCGAAATTTGGAGATTCTTCGTACTTCTTTCAAAATAGATATGCTCTTGTTTGGTGGAGATTTGACAGTCCTGTCCTTCATTGATATGGCTGCGAAAACGTGAAGTTGCAACACAATTTTCGTATTGGTGCTCCAATTGAAAAGCAGCAAGTTAGCAAGGACAGAAGAGGAGCATTCATTAGAAAGAGGGTGGTTGTATTTCAGATGGTACTGAGGACCACTGAATAGCAACGGCCCATACATCCTTATGAGACTATCGCAGACTTCTGTCTGACGAGCTCGAAAAGTCAATCTTACTATTGAAACCCAAGAATTCTACTTCAATTAAATGCTAACCAAAACACTCAAAGGCTTTCAAGAGATTCCAATGTAAAGACTACTTAAACATCTACTTCTATTGTGTTTAAGCAACGAGCTGTTCTTCTCAGGAAGTTGTTGCTGAGGGTGTTAGACCACCATGGCCCACCATGGCCAGGCCGCCGAGATGTTTTAAATACTTGCCCTGGTTACTACACATTGACCACCAAATCCATTAATAAGCTCAGGTCACTGATATGTAACTGGAACTGATTTGATTTGGTCATTCTTGATATTGGTTGCACTCGCTCAAAATTTGCAGCCAAACATAAGTTGCACTTGGGATGGTGCTACAAACAACTTGCAACCATCTATGATATGGATGATACATGGGATAATACCCAAAATAGTTGAAAAGTGGAATAATAATTGCAGGGAAGTATCCAGCTTAGGTAGGCTAAGCTAGATGGGCTGACAAGAGAACCACTAAGCTTCTCAAGTGTCAACCACAGGTGAAGCGAAGACACATAACACCACTACCCAGAAACTACACGAGGTCATTCCCGGTACCTTCCCATTACCCTCTACACTCCTTCAGACTAAAATACATTTTATTATTTATGAATCGTGTGCCGCAGCCTAACTCACTATCTGCCATCTTCCGGCCCACATTTCTCCTCTATCACTTTGACTAGTACTATGCACTAAATCGCTTCTTGAGGTATCCTTCGTCCGATACCTCTGCTCAGCTTGTTCTCTTCGATCTGGTTGGTGATTTTCTTTGACAGACGTCGTGCTGCTCTTCGTCATCCTCATTTACACTTCCTCATCATCAACATTGCAAATCCATATCATCGTCTCTTTGAAAACTCTACTCTTCGTCATCCTCGTTGACAACTTCCTCATCCTCCTCGTCATCCTGGTCGTAGGAAGGAACACTCTCGTCGTCGCTCTTTGGCTCTGGGATCTCTGTGATCTCATCCTCCTCATCGTCAAACTTAAAATGAGCCTTTGGAGCCTCGACAGGCTTGGCAGCAGAAGAACGACGCTCTCTGAAAACAGGCTGTGCCTCAGCTTCGGAGCCTGGCTTGATCAAGGTGCCCTCAACCAGCACAACTCTACCGGCAGAGTGGATGGACTTGATGGTGAAGCGCAACTTGCCCTCGACCTTGTCGCCGTTCTCATCGACCCAGTAGCCAAAGGAGCGGAACTTGGCGGCGCCTTCGGCGGCGTCGGCGTCGGTCTCGTCCTCCTGGGAAGGTATGAACAGCCAGTCGCTGGGTATGTTGTATTTCTTGATGGATGCATTGAAGGTGTCGTGGATGAGCAACCCGACATGGGATGCCGTCTGCATGTAGATGAAGCCTTCGAGGACGTCGCCGATCTGGGGTCTCCAGACCATCAAGTCCAAGGTGACCCACATGAAGGTCAACGGCGAGTTGCCCTCCACCTTGGCGATGGTGATGGCGTTGCCCTCGGTGTCCTCGGTCATGTTGGACTCGTCGAGGCGAATGTTCAGGTACGACAAGACCACCCCGCGGGCCTTGGTGAAGTAGTTCATCACGAGCGGGTCGAGATGCTGGGCCTTGATCCCGTTGATGGGGTCCTTCAAGTGGACCGGTGCAAGCGAAACGTACATGGACGTCGTGAACTGGTGGAAACACTCACTTGTTCCATCCCCGTTCACCTTGTTGGTGCTGGCCGGAATGGCCGTCTGTCTTCTCTTGAAGCCCTGCCCGCTACCTTCGTAGCCTCTCTTGAGTTCTGACATGCTGATGGGATGAGTTGTTTGCGATGCCTGAAAAAAATTGTGTACGGGACGAACATCAACATTTGGTTGCGAAAACGGAAAGAGGTTCCAGGAGGGGGAGGTGGTGAGATGGGGACTACACGAGGTGGAAAAGTAGTTGTTATGGTGGTGGTGTTGTTAGTGAAGTGGTAGGTAGTGTATTAGGTGGTGCCGTGTTAGGGTTGCTAGAGTCCTGTGGAGTTGTACAGTTGTACCAGAATGCTACTGCCTTGAGAAACTGAGCCGGGATGCTAGGAGAGAAGTGGATGCAAAGGTTAAGGTAAGTAAAAACTAGATTTATAACACCTTGGGTATAAAACGCATTTGGGTATGCAAACCAGTTGGAAATAGACTTGGACATACAAGTCAATGAACATGAAAATCACTTGAACGTATACTTGGAGATACAGACGGATTACTAACCACTTGGACAAACCACTTAAACAAACCACTCATTCATATAAACCACGAAAACTCTTTCTAACGACTCTACATTCATCAGCAAACCATTCTATTATTATATGAGCTTAAACTTATTTAGAGAGCTTGATACCATTGGAGATGCAAACCACTTACCACATACATACCACATACCGACCACAAACAAAGCGTTCAGACAAACCACATACACCATTCGGACAAACCACATACAAAGCATTCAAACACATTCAAAGCTTTTGGAAAAACTACACACACCACTTGAATAAACAAGTGCAGGCGAATCTCCACGTTTAACTGCTACAAACCATTCTTGTTAGTTATCTTAGAAAGCTGGAAACCACTTAATCCGCTTGTATACAGACCTTTTGGGCAAACCACTCACTTGACCATACAGTCCCCATACTCCACACTCCAACTTCTCTCTACACTCATCGACAAACCATTCTATTATTATATAAGCTTGTTCTTAATCTTGGAGAGCTTGCCTGGACGTGCAAGTCCTATTTGGGGCTGGGAACCCACGGCGAGGGCCGGGGTGGTGCCCGGGGCAGACTGAGCAGCCGACGAGGGCGTCAGGTGCAACTGGTGCTTGAACTCTAGCCCCTCTTGAACAGCCAACTGGTCTCTCTTCTTGTATACGTTCTTGTGGGTCAAGCGTGGGTTGGAGAACATGGCGAACCTGTTCAATATGTGGTCCGCATACTTGGGCGGCATGTCCTCTGCTTCGGTGTACTCTGGAACGCCCACAAACCGCACCTTCTTGATGACAATCGTGCTCGAGGTCTTGTCCTGGGACGAGACGGTCGAGTTGGTGGTGGAGTCCAAGGTGATGTTCAGCTCCTCTGAGTCTGTGTCCAAGAAGTTCAGACTGTTGTGCTGGGTGTTGCGGCGGGTGATACGATCACGCTGGGAGATAAGAAGCCCATTGCCTTGGGCTGGTGCTGCTGGTGTGGTTGGGGTAGAGGCTGCAGATGTGCCAGACGCTGGTGTGCTAGATGGCGCCAGGGTAGTCTCGTTGGCAGCGGGAGCCTTGACGGGTTCTTCTCTTTCCTTTCTCAAACCGTAGCCCGAAGGGTTGTTGGGGTCGAACGTGACCGAAGTGAAGGTTTCCTTCTGCTGGGTGGACAAAAGGCCGTTTTTGGCTGCCTGGCGGACGTGGATCTGGAACCGCTGGGCTGCTGTCAAAGCTGGAGGCGCCTTTTTGGAGATGGCTGCTGCTGCTGCGCTCGAGGCGGCACTCTTCTTGCTTGCGGGTGACGACTCGGCACTGCTGTCTTCCTCGGCCACCACCAACAACTGCTGCTGGACCTTATTGAGGGTCGGCGTCGACGGAGTGCTTGCGTTGTTCTTGGAAGGCGAAGGCAGTGGCGATGCTAGGTCCGCGTCTTTGTTTTTCTTAGTGACGGACGGACTTCTTCTGATGGACCCCGAGGGTGAAGCAAGACCGGCACCAGCAGAAGGCATGGGCAAGGGCTGTGAATTGGCTCTTCTGCGGCCAGCAACAGTGGTGGAGGCGGTCGGGGTTGCCTCCAAGTTGGTCAAGGACGAGTTGGAGTTCAAAAACAAGGCCGAGTTGGACCTCGATCTGGTGGGCGATTGGGTGCTGGAAGGCTGTGTGGCTGGCACCAGTGGAAGGTTGAATATGCCTGAATTTCGCTTGGGCGAGTTAATTGAGTTCGATCTGCCCAAGGAAACACTCGAGTTGCTCTGCAAACTCGACACCGACGACAGTCGAGAGCTTCTGGTGGTGGTGGTGGAGGAGGCAGCAGCAGTATCTATCAGTAGCTTTTTCAAGGCGTCGTCGACAGGAAGGTCAGACTTGTCTGTTGCACTTGGTTGTTTGGGGTCTTTGGTGGTTGCAGCAGCATTGGCGTTGCTCACAGGAAGCGGGACTCCAAAAAACTTATTCTTCAAGGTGTTGTTCAATTGGTACACATCCACCAAGTTCTTCTTGGGCAACTGGTACACCTTTCTGAACCTCAACTCGGAGATGATCCAGTTGCTCCCAAACTCGTCCAACTTCTGGATGGACGACTCCAACATCAAGTATGTCTGGTTGATGAAATTAATGAAATCCAAGATGTTTTTTATGGACACCTCAAAGTTGGCAGTCTGTCTGATGAAACGGGTCAAGGTGGCGATCAATGGGCCGTTTTTCTTGGTGGTGTTGAAAGTCTCCTCCATGCTGGTCAAAATGGTGTTGCGAAAGTAGACGGGGTTCTTTGTCTGGAACAAAAACTTCTGGTCGGTCAAGTGCTGGGTATTGGAGAGGTAGACCTTGCGGCCAAACTTGCGGAACACCGTGTACAAGTCGTTGATTCTGAGGGTCAAGGCAAACACCTTGTGCAAGGCGTAGGGGAAGTTGGGAATGGACTTTTCGTTGGGGTTTGTTTTGAGGTTCTTGAAGCGCACAATCAGCACCTTCAACCGGTCCAAGGTGGCGAGGAGGTGGTTCGATATCACCGGGATCATCTTTATGTCAATGTCCACCAAGGTGGCCTCGCTGTAGGTGTTGTTGTTCAACACCTCTTCGTCTTTGGGGAGCGATATGGTCATGTCTGCGAGCGACAAGTCGAGATCGCTCTCGTTGAAGATGTCTTCCGAAACCAACCGCTGCAAGTTGGCGTAGTAGTTTGTGGGCACGGCGGCAAACTTCTCCTTGTCGGCCTTGGCCAGCTCCAACCGTTTCTTGTATCCCTGCAAGCAGGTGGTGCACAAGACGAGGAGGGCCTTCAAGCACTTGACGCCGGTAGCGGCGGAAGGCAACTGGAGCAAGGGCTCTTCGACGGCGTCCGGCACGTCGTATGAGATGTGGGACACCAAGGGCGAGATAGCAATGGGCGTCGTCTTGATTAGTCTATAATTGGCCAAGTGGGTCAACCTGGGGTTGAAGGCGTTGTCGTTGATGCTAAAGATGGTGCCGCTCAATGCTATGATGTAGTTGACGAGGGCCAAGTCCTGGAACTTGGCGCCATTGGCGTCGTCGGCGCTGCCGGCGGCGTCCACGATCCTCGTGATGGCCTCCATGTACCGCTCGAGCTTGCAGATGGCGTATATGTACTGTAATATCTTCGCGTCCAAGGAGGTAATATTAGTTGGGTAAACCACGTTAGCAGCCTGCTGGGTGGGTGGTTGGGGCAACTCGGAGTCGCTGTCTGGGACCGTGCTTTCGGGCCTGGCTGTGTTCTGGGGCTCCGACATGGCTACTGCTTGGTACGGACTCGGCGGCGGGGGCTAGGGTCTCAGGTCTGGTTCCTTTGGGGTTTAAAAAAACTATGGAGCGACGTTTGCTCTTGGGGAATTTAGAAATTGCCCCTTTTAGGAGCACAGCGGCGCTACCACTGGCGGCTGTGATCCCGAATAGGCGGCGCTTCGAGGGCCCTCTGGTTGAATCGGCGCCACTAGCGGCGTCCTGCTCACGGGGGGGACTGCTGTTTGGATGCTGTTTAGCCCGTGGGGGGTCCTCTGGGTGGATCTTCTGGGGACCCTCCGTAGCCGCCGCCTGCCACAACAGACTTTAAAGTTTCTGCGACACCAGTGAAAATTAAATCAGCACCAACCATGATTTCCACCGCATTGTACAGCGTTGGGCTGTTGATATTGCTTCATGCTGGGTACTCGTCGTACGAGAGCCACCAGGTGTTGGCGTCGTTGAGCAACAGCGTGGTGCACGAGACCATCTACGGGATCATCTTGATTATCGTCGGGAGTCTCTACTCGATCCAGAACGACCCGTTCTACACCATCAAGGGCAAGGCCACCACCGAAAAGGATGGCATTTTGAACGACGTGATTGTCAACGAGACCTTGGATCTGGGCCACCAGTACTTGAAACCCATTGAGATGAAGAATGCCGTGGATATTGTTGAGAAGATGGGTATCAACGACTACCAGGAGTTGCTTTCGAGGATTGAGTATGTGGATTTTAAGGCCAAGAGAAGGGAGTATGCTGAATGGGTTGCAAATAGAAGTTAGAGGTTAGTTTAATGAATATGATGATGGAGTAGTGTAGTGGGGGCTGTTAGTTAGGATGGGATGAAAACAATGGTGGCGATTGTACAGAGTGGCTAGGGAGAAAGAAAAAGGATAAAGGGTTGGAGGGAAGTTGAATATGAAGTTGTCCGATCGTTTCGACAACTAAATTAGTGTTTGTAATGGAAAACTTTGATCTTTTGGGTATACTGGTGACTAATGTTGTTGCATCTCAAACCTAGTCTGAAGGCAACAACATGGTGAGCTACTGCTGTTAACGTTATCAGACCTTGGGTGATGCTGGTGGCATTCTCCAAAGAATACTGTATCATTGAAGTTAGTGTCCCTAACTATCATCAAAGTTAACGCCCGTTTGCTCTTTAACTGCAAGGCTACAGGTTAACCATTGGCTAATAATGCCAAGTTGGGTAGTAAAGAAGGAGGCCGTGATAGATTTGAGTACTTCAGAGGAGTTTCTTGTAGTACTGACCTTGAAATACACAATTGGGCACTCAGAGTACCAAAATGTATCACATTGGGACTGTTCTGCCTGGCACCGACTATGGGGACCACTTCAGAAGTCTTCTCCTCGAACTTCCACAATAATCTTCTCTAGGAACTCTGTGAAACCTAATATCAACTCTTCTCTACAAACCAACCACTACTTGGGAGCTTTCAGTCACTTTTAACCTTGTAATTGAAAAACCCTTTTGTTCTTCTCTCTACACTCACTGTCTATCCATATTAATTGTAATCAACTACCTACTCTATGCCTAATTGGTCTTCTTGCTGAGAGCCTCAGCCTTCTGTTGCATTCTCTCTTCTCTCTTTTGCTTGGCTTCTGGACCAGCTTCGGTGTCTAAAAAGTAGTCCCACCATCTGAAGGAAGACGAGTAGCCACCGACAAAGTAGTGGTGGTGCAAGTCGTGGTGGTCGGCACCTGCCCAGAAAGGCAAGATGTTGTGCAAGGAGAATGGGAATTCGTAACCAGAGTGGGAATCAACAGCTTGGAACAATCTCAAGGTGACCCACACACACACAGTGAACAAGTGCAAGTTCTTGGTGAAGTAGACCCACACAATAGGAATACCAACGGTACCGACACCCAACAAGGCAACCTCGACCGGGTGGGCGTACTCAGCAGCCAACCCGAATGGCGCAGCGTATCTGTGGTGTTGCTTGTGGATGTACTTGTAGAAAACACCATAGTGCAAGGCTCTGTGGAACCAGTAGTGCCAGGTGTCTTCCAAAACGAAGAAAATGGCAATCTGGATCACCATGTCCTTGATACTAGGGAAGGGAACGCCAAAACTGATGCCGAGCTTCTGGCACAATGGGTGGAATCCCCAGATAGGAACAACCTCGACAAGCAAGTGGGAGATGATGATGCTCTTGAAACACTCCCATTGCTCCTCGCTGGATGGCTCCTTCTCCTGGATCTTCCACTTTCTGAAGTATGGGATTCTGTCCATGATGGCAAATGGCAAGGATCTGGCAAAGTACATGAATTCGTGGGTGACAAAGATGATCAAGCCGGTGGTGAACAAGTCGTTGCCATAGTAGTAATAAATAGATGCCCAGAGCTTCTCCAAGGCGTTCAAGTTGTCCAACTTGCTGAAGTTGTCCTGCACTCCAGCAAACGTGGTAGCGTTGTTGAACGACGAGTAATCGTGGTACACTTGACTTCTCATGTTTACTTCTGTTGAGGAAATAAATATAATGATCCCGAGATGATGAGGATTTCTCGGCCTTATATACTTGTGAAAATTTGGAGCAAACAAAGCGGTGTGCCGGATACGAGCCGTTTTTGGTGGCGGAACCGGGAACGAGACGGCATCGTGGGGTTCGGCGACCCTGTCGCAGGGCTGGGGCACTTTTCCGACACCTCTGATAGCCGTCTTGACAGCTAAACGCTGCTTATCAGGACGGGGCACGGGCGGCAGTGGTAGCGCTCACAGCGGGCCAACGCGTTTCGTTTACCCTATACGACGGAAAACGAAGAAACGACGGCACGACCAAGAGCGACAGCGACGGGAACGACATAAAAGAAATTTGCACGCGCACAAATCTGCACAAACTCCGTCACCGTCACCGTGCCCGTGTGCACGTCTTCAGGGGACCAAACAAGGCGGAATTCGAGCTCGGCTCGGGTCTGCCAGATGACCACATTGGAGTGATGACCTTCTGGCGATCTGCCGCCAGGGCGGAGTGTGTGGGGTAGGGCGCAACTCCGGCACCAGGCAAGGGGGCAGCTCCAACGCCGCCGGCTTCACCACTGGCTCTCACATTTGATGAGATTACGTAAGTGCACAGTGAAAGTAGCCCAGCGCTACCAGTCAGCGAGTGCACAACGTGTCGAGCGCTACCAAATTGGCGCTACCAGTCCAGCTTAGATCAGCGATTCCAGCGCTACCAGTCAGCGAGAGCAGCGCTACCAAATTGGCGCTACCAATCCAGCTTAGATCAGCGATTCCAGCGCTACCAGTCAGCGAGAGCAGCGCTACCAAATTGGCGCTACCAATCCAGCTTAGATCAGCTATTCCAGCGCTACCAGTCTAGCTCCACCCACTCTCAAGATCTGCAAAGCACAACTCTTCCCTTAAACACATAGCTACAAAATGACATTCACCGTTCTCCACACATGACCAGCATTATACAAATTAATTGCAAGCAACTTCCTTAAACTCATAAAGGTGTGCAGCTCAATGGATCCTAACAGACTGCAACCACAATATAGCTATTAGCTGCGAGTGTATAAAAATGAGTCCGATTGGATGCCCAACCTACTTCAAAACCATATAGCTATAACTGTATACAAATGAATTTCACGAATCCTACCCATGACCTCACCAAAGTCACAAAGCTACAACGGTATTCAAATCAATTCAATGGATGCCAGACTCCTACAAATCATAAAGCTATAACTACATGCAAATGAATTGCATGTATTCTAACAAAGACTCCACCAAATTAATAAAACTGACTATAAAAGTATTCAAATGAATTTCATGTATAACCTCCTCACAATCATAGACATATCTATCATTACACCCTAATACCTCCTCAATCATAGCATTAAGCTATCATTAACACCACCACAATCATACCATTAAGCTATCACACATTCTAACACCTCCACAATCATACCACTAAGCTATCCCACATTCTAACACCTCCACAATCATACATTAAGCTATCCCACATTCTAACACTTCCATAATCACACATTATCCCATCATTACCTTCTAACACCTCACAATCACACATTAACCATCATTCCATTCTAACACCTCCACAAACCTATACCATCGGTCTACAAAACAATAGGCTAAATTAACATTAAAAGTGTATACAAATGAATTAAATTACAATTGGATCCTTACCAGGACTTCTTACCGAAACCGTCTGGACCGGCAATGAGTTGGATGGAGGTACCGTTGGTGTCCATGGTGCCGTTGACAACGTTGTTACCCCACCAAGCTGGGAAGTTGGTGTTGGTCAAGTTAAGACACAAGAAGACAATCAACAAGGACCAAGCCAAACCGATATCCAAACCAGCAGATAAGGAATAGTTGTACTTGGACCACCAGTGGAACCACTTTCTCTTGACGAACCACCCGAAGAACAAACCGACGAAACAGTAGGAAGCGTAGGTGTATGGGGTGGCTGGAGGAATGTTACCGGTACCGGAGAAGAAGACAGGCCAGTGCAACCATCTGATTGGGGACTTTGGCCACTTCTTCAAGATCAACCAAGAAACGATTGGCAACAAGGCACCAACAAGGAAGAAGTACAACAAGTTGTTGTAAAGTTGACCGGAGGAGAATTGTCTCTTTGGACCAATGACACCCCAGATGATGGAGGCGGTGAAGAAGACTTGACCGTTTGGACAGGTGTAACCGTCCTTTTGGTGTGGAGTACACAAGTTGTCGATGGAACCATAGGCCCATCTCAAGACGGCAATTTGGACAAGGGAACCCCAGATGGTGGCAGCGAATTGGGCAGAGAACAAGATCTTTGGAGAGATCTTCATGTAGTGACCCAACTTCATGTCTTGGGCAAAGGTGACGGCTTGGTTGTTGGTGATGTAACCAAAGGTCTTGAAGAACATCATGGCCAATGGCTTACCTGGGACCATGTAACCGATGATGAACTCGGTGACAACGTTAAGACCGACGGCAATGTTGGTTCTGGCGTAGATGATGGCGACTGGCAACAAGAAGACAATGGCAATCAACAAGGCAATGACCAAGGCCCAGATTGGCAACTCGGTTGGCCAGGCTCTGACAGTGGCAATGGACATACCGAAGAAGATCAAGAAAACAATGGCGTACCACCATTCTGGGACCTCCTTGTAGTTTTGCATCAATCTGAAGTGGACATCTGGCTTTTCTTGCATTCTAAGTTGGTCCTTGAGTTCTCTACCGTGGAAGAAGATGGTGTGAGTGATGGTGGCCAAGATGGAAGCAAAGGACAAACCGTAGGACATGGCAAAGGTGGTGGACAAGTACAATGGGGAGTATTCCTTGTAGGCTTGTTCGTTGAAAGACAAGTCCGAGTTGACAATCTTGTGGACATTGTATGGTTCTTGGAATCTGTCGAAAGAACCAGAGGTGGAGATTGGCAAGTACTTGCCGTACCAGGTGTTACTGTAGTGGAGAGCTGGAACAATGATCCAGAAAATGAACACGACAGAAGCAAAGATGGTACCAAGAGGAGCAGATGGAACTGGCAAAGGAGAGCCAATGTAACCGGCAATCTGGTTCCAGTCCAAGGCGAAACAGTTAGGGAACAAACCCAAACCGGTGGAACTTCCAAAGAGTTGGTTGATGATCACGTTGTTTGGCTTGATCCAGGTGATCCAGGAGAAGTTGGACAAGGCAGTGAAGATGTAACCTGGGAAGAAGTAGTAGAAGAAGGAACCAACCATGACCACACCGAAGAAGGCAAATCTGGAGATCTTCCAGCCGTTAGCTGGGTGGTTTTCGTTGATGTGCATGTTGGTCAAGAAGGTGGTTGTGACCAAGTTGGCAGGCCAGATGGCGGAGGCTGGGTAGACGACAAATCTCTTCATCAAACCACCGAGGGCGAAACCGATACATTGGGTGGACCAGATGGCAAGAAGGTCGAAACCCCAGCCGAAATCGGAACCGTAGAACTTGTTTTGGGCAAGCAAGATGTCGGTGGCGTAGGCAGCACCACCAGAGAAGGAGACGTTAGCCATGATGGTGATGATGGCGTGTTCCTTGATGTTGAAAGGACCAGGGTTCAACTCCATGCCAAAGATCTTCCAGTTGGGGAAGTAGGCGGCCCAGGCTCTACCCAAAGGATAGGCCAAGATGGAGGTGACGTAGGTGGACAAGTTGAAGGAAGGACGGTGCAACGAGAACAACAAGTTCATACCACAACCGATGGTGGTCAAAATCATACCAAGAACCCAGGCTCTGAGGGTGTTTTGGGGCATGGTTGGGTCGTCGGTGGATGGCACGGCGGCTCTGACTTCGGGGTATGGCGAGTCGTCTTCGACGTGGACGGCGGCGTACTCATCCTCGGCAACAAACTTGTCCAAGTGGGAGGTGACCGGGTCGAACTCCTGCGATCTGGAGACAACCAACTCGACGTTGGACTTTTGGACGCCCAACTGTTCAACGTCGAGGTCGCCTTGCTTTTCTGTGACTTCAGAACTGACAGCCTTCTTGAGTGCGTCAAACATTTTGTTGCAAAAAAGCTGGAAAAGTCACTTGGAAACAAAAGCCAAATAGTGGCAATATGCCTCCCCTTATATACGTCCGGGGCCCTCCAATTCGAAGGGAATAGCGATGCAGTGTCGCTGTCTTAGCGGCCAGATAAACACAAAAAAAGAAAGCCATTCCGTCTGCTTTTGTGTTCTGGAGATTAATCACACTACGGATTCTTTTTTTTTTTTTAATTTATTTTATGGTCTTTTGCCAAAACAACAGTGTGGATAAGCTTATCAGGACAAAACCCATGGAGTGCAGCAATTAGGAACGGGGGCGTACATGTCCGATTTCTTTTGTTGGTTCTGCGCCGGCGTCTGGGGGCGGCCGGGCCTGGGGACAAGCGGGAGGCTGCGAGCGAGTGTCGGGCAGCGGTGACTGCTCACCTCTGGCATCCTGGGGCTTATGGGAGGCCAGTGTTTGTAGTTGGCGGGGTTGCGCCAATCGGACCAGTTTTACCGCATAGCGTTCTGTACGATGGGGTCGACATTACTGAAATTGGTTTTGTCATATGGAACTCACCTCATCCAAGTGTGCGGACGGGAGTGCTTATCGTTCCATTTCGGGAAGTGGGCTTAATGCCTGCAAAGGCTTAAAAAAGCACCTGTTGCGACGACACAAGAAATGCACACCTTGGTGTGGGCCTCACGAGCTGCCCTCTCCGCAAGCCTGGAGAAGCTTGCGGAGCAGCGACAAGGCTGGGATGGTCTCCACGGATTCTCTTAACCGTAATTAGATTCGTAAAACCTTTTTAAACCGTGCTTCTGACGTTGCTTGGCGCACAAACAGAAAATCTGTCAAAACGTTAAGAACGCTTGCTCGTGCCACCCAGCAGTTTTTCATCCAGCCAGTTCCACGTCTTTCCGCTCTTCCACCAGGCCAAGAAACCAGCTTCAGGAACAGCAAATTACAACAGTCTGATTAAGCCTTTGTTCTCAGTTACTAATCTCAGCGCCGTAGATGTATCCCTTGTGGTGGATGGCTGAAGGGCATTTTAGTTTCGAGGGGTGGGGGGGTGAGGTTACTGACTTGAAACCCACCCAGGTGCACGGCACCGGCGAACATTTCTCGAAGAGTGAAGGTTTGCGCAAGCCCGAATCCAGCACAATGTTGGCGTGCGTCTGTACAGGACGACATGCAAACAAAACAAACGGCCCCAGCACCGTTGGGTGGGTTTAAGAGCCCTTACGTTTCGTATATACGTGCTACGCTATCTTTTGCAGCTTTGGGACGAGTGTGCAGCCCGTGGGGGCGACCAGCCTGGGGGTGGAGGAATGTGGCTAAAGGTTTCTTCGCCAAGCTTGGCACGTCGCTCGAAGAGGCATCGCAGACTTTTTGGATTCCGCCTCAATGTCGGCCCGGCTTTGCAGGGGAAGCGATCTTTTCGAAGCGCCACAAAACCTTGTTCCCATACTTCTTTGCAACAATTTACGGGCTGGATTTCTTTTTTGCGCCGGTTCTCTGCACGCAGCCAGTCCATGCTTGCACAAAGCGCCTACATTTTCCGTATCTTCCTCTTTTAAGCGGCCCAGCATCAAACCGGACCGCATCGGAAAAATCGCGAGACACAACCAGACTCGACACTCGAGGGCATCTGCCAGAGCAGGAGCAAGCGTGCGAAGCGGCGGGAGACTGGCCCCCCCCCCCACGGCGGAGGCCCGGGTGCCTAGCTCACGCTCACCTAGAACGGCGACATTTTGCGCCCCGGAGTTACCTAAAGCCCACAAAGCCAAATGTGTTCTCTTTGACGATCCATCTTTTAGTCCGTGAACAGCCAAGCGAGTCACGGGAGCTGGATTGTGCAACGCGTGGGCACAATGTCCGTCCCGCTACAATGCCCCGATCCCAGGCAACCGACCCCCGTAACGCCCGAGCCGCCGCGTAGCAGCCCAGGGCGCTCCACGGCCCTCGAGCCAAAGGCCCTCCAGGTGCCTTGCCCGCTGTTTGTGGCCAGCAGCGTTTCGTTTTAGCGTGCAATCGTGTGCAGCGCATCTGACAGCTGGAGTCGCTTCGGTGCACGGCTCAAAAATTAAGGATCGCTGACAAGGCATTCTGGACGGAAGAGCCAGACCTGCTCGGCAACCAAATCCGGGGCCTGCGCTGGGGTCGGAAACGGCCCAACGGCGTGGGGGCCCAACGGCGGAGCCCGCCATGGATCTCCTCGCGGGCGTGCCGTTCTTGGGGAGTCTGCCACGGGCCAACCCACCAGACACCACCAGCTAGACTTGTCCTTACAAGGAAATCACCACTTGTAGCGGACAGACCACCACTTGTACCGTTGCAGATAAGACCAGGTGTCTGCATCAATCCACATCCATCCGCTCACGATACGAGGCTAGCACAGGCGGCTAGGACGGCGACAAGCGCCCGCCCAAGGCACCGTACCTCGGCCTGGCGATAAGAAGTGCCCCGTCCAGAGCGATCTGCAACCCACAGTGCTTGGCACCACACTCGTACGGCACCCACCAGACCTGCAAAGCTGATATCCGCCGCCCGCTTGGAGCCTGCGCTATTGTTTGCCACACTGCATGCGTTGGTCGACCCTGGCAACAATCGCCCACCAAGGCATCGTCTTGACGCTGCACCTCCGGCAGAGATGTGGGCCTACGTCCTGTGGATCCTACTTTAGCGTGTCTCTGCAGCGTCTTCTGGCGATACACGAAGTCTGGCTGGTGTCTGTGTGGAGGGTGCTGGTGCTGGCGCTGGCGATAAAGTCGCTGGGTGCTTGGCGACAAAGTCGCTGGGGGACCGCCAACAACGGTGCTGGCGAGTGCCAACCACCATGGCAGCGCCCACACCTGGCCCGAACATTCCATTCAGGCCACTATTTGCTCTGGCGTGTCGCCCGAGCAGCCTGTCTCAAAGCCGTCGCTTCTCAGGCGTACAGATTCTGTCTTTGTCAGATGTCTGTGCAACACACCAGTCTGTGTCATGTTATTTGTAAACAAACACGAGTCTGTGTTACCTTGGATGCTGGAGACGCTGGACCAATGATGCAATTGCAATTGTTGCAATTGTTGAAGTTGTTGCTGGATATTGTTTGGGCCATAGACGGAGTCGTGTGGGAGCTTGACAGACCATGTGAGGGAGATCTGGTTTTTGGGTTGTCTGGGATTTTGGACCCGCCAGAGGTTTGAGTTGTTTATTGGGTTATCTCTGAAGGTTGGGTCGTCTATTGGGTTATCTCTGAAGGTTTGTGTCGTCTACTGTGTATCTTTGGCCCTCTAGATGACAAACTGCCGATTTCTGCAATTCTCGGCCGTTTCAAACTGTTGGTAGATCGCTGCACAAACGGGTGCAAAGCGGTTGTCGTAATTAACTAGTCAGGCCCACCGCTGGGGTGCTGGGATCTTCCTGGTCAAAATTGCACTTGTACCCCGGCGTCTGCCGTGCTGTAACTGAGTGGCTTCGTCACTAAGTGTTTGTGCAGCATGGGTGACTGTCAGGGTAGTCCGCTTGAAGTGGCATAAAGGGTGGATGAGAATAGCTGGTAGTAGGTATGTTTCCAGAGGCACATTCAAGATGACATGTAGCCCGAAGTGTCTACAGAGGGCTGTGTCAACAGGAGGAAACCAATCTTACAAAGACGAAGCACGAAAGACAAAGTTCAAATGAAGTACAAAAGAATTTTACAAAAACGAAGTCTGCTTGGTAACATTTGATACACCCAGCTGTCCACCGAACTTGAATGAGTGTAGAACTAGCCTTTCTCATCTTTTGATACACTAAGCTTTCACCAATTAAGTATGATGTCCACCTGGTAAAAACTTGAGGGGACATAAAACGATGACCAAACTATTTAATGATAATGAAAATGCAGTATTTTACCAAATGCAACGTATGCCCACCTGTTAACTTGTTTTGGTAAGCATGGTTGTTCACCGAAGGCAAACCGTAATTTCTATGGAACTGCTTTTACAAAAGCCGTCAATTGAGTCCAACCCACTGCAAAATGTTCTCTTTTGATACTCTGTCCACCAAATGAGTTACCTTGTGGTCTGTTTTATTGTTTGACACACCTAGCTCTTCACAGAATACAATAAGTATAATTCCAACCTGATAAATTGACTCTGAAGTGACTACCAACTACAAATCGTCTTCCTGTTGTAAACCTCGGCATATGAGTAACATACACCAGGTGACACTTTTGAAGTGTCTACATGAGTGTCCTTCCCTTCATACAAACAGCCTACAGTCTGTTACAATCTTGAGTTGACGCCTTGCTATTCTTGACTATTACTCATTGTGACCCAAATCTGTCTATATCTCATTTGGGTGCAAATTCTATATTTTTTTGCAACCACCTGCGATTGAAAAACGTCCCTATGGTTCTATTCTATCTCACTAATCATCCAAGCGCTAATGGTGAGTCTTATGGAACAATTCCGTTGAGCAAGTCCAATGAGCTAGCCCAATGAGCTAGCCCAACGCCTCAGCACAACGCCTCAGCACAACGCCCCCAGTCCAATGGCCAAGTCCAGTGCACCACACCAATGACCAGTCCATTGATCCGACCCCAACTGTTCTCTTCTATTTTACTTATAACGTCTTTCTGAGCATTCACTTGCTCGGTGCTATCTCACGTTCCTCATTGCCCTTCCATCTCGTGTCCCTCATTGCACCTCCATCTCGTGTCCTTCATTGCCCCTCACGTACAAAACACGCAGCAAAGAAACCAATACCTCCATCTTCCTTGGGAACAGCCCTAACACAACCTCCAGCCAAAACCTCACACTCATTCTCGTCTCTCGTAAGAGGAACAAACTCCTGGGGCCATCCTCTTCTCTCCCAGGTGGGCAAAACGTTGGCCCTGACGTCCAACTTCCAACCCATCTTTGCCAACTCTTCGTCCGAAAGCAAGTCAACAACAACCCGCTCATTCTCATGTGGGTGGATGGAACAGGTAGAGTAGACCACCCTGTTTGCCTTGGGGAACTTCAAAGCATGTTTGACAATCTTGAACTGGAATGCAGCCAATTTTTGCAACCGTTCCGTGTCCACGTGCTCTTCCTGGCTCTGCTCCTCTTGGGCGTCCTCCAAGGCCCGACCAAAGATGCCGGAACCTGAGCAGCTGGGGTCCACGACCAAGCCCGACACCTCCGGGAAGTCAACGGGGTTGGTGGTGGTGAAATCACAGTGGGTGATCTGGATCAAGGCCTTGTGTTCAGTGCCAGTAGCCTTGTCGCACATCATCTTTAAGACCTGGACCCGCTTGGAATCCCGCTCAAAGGCATATACCACACCGTCGTCGCTGTTGGCATGAAGGTACTGAGCTGAATGGGTGGTTTTGTTGCCTGGGGCAGCCGTGGCGTCGATCACCTGCTGGTGCTTGTGTGTCTGGTGGAGGATGTGGGCCGGGAAGCACAGCGCCCTGTCCTGGATGATGACGTGGCCCAACTTGTAGGCATTTGTGGCAGTCAACTTGTCCTTGGGGTTGATGCCGTACAAGTGGGGGATGTGGATGTCTCGATATATGGTGCCTTCCTCGTCCTGGACCTGCTGGAAGGAGTCCACAAAGGTCAAGTCCTGGAAGAAGGACTCGGCGAAAACCAGCTCCTCCGTCAGTCTAATGGTGTTGACCCGGAACCAGCGGACCGGCGTCTCGTCGTCGGACCCCTGTGTCGGCAATTCCAGCGCATTCTTGACCTTGTACCGTAACTTCAACTTGGTGTACTCGGCCTGGAGCCTGGTCCTGTTGGAGAGGAAAAGGTCCTTGACAGCATGCTTGCCGGACTGAATCCGACCCTTGGGCGAGAAAAGCAAGTCGTGAACCAACAACATAAGCACTCCGTCGCTGATTTTGGTCTTTTTGTTCTTGGCTAGTTCCGTCTTGATCTTGGACTTCTTGATCACCTGCAAGATGTATTCCTTGTACTTCAAGGTGGAAAACACAATGGCATACACGTGCTTCGGCGAGTTGGTCAACTTCTTGTCGTTGAAGATCCTCAGCTGCAAACTCCCATGCTGGCTGGGTGCTAGAAACCTCTCGGCTTCAAAGTAGAGCTTCATGGTCCGGGGAAAATTTGATGAGATGGAATGAAGAGTATTTATAGAAGGCCACCGCCAAATGGGCCAACTCCACAGACCCCACCAAACCTGCGTTTTTCGCCACTTTAGGGCCCACCACTACCCGTAGATGCCCCTGTAGGGGTCTCTGGTGCGATTTTCGGTGCAGCCTGGCCCAGACTGGGTGGGTCCCTGGCGGTCCCCTTAACTGGCCAGTGCACACTGAAAACAAATCAAAACTCTCATCCACAATGCAAGCAGCACCGCCTCCCAACACATACAGCCCCGGGACCAAGCTAACGGTGGGGTCCCACAAGGTGTCCATCATCAAGTACATCTCGCAGGGAGGGTTTGCGTATGTTTACACGTGTAACATTGAGCCTGCGTTCCACGGTTCGCTGGTTGCTTGCTTGAAGCGTGTCGTTGTGCCCAACAAGTGGGAGTTGACGCTACTCCGCCAGGAGGTGGACGCCATGAGGAGATTGAGGGGGAACAAGCACATTGTGAGCTACATCGACTCACACGCCGCCCGGTTGGAGCCTGGGGCTGCCGGGGGGCCCTCCAGCGGCACTGTTGGCGCCGCCTCCACCACCGGCTCCACCCAGCAGTACGAGGTGTTCCTCCTTATGGAATACTGTGAAAACAACGGGCTCATAGACTTCATGAACTCGAGGTTGGTGCACCGGCTCACAGAGCACGAGATCATAGACATCATGTACCAGATCACCATTGCAATCGCCATGTGCCACCACTTGCAGCCCCCGCTCATCCACAGGGACATCAAGATCGAAAACGTCTTGATCGACAAGCACGGCACCTTCAAGTTGTGTGACTTTGGCAGTTCTGTGGGCTACATTGCTCCACCCGCCACTCCCCAGGAGTTGGCGGCTGTTCGGGACGACTTGATGCAGCACACCACGCCGCAGTACAAGGCGCCCGAGATGATCGACTTGCTGAAGGGCTTCCCCATAGACGACAAGCTGGACATCTGGGCCTTGGGCGTGTTTTGCTACAAGCTCTGCTACTACACCACGCCGTTCGAGCTGTCCAGGCACCAGACCATCCAGGACATGGAGGCCGACATCTTGAACTGCTCCAAGACCCTCCGCTTCAGAGACCAGCCGGGCCTGATCTTCTCCCCCAGAATGAAGAACCTCATCAAGTGCTGCTTGCGGGAGGACCCCAGAAGAAGACCCAACGCCGTCCAGTTGTTGGGCGAGTTGTGCAGCATGAAGGGCGTCCAGCTCCCCAACGTGGTGCCCTACAGTGTGGCCCAGAGAGTGGCCCAACCGCAAAAACAACAGCTGCAACATCAAAAGTACCTATCCCAGCAACCGCCATTCCCCCAGTCGTTGCCAACCACGCCCAAGGCCACCACTCCGCAACCCCCCGTCATCCAGGTCAACCTGGTTCCTTCCAAACAACAACCTCCACATATGCATCAACAAGTTGAAAAGATCAAGAAGGAAGACCCGTTCGCCTCCATCGACAAAAGCAAGCTCCTCAGAAAGGCCAGCACGAGCAAGAGTTCCACCTCCATCCAGGACTATGTCCAGCTGCAGATCAGCCAGAACAACACAGGCTCCAAGATTGACAAGTCAGACAGCACCTTGGACTTTTTGAGAACCAAGGAGGAGGAACGCTGGCAGTCCCGTCAAGATACCGGCGGAAGTCTCAAGGCCACGCTCATGAACGGTTTGAGAAAGATCAGCACTGGTGGCTCCATAAGTCTGTTGACCAGCAACCACACGGCAGAAAAGAAGTTGTACGTGAAGAAAAACACCAAAAAGTCTTCGGGCCACGATGTGGGGGACGACACTGCCATCTCGCCCAGTCCTTCTCATCACCAGCCTCCCACCGGTGTTGTGCCGCTGAAGATCCCCATCCAGAAGAGAATGCAACAACTCTTCAATAGCCTGGAAACCCAAGACTCTCTTCAAAAGACCGCCAAGGGGTATGGCAGGTTCACAGACGTTGCCGAGGACGTTGAAATCAGCAGAATCAACAAGCTGCCATCCCCAGAGGTGCAATCCAAGAGAAAGCTGTTGGTTCCTCCCAAGGTGCCGGTGGCACTTTCGTCCAAGAAGACGGCGCCAAAGCTGTCTTCCAAGAAACTTGCTCCTACAGTGCCTGCAAAGAAGATTCCCGCCAAACCATCCAAACCCAGTCATCTTTCTGTCAAGAAACCTACCCAGAAACCTGGTTTGGACGATGACGATGATGTTGGAGTTCATCGTAACATTTCGATATCGAGTGAGGTATCAATAGTTGATGTTGAGGACTTGGAAAAGCAGTTTGCACGTAGGTTTCCGAGTTATGTTTGAGGTGGAGGGATGAGTAATGGATGGTGATTTAGGGACTGTGTTTTGGTTTTGCCAACTAGGCCTTCGTTTTAAGTTTTTACCAGGGTCCGTCCTGTTTTTGAAGTAACGAGTTATTGAAATTGCCCGGAACGGTCCAGAATACCTGCTGCCTGTGTTGAAATGAAGCCAATGAAGTTGAAATGTCTTCATTTTCGAGCAACGAGTGAATCCAACTAATTGGTCTCCGCTTTTGAAGCATGTTTTCAATTATTGAGTCCATCCTGTTTAGGTTTTAAAGTATCGAGTGTGTTCAACTAAGGCCTCCCTTTTTGAAGCAGGAGCTTCGTTTTTGAATCAGGGCCTCCACTTTTGAACAGGACCTTCGTTTTTGAATCAGGGCCTCCGTTTTTGAGCAGGGCCTTCACTTATGAAGCAGGGCCTCCGCTTTTGCTGCGTCCATCATGCAATCACGTCTTTTGTATTGGACCCTCCTGCCATTCCAACGAAACTGCCATGCCTACCGTTTCAACCTACCTGCCGTCCCACCCATGACCTTCCCACCCTCCGCTTCACTCATTACCCAACTCGGACTCCAATCTACACATACCATCTTGTTTATCTTGTACTTTATATGATACATACGCATACATACTTTTACTAAGTGCTGGTACCCAGAGAAGAATAGTCTTCTATAGAATCAAGCACGAAATCCATTCCTTCGTTGAACCTCTCGTTGATGATGTCGTACAAACCATCTACGTTTGCCTTCAAGACACGGCCAAACTTTCTTCTTGGCTTTTTCGTTTCATCGACCCCGTTTGCTTCTGGCCCGTTGACGGTGCCGTTCGAGCCAGCTTTTGTTGGTCCCCCATTGTTCCAGCATGGATTGAGACAACTGGTGAAGATGACGGAGTTCTGGTAGAACCACTCCACCATGGACTCGTCCATGACAGGCACCAACGACTTCAAGTTGGACCGGTTCAAGAAGACCACGGTGCCCTTGACCAAATCTTTAATGTCCTGTGAGGGTCTCTTGCCGTACAAGTGCACGATGGACTGGTATGCGTCGCCAAAGCCCACAAACACCACCTTCTTCAAGTTGGTGAAGTAGGCCAAGTAGTTGTCCCAGAGGTAGAGCAAGAGCTCCTGTGCAAAGATGGTGGGGTTGTAGGTGCCGTTGGTGGAGCCGTTCTCGCCGGGGCTCTTGAATATCAGGAAGGAGGAGGTGCCTGCCGGGACGGGCAACTGGAACAGCGGGATGTTGATGTCTATGTAGCCCACCTTTTCGTTGGCGCCCTCCGTCTCCTTTTGCACGCGGTTGATGATCTGGAGCAACGGGTGGGACAAGACGATGGACGAGTTGCTCTCGATGGTGCCGTTGATGGGGTTGATGTTGGCCCACACGTCGGGCGGGTCGTGGATGCTTATCACAATCAGCGTGGCCTGGTGGATGTCGGCGCTCGAGATGACAATGTCGTCCAAGTGCGCCGGCAAGTCGGTGGTGAAGGCGCCCGACTTGTCGCCGTCCGAGAAGCTGGTGATGATGGGTATCAGCACAAACAGGTGGTGGGCGGATAGCTCCGAGAGCAAGTGGGCGCGGATGGGCTCGGATATGCTGGTGATCTTGTATGCGTTGGTGTCGGACGGCAAGTCGTAGACGTTGTCGAAGGACTTGGTGGGCACGCCGTACCGCAACGACTTCCAGTACTTGGCGTGTGTCTTGACCACCTCGTCAATCACCTCGATGGTCTCCAAGTGGGGCTGCTGCAGGATGGTGCCCTCGGGCGGCTCGCCCACCAACACCTTGGCCACCCCCAACGCCGATTTGCTGATGGAATCGAGGTTGTACCCGCCCTCCAAGATGACCGCCACCTTGCCCTTGGCGATGCCCTTCAACATGTGGGTCATGGTGCCGTATCCCGTGGGGGTGACGTGGCACCCGCCGATGATATCGCCGTCGGCGGCATCAAACCCCGAGCTGATGATGGTCAAGTCCGGATCGAACTCGGAGATCACGGGCAAAACAACCTTGTTGAAGGCATAAACGTAGTCCCCGTCGTGCATTCCGGGCGATCTCCAGGGAATATTGATGTTGAAACCTTCGCCAGCACCCTCGCCCACCAAGTTGGAGTTCCCGTACTTGGTTCCCGGGTAGAATTTGCCGTTTTCGTAGCGGTGGATGGATATGTACAAGACTCTGGGGTCGTCGTAAAAGGACTTTTGGGTGCCGTTTCCGTGGTGGATGTCCCAGTCGACAATGACAATACGTCTGACGGACTCGGGGTACAGCTTGAGGATGTTCTTTGCGGCCACAGCAACGTTGCTGAACAAACAGAAACCGCCTGGGGTCTCTGGTTCTGCGTGGTGGCCCGGGGGTCTGACGATGGCCAACGAGTTCTTGACGGTGCCCTCCACCACAGCACGGCAGGCCTCGATGGTGCCGCCGCACGACAACTTGGCGGAGAGAAAGGTGTCGTTGTTGACGTAGATGGAGTCGCCCTTTTCAGTTTCCTCAAGCAACTGTTCGCGTGACATTGTCTCGGTCTGGCGAATAAAGTTGAGGTGGTCCTCGGAGTGGACCTCCAAAATCTCCTCTGCGGTGGCCTCTCTGATGGGGATCTTGACCATCAACGGGCCAATGTCGTCGGAGCCCGAAAGCGAGCTGTCCTGGATGATCCCGGCCTCCGCCAACTTCTTGTAGATACGGTAGATACGGCGTGGGTCCTCTGGGTGGGGGTCAATGTACTCGAAGTAGGAGGTGAAGATCTTGGCGTGGTACCGCATGCGGACGTCGTACACCAAGCCCGTTTTCAACGGCGAGTAGAAGAGCTGTGGTTTGGTGGGCGGGACCACCACGATGGCGGCCGCTTCCCGCTTGATGGCGGCTTCTTCACGCTGTGTGGGCGGCTCGACGCCGGCGGGTTGCTCCGGATCCTCTTCCATTTTGATTTCCGCCGCCGCCGCCTCCACTGCCTCCACCGCCCCGTTGGCACTTTGCCCGTTTTCCAGATGAATTTGGTCCCCAGCGTCCGGGGCCGCTTGCAGTAGCGTCGTTTCCTCCAGATTGTCCTCCAACTTGACCTTCTTGTCGGCGCTTCCATTCGACTCGTTTTCACCGCCAACACTCCCGTTTTCCGTTTCCATCATGTCGCCGTCTTCTGAGAGCGCCCTCTTGCGCCTTTCTTCGTCTGACATCGTTCAATCTAAAGCTTTCGCCGTACTGTTGTTTTCAAGAAAAACACTTTACGTTTCTCAGTATCTGTACTTCTATGGAAACCTGTAAAGGGATGTGCCGAACATGCAAACTGAGGACTGGGCAAGGAATAAGCGACGCCTAACATGTAAAACCTCCAAACTGGATTGCGGGTTATCAGGCACTTGTTTTGCATGTTGGCCTTTCGGCGAGTGTTTTGCAATTTGCATGTTGGCGTGGGGTTTGCTGGTTGGGCAAGACCTCTAGCAGTCAAATCTTGTTTTTCTGGTTGGGCAAAAGTCTAGCAGACCGTTTAGAGTCAAATCTTTGCTTTGCAGGTTGGCCCTGGTGGAACCCTGTTTTTCTGGTTGGGCAAACTTCTAGCAGACCGTTTAGAGTCAAATATTTGCTTTGCAGGTTGGCGCTGGTGAAACCCTAACTCTAGCAGACCGTTTAAGAGTCAACTCTTTGCTTTGCAGGTTGGCGCTGGTGAGTGGAGATTAGCGCCCAACCCTGATTTTGCTGGTTGGGCCGCAGTTTTGATTGAGCGCTCAGTTAGCGCCCTTTGCTTTTGCAGGTTGGCGGAAGTCAAGCTAATGCAGGTTAAGTGTTTACAGATTAGCGCACTTAGCGCCCCTTTTGCAGGTTGGCGCAAGTCAAGCTAATGCACGTTAAGTGTTTACAGATTAGCGCACTTAGCGCCCCTTTTGCAGGTTAGTCAAGCTAATGCAGGTTGGTTAAGTGTTTACAGATTAGCGCACTTAGCGCCCTTTCGGCTTTTGCAGGTTGGCCTCTTGTGCCATTACAGTTTCGGAGAAATAGACTGGGGTCGATCTGGAAATTTATCCTCCACTACACCAATGAGTTTGTTGATTCCGACAGCCAGAGACCACGTTGATGCCCATTCCGACTTGGACGCCGACGACGGCTACTTTGCGCTCTTGAAAGAAGCCCGCAAGCAGCCAGACCACCCGTATGTCTGGGATTTCGAGCCTGTGCATGGCTTCTTCAAGCAGTCTCTCGAAGAGACAGACGACATGAAGTTCAACTACAGTACAGAGAGTTTTGGGGTTGAAAAGCCGTGGAATGAGCTCATAGAGCGGTTGGACGAGTTGAACTCGACCTCGGGCGACAATGTCCGGTACAAGATGTTGTTTTTGGCCCGGCATGGCGAGGGCTGGCACAACGTCGCCCACGCCCGGTACGGCCAGCAGGAGTGGTTGAGCAAGTGGCGGTTCGTGGGTACCGACGGCGACATCACCTGGGGGCCCGACGCGCGGTTGACGGCGCTTGGGGTTGACCAGGCCAAAGAAAACCACGACTCGTGGGCCCGCCAGTTGCAGCACGGTGCTCCCTTCCCCACAAAGTTCTATGTTTCGCCGCTTCTGAGGTCGATCGAAACCCTCCAGCACACATGGCAGGACCAGCCAATTCCCACTCCAGTGGTTTTGGAAAGGCTCCGGGAGACCACTGGCATACATCTCTGCCACCAGAGGTCGACAAAGTCGGCCATTGCCAACAAGTTTCCGTTCCTCGCTTTTGAGCGTGGGTTCACCGAGGACGACGTTTTGGCTGAAAAGTACAGCAAAGTGAAGGAACTGTTGAGTGAGCAGTTCTTGCGAGTGAATGGAGTGTTGCAGGAGATCTTTGAGAACGATCTGGACCAGGTTTTAAGTGTTACGTCTCATGCTGGGACTATTAGGCTGTTTATTACGGTGATTGGGCATAGAAAGTTTACGATTCCGACGGGGGGGATGATTCCGATGGTGGTGAGGGGGGAGCGGTCTCGTAAGTAGTCGTCTCGATAGTCGTCTCGATAGTCGTCTCTATCGAGACGACTACGTCGAGACAGCTGTACATGTGGTTGTGAGTTGGCTGCAACGGTTGGCTGAACTGGTTGGCTGACTGGTTGGCAACGCAGAATGGACCAACCTGCTACAAATGCCAGTAAGAGTATAGAAAGTGTGCCGGTAAAATGAACTGCCTGACAAATTGGCTGCAACGGTTGCCTGAACGAGCTGCCTGAACGAGCTGCCTGAAGAATTGACTCACAAGTTGGCTGACGAGGTGCAACGGTTGGCAATGGGCCAACCATAAGAGACTGAACAGAACAATTTACCACCCAGAAGTGACTGTTACAAATACCAGTAAGATTCTAGAAAATGGGACGAAAAAATGAATTGCTGCAAGCGTATGGCTGCAACGGAAGTGTGGCCGGAGGCATGAGTTGCAACGGAAAAATGCTGCAACGAAAAATGGCTGCAACGAGAAGACTCGAAAACGAAAATCCCATAAAGTACTCACCGCAATGAGAAGATTAAAGTAAAGGAGTTTTAGTATGGTGCTACAGAGTTGGCAGCACCAGAATCCACTGCCCAATACCTCCAAAGTCAATTCTCTGCTGCTTAACAAACAGTGGTAATGTGACCCCCACCACATTAGGCTTCACACCAACCTAATCT
The DNA here is from genome assembly GCA_030572255.1 of Kodamaea fukazawae. Classification (NCBI taxonomy): domain Eukaryota; kingdom Fungi; phylum Ascomycota; class Pichiomycetes; order Serinales; family Debaryomycetaceae; genus Kodamaea; species Kodamaea fukazawae. The sequence goes on along the minus strand of JAJLZQ010000008.1, from coordinate 126,979 downwards.
CAACTTAGTACACATCACCTCCCACACCACCTCCCACACCACCTCCCACACCACCTCCCACACCACCTCCCACACCACCTCCCACACCACATCCAACTACACACTGCTACATCTTCACACTGAATACCTCTTCAGTGTCTCCAACTACTACTCTCCACAATAACTTATATTAGATCAACTATATAGCTATTCATAGACAATCTAGACATATTGGACTTGACAGTGCCTACACACTTGGACTGTGCCTACGCACTCTTTAACTTGCCCAATCTCAGTCTCATCTCCTTGAAGACAGCCCACAAACCAAACTTGTTCATGAGACCTCTTTCCCACAACCAGCGAGGAGCCCAGAAGAAAATGGTAGGGAGCATGGTGGACATGGAACCTCTGTGGAACTCGGTGCTCTTAACAGTAGCACCTTCAAAGTCGTTGACAACCTTGTATGCGTAGGTCTCTGGGGCCATTGGCTTGTTTCTTTCCACCATCTTTCTTCTCTCTTCGATGGCCTCTTCCATGTAAGGCAGGGCGTAAAGAGAGTTCTTTGGCAAGGGCCTGGTGTCCTGAATGCCGGTCATAACCCCGCCGGTGATGAAGTTGATGATCTTGACGTCAAAGGGCCTCATCTCCACACGGAGGATGTTGATGTACAGGTGGAGGGCGGCCTTAGAGGCCGAGTAGCCAGCGGACCAGGGCGTGATGATGACCCCGGCAATGGACCCGGTGAAACCAATGGTTCCCTTGGCGTTGATCACCAATGGCGCCAACTCCCTGGTGACACGGGCAACCCCAAACACGTTGACGTCAAAGCACTTCTTCAAGTCGTCGTCCGACAAGTCGAGTGCTGGAAACGTGCACGGCTGGCCGGCGTTGTTGAACAAGATGTCCAACGACTCCTCACCGCCCTGCTGCTCCACAATGAACTTGTAGGCGTTTTTGACGCTGTCGATGGAGGTGACGTCCAAGTGGAAGGGGACGATGCCAAACTCCTTCAATGGCTCCATGGCCTGCTGGTTTCTGGCACCGGCAAACACCTTGTAGCCTCTCTTGGCGAACTCTTTGGCGGTGGCAAACCCGATTCCCGACGAGGCGCCGGTCACTAACACTGATTTTTGCTTGGTCATGGTCTCTGTAGCTTGGATGGTGGTGGTGGAAAAGTTTGGGCTCGGGTCGGGTCTCCCCTCCCGTTTATATAGTCGCTGTTCCGGGGAGAGGAGCAGCCGGTTGCGAGCGGCCCGGTTGCGAGCGCGCGCCCTCGGGGATCGGCATGTGAGCGCTACCTCCTCAGTGCAACAATGAGATTTACTACAGCATCTGAGATGGCAGGCTGCCGGTTGCGCTATCGTCAGTGCTGGGCGGACCTGGCGTATTGTGTGGCCCAAACGGGACCTCTGCAGTGGCTATGGTTTTGTGCGGGGCGGTTCAACTTCGCTGCCAAACACGAAAACCACCATGTCTTCCGAGGTGTCCCTCGACTGTCCCCAACATCGAGCCATGCCACAACCGACCCCTTCCACAACCGACCCCTTCCACAACCGACCCGACCATTGACCCCCTGTGCTGTTCCGAGGAAGCACGACCGTCGCTGCAAACTAGGGTGAGATCCGAATCCGACTCAAGCCGCAGATCAGCATGTGCGTACAAAAGATGGCGTTGATTAGACAGAAAGAGGAAGGGACCAAGGAGGAGGGTCTCCGTTCAACATTCAAAGCAGTTCAACGGGCTACTCGATTGATCTTGTTGGATTTGTTGGGTTTAGCGCTAGCTACTACAGTTTCTTCAACTTTTTACTGTTTATTGGCATACTTGGTGGTGGTTGCAACTCGTGCAGCCGCATGCTGATCTTAAAACGAAACCCAAGAATCGTCCAGACAATCGGTAAAGTTTGGGGTAGCTCGTTCCAGAAGATCGGCACTGATGTCAGGTGGAGTGTGGGCGTCGTGGACCCTTGAAATTTCATGTGGTGGTGATGGTGGTGGTGATGGTGGGTGGGGCATGGTCGGAACTGCTGGGGCAAGTATATGCGGCTGGCAAGTGTGCACGTGCGGGACCGGTGGAGGGCCGCTGGCGTGGGGGCGCCGGCAGATGCCACCAGAGCTGTTCACTGGCGGCGGCTACCGTGAGCTGTTCACTGGCGGCGGCTACCGTTCACTGGCGAAGGCTACCGTGAGCTGTTCACTGGCGGCGGCCACCGTGAGCTGTTCACTGGCGAAGGCTACCGTGAGCTGTTCACTGGCGGCGGCTACCATGAGCTGGTCCACCATTGGTCCCTCTAGCTATGCTTCCCCCAATTCGTGGAAACACCTCATTCACACCCAACTCATCATGAGTTAACTGAAGTGCCATGCAACTTGACCAAACCTTGTACCAAAGTGCACGTTACCAACCTTATCGACGTCGTAGACATAACTCTACAAGATCTTCTTAAAAATTTGATAGCTTGTTTCAGTTTCTGGTTAAACCACAAGGTGGCCTACCTTTGGATAACTTGAGTCTGTTCTTAGATATCATGGCACTGAGTCTGTTCTTAGTCATCATGGCACTGAGTCTGTTCCTAGTCATCATGGCGCTGAGTCTGTTCTTAGTCACCATGGCACTGATTCTGTTCTTAGTCATCATGGCACTGAGTCTATTCCTAGTCATCATGGCACTGATTCTATTCCTAGTCATCAAGGTACTGATTCTGTTCCTAGTCATCATGGCACTGAGTCTGCCCTTGGATTGAATTGACTCTTGCTGCGGAAGAAACAAAGTCATCATGGTACTGATTCTGCCTGCTAGCCATTGAAGTCTTGGCCTTTCAGCGCAAGATCTTGTTCCAACCTTCAGGAACTTCTTGATGTCTCCACTTCTTCTTCTTCTTCTTCCAATTCGACCAAGTCCCAGTTCAATAACGTCGTTGCCTTGGTGTACGTCGTCAGTCCTCGATACCTCGTTACTTGTCCCAACCCCTTACTCCCCACTTAGCTTTCATTACTCACCCTCTCCACGCCTCTTCAAAAACGTATACCCGGTCCGCCAGACCAAGTCGATCCGCGTCAGGTTCCTGTCCCAACCACACTCCTCCTCCAAAGCTGCCATATAACTCTCCAAAAACTCCTCTCTCTTGCCGGTCTTGGTATCATAAGCGTGCAAGGCACTGCAGGTACCAATGTAGTTGATGAAATCACCCAAAGAGATGCCCTCCTTCTTGAGGTCGAGGTCGTTTTCACCAGCAGGCTTGCCGAGTTCGGGGCGGTACACGTTGATGATCTGGTCCTTAAAGAGCTTGCTGGGGATGTGTTTGTTGGTCTCCACCAAGAAGTCTCGGAGATACTGCCTTCCTGGCTGCTCCCAGTAGGGCCCGATCTTGTCTGGATCGTCGTAGACGTAACGCTCGTACAATTGGTCGGCCTTCTTGAGCCTGGCGTCCTTGTCTGTCTGGTCGCCGGAGAACTTGGTGATGACAGGGTCCACGTAGAAGAAGTAGGCCAAGGTGCCGCCCGGACGCAACAACTCGGCGGTGCTGGCAAAGAACAGGTCGTAGTCCCGGAACCAGTGGATGCACTGGGCGGCGGTGATCAAGTCGAAGCCGTTCTCGCCCAGACGGGGCTGCTCCTGGACAAAGTCCTCTGCCGCCCCGGTCCGGAACGAAATGCGGTCGGGGGCCGTGCCCAACTCCCGGCTGCGCTGCTCCACCAACGAGTTGGCGGTTTCCACCATCTGCGGCGACAAGTCGAGCCCAACCACCTGCTCCGAGATGTTGAGCAACGGGTATGTGGCCACGCCCGTGCCGCAGCCCAAATCGATGGCACGCTCCACTTTGGGCTTCCCCATGTAGTTGCTGAGGATCCGGTAGAAGCTGGGCGGGTAGTGTGGCCGGAATGTGTTGTAATTGAGTGCCTTGAAGGTGGTACTGGAAAAGGTGGCCATGGCGATGGTTGTTTCTGAGGTGTGGGGTTACCTTTTTATATTTCCGTGAGCGTGGTTTTCGGAGCCGTGATTCGGACCTCCCCCGGCCAAACACACTCCCAACTCCGAATTTGCACCCAATTCAGCTGGCTCGTTTGACGAGGGACTACAAACCGAGGTCAGTCGTGGAGGTTATGGTGAGGGACTTCAAACCGTGGTCATCCATGGAGGTTATGACGAGTGACTTCAAACCGTGGTCAGTCATGGCAGGGAGTGCTGGCAGAGGTTTGGTTGCATGCGGTTTTGGCGTTACGAGATGGGTTGTCGTGTGGCCTGGAAGATGACCAAAGCTCACGAAAGGAGTCAAAATAATGGTTGGATACGACGTTAAGACTTGTATGACTTGAACTTGACCTGTGTGGGCCACCTTTAATAGGCGAGCAGTTGGGGCCGTGGCTGCAAAGTTTACGAGATGGCGCTGGGTGTGGGGAGAGTTGTCTGGCAAATAAAGTAAAGCTCATCAAATTAGTGATCAACTACGTGTGGACATCCGACCAAAAGTATTCGGGCTACTCTCGCCAGTTCTGGGTACTATTATAAGCAAACATCTTGGAACACTGGATGGCGCGGCTGCAAAGTTTACGAGATGGCGCTGGGTGTGGGGAGTTGCATGGCAAATAACGTAAAACTCACCAATTTGTTCCAAAACTACCTATGGTCTTGATATCAAGTCTATTCTGGCTACTATCACTAGACAGTAGGCCAACTTTTATGAGCAAACTACTTGGAACACTGAATGTGGCTGCAAAGTTTACGAGATGGACTGTTGCAGGGTGTGGCAGATAACGTAAAACTCTCCAAATTAGTCAAAAACTACGTATGTATTTGATATCAAGTCTATTCTGGCTACTGTCATTAGACAGGAGGTCAATTATTATAAGCAAAGTAATTGGAACACTGAATGTGGCTGCAAAGTTACGAGATGGAGCTGTGCTGTAAGTAGAGATCATGGTAAATCACCTAAAGTTCACTAAATAAGTAAACAGCTACGAGGTTTTTGTTATCGAGACTATTATGACCGCTTTTATTTGACCTGGGTAGGCACCTTTAATAGGCAAACTACTTGAAACACTGAATTTGGCTGCAAAGTTAACGAGGTGAGCTGTGCTTTGGGTGTAGGCAAAAGTGGCCAATCAATTTACATAAAGCTAAAGCTCATCAAATCAGTCAAAAGCAATAAATGAATAGTTATTAGATGTATTTTGCTATTCTTTCTGGATTGCCAACCTAATATGCGATTTGTGTTGATGTTCGTAAAATAAGGAAACCAGCGTGCACCAGTTACTCCAACCAAACCCTCTAACAAATTCAGAACTCATACAGCATTTCAGGTTTAAGTAGCCTCCCTGGTCTACTTGCATCTGCTCCTCACATTTGGACTAACCCATGCGCAAGACCCTGGGATTTGCAGCCTATCAATCTGCAACCAGTCCACCCAAATTAGTCTACAACAACTGGTCCATAATAAGTGGTTCACAACAACTCTATAAAAGAGTGATTTGTCAAATATTCAACTCGACTAATGGTTTCCCACTAGCACACACCTCCCTATCTCTCTGCCCCCCACTCTTTACCCAGCTCCCCCATCTACTTCCCACCTGCAGTCCGTGAAGCTCATCTGAAAAAAATCAGATCCACCATCACACACCACTCCACTATCCAGCCACCATGAGACAGAAACGTGCCAAAGCATACAAGAAACAGATGACGGTGTACCTCCACACGTTCAAGTTCAGAGAACCGTTCCAAACAATTGTCGACAACGAGTTGGTGGAGGCGTGCTTCGGAGCTTCGTTCGACATACAGAAGGGATTGGACAGAACCATCCAGGGCGAAACCAAGCCCATGATCACGCAATGCTGCATGGAGGCGTTGTACCAGACCAAGAACCAGGCCATGATCGAGGTGGCCAAGAAGTTCGAGAGACGTAGGTGCAACCACAGGGAGGCCATCGACCCGGCCCGCTGCGTCGAGTCCATCACCAACATCAAGGGCGAAAACAAGCACAGGTACATTGTGGCCAGTCAGAACTTGGAGTTGCGTAAGATCCTCCGTAAGATTCCGGGTGTGCCTTTGGTTTACATGAACCGGTCAGTCATGGTGATGGAGCCGCTTTCCGACGTTTCGGCCCAGTATGCCCACAGAGCCGAGGAGAAGAAGTTGACGGGCGGCTTGAACGACCTGAGGGTCGGTTTCGTCGACAAAAACGACGAGGAAGAGAAGCAGGAGGGTTCTGCTGCCAAGAAGAGAAAAGGTCCTAAGGGTCCAAACCCTTTGAGTGTCAAGAAGAAGAAGGACGCTCCAGCACCAAGCAGTGAACCTCAAAAGAAGAAGAGAAAGAGAAGTCATAAGAGTAAGGCTGGGGAGGAAGATGATGAGGGCGAAACCAAGGAGGAATCTAAGGAGGAATCCAAGGAAGGTGAAATCAATGAAGAAAATGGACATACTAAGGATTCTGAGGATGTCGAGGAAAATGGTCTGTCCTAAAGAAGAGATGAGAGAAGAGATGAGAAGAAAAGAGATGAGAGAAGAGAAGAGAGAATAGAAAGATAGACGATAAAAATGAAGTTTTGAAGAAGAAAAGAAGATAGACGAGAAATGAATTAGAAAAGAAAGAGAAGAAGAAAAGAATAGAGAAGAGAAAAGAGAACAGAGACCTCGCACAACCAGTCCCATAGTACCTACACAATTGCATCACATAGCTTATATTTCTTCATCCAATAACACATTGAATGCATTAGCATCGTTACTTTTAGAAAAAGCAGTCTTTTCTGTAGACTCAGAGTCCTCCTCTGTAGCTGTAAGCTCCGAGTTGGGCGTCGACTCCACCTGGGACGACGCTTGCTCGTCGCCAGAGGCCTCTGGTTCAACAGAGTTCATCTTGGAGTCGTCAAACACCTTCAAGATGTATTCTGCCTCGTCATCCACAAAACACAACTTGCAATCGAATGCAATCGACTTGTCTCTCAAGCGGTTTCTGAGCGCCTTGGTCAAAGAAGGCAACTCACCATCGGTGGCCTTTCTGTAGTTGGCCTCCGAGTAGACAATAAAGGTCGAGTCCTTGACCCACTTCAAGCATGGGTCTTCGATGGTGAAGTTCTCGAGAACTGGTGCAATGGCGGCCTCAATGTCGTCCTTGGTGATGCCAAAGAAGACATCCTGGATCACCACAGCATTGAACTCTCTGGTTTCGTCAACCAACGCTTCCTGTGCAGCCAATGCTGCCTTTCTCTCGAGGACCCCAGATATGGTGAGCTGGGGTACCTTACTGTTACGGGTGATGACAATGAACACGGTTCTGTTGGGCTCGGGGTCCTGGGACTCCACGTAGAGCCCGTAGCACTCACCCAACTCGTGGATGAAAGATCTCTGCGGTTGGGACATAGGTGGGAAGTGGTGGCTCTTCTTGCGGTGTTGGCTGGCGGCAGCAGGGTCGGCATTCTCTGCAAACTCAAGGTACCCTTGGACAAAGCTGCGGATGATGGTCTCGATTCTCGAGCACCAGTTGGTCTGCTTCTCAAACACAGTCAAAACCAGGTCGGGGTATGTCTGGTCACTAGGCATTGAGTCTCCACTAAGACTGAAGGCGTCTCTCAACTCCTTGTCTCTTCTGGACTGAAGACACATTTCGTCACACTCCAAGTTCTGGCCGATCTTCGAGGCAATCTGGTCGGTGGCCCCACACCTCACACGTTCTGACATACGACCACACTTGCATGCGATAGTGACAAACTCGGAGCAGATGTTGACGTCACAGCTCTTGCTCTTGCCGATCTTGTTGAAGTGGCACTTGAGCTTGCACTTGTGGGGGCAGTTGGTTCTCAACTTGTTGCAGTCGGAACGGCACACAGTTGCCGAGTCGTGGATGTTCTCGTTGGTACACTTGGGGTTGCAAACACGAAGACATGGGTGCCCACACGACTTGGGCACGGTACAGATGTTGCCACAACTGACGTTGGTTTGGGAGCACATGACGCCCGGGATCTCCTTCAACCCACAGCTGCACTGTTTCTTGACCAAGGCCGTACACTTGGGGCACTGGGTGTCTTCGTCGTGGCACTTGTGGTGCTCTGGTCTGTGCCCACACGACTTAGAGCGGACACACTGCTCGTTACACTGGAGCTTGGTGCCGCATCTGACGGGGGCCTGGATCACCGTCTTACCACAGTGGCAGCTCAAGTCCTCGCTGGACGACTCGAGACACACCCCACAGTTGCCGGGGTGGCACAAGGCCTCACAGTAGTGCAACCCACATTGCTTCAACCGGTTGCATGTCCGGGTACAGATGTGTACAGGCTCAATCACCATCAACTCGTCGTCAAAGTTGGACCTGGTGTTGTTTCTGAGGGCCTTCCGCTTCAGTTTTTCACGTTCGTAGGCAACCTTCTCGAAAGCACAGCACACCTCACGGTGGTAGTGTCTCTTACAGTTGAGCATGACAGAACACTTTCTGTTACAACGAGGTTTGTAGCCATTTTGGAGAAAACGGCACGGAACAGTGAAGGTTTCGAATCCACACTCACACGGGACGTCAAAGTAGTTGTGGCACACACAGTCGCCCTCGTGGCACTTGAGCAAGCAGTAGCAACCGCACGGCAAGAGCTTGTTGCACTGGTTGTCACATTCGGGAATTGGGTCGGTACACTTTGTTCTCTGGGCATCCACCTTGGTCGATCCACAGTAGCAGGTGTCGATGTTGGCCGGGGAGAGCTTACACTCTTGTTTGGCCGGCAATGGCTGGCACTCGTACTCTTCGAAGTGCACGTCACAGTCGTAGTAGATCTTGGAGGTGGCCCCACAGCTGGCACCGCCCACCCAGGTGCCGAGCTCGTCGTTCAGACACACCTTCAACACCTTGTCGCTGCACTTTATGGATAAATCCTGTTTACCACAGTAGCACTTGACGGAGATGGTTTCGGAGCAGAGCCCGCAGAAGCCGCCGTGGCATCCCTTGGTGCACTTGTGGCCAAGGTCACAGAGCGTGTTGGGACAGGGGTCGTCACAGCGCCAGCCCTGCTTGTAGGGCGTGATCAAGCACGGCAACTGCTGGTCATGACGACCACACTTACACCGCATCAACGGTCCCATGGCCCCACAGATGGGATGGGACCCCGGGTGGCAGGTGGAGCTGCACGAGTGGATGCAGCCAGCGTACTTGTGGGTGCACGGGCCCCCACAGCTGAAGGGGATCAAGCTGGCGGAGCTGGGGTTGGTGACACGGCCACACCAGCAGGTGAAACGCGACGGGATCTTGTTGGTGCCCACGTTGCACGCGGGACACCGCCACTCCTTGGACGTCTTGTCGGTGGAGGACCCCCGGATCGCCCAGTCCTTGATACAGTCCAAGTCGTACACACGGTAGCACAGCCGGCACGACCACACGGTCGACTCCAGGTCAATCTCACACGTGCACACCAAGCATGTGTATGTTCCTTCTTGTATTTCCCGGATGATGTTGGAGGCAAGCGTCTCGTCCACCTCGTCAATGTCCGAGTCTTCGTTGTCGGACTCATCACTCTCGTCAGACTCGGCGGCAGACTCACCAGACCCGTCAACAGAGGCATCCGCAGAGGTGTTGCCAGATGCGCCGCCACTGCCTGGTGCCCCCTTCTGTTCTTCTCCGGGATTCTCTACTCTTGAAGGCGAAGCGCCTTCAGTTTGGGATCCCGGTTGAGTACGTTCAATCTTGACGTGGGCAGCGTCGCTGCCCGACTTGTCGATAGAACCATGGTTTTCATTACTATTCTTCTCTTTTCCTTCGAGAGAGACACTCGGGGACTGTTCCCCGGCATCTCTCTCATCAGGCGGTTTGTTCAAGTACTCTTCATTCGCTGTCGCCAGCATGGTTAATGAGAGAAAATGTTGTGGGGATTTTTCGCCTTATATAGCTTTTGGATTTGCCACCAGATCGGGCCATCACCGAGCCATTCAGTCATAGCCGAGATGACGAGGGTAAGCCGAGGTGGAGGGTAAGCGAGTGGGAGTGGCAAGAGTATGGGATGGGGGTGGCTACAGTAGTTGGTATACAATTGGCTAGTGACTATACGATTGGCATGTGGATAAGTGATGGGATGATGTAGAGTGGCTACAGTGTTTGGCTATAAGATGCAGTGTTCAATGGGCTACGGCTACAATGTTTGGCTATTCAGTGGGCTACAATGTTTGGCTATACGATGTGCTAGTTGCTACAGTGATTGGGTATAAGATGGGCTTGTGCTAGAGTGGTGGAGATCGCTTGAAGCTAGTTGCCTAGATTATTGGGTTGATATTGACTGAAGCAAGTGCCTAGTTATGGAGCTATTTGCAACAAATCCAGCATCCTCTACTTATTACTCCTCTACTTATTTACTCCTCTACTTATTTACTCCTCTACTTAGTTATTCAGCATTCCTTCACCACATATCTACCCATCTGTCTCCCCTTCGGATTTACCTCTTGTTCTCCTAGAGTATTGGGGATGCTACGACGGAAGCCAGTATAACTAGATACTGGATTTCAACAAAACCTGCACTCCTCTACTTATTCAGCAGTCCTCTACGTCTTTGACACTCCCCTACTCATTTCTCTACTTATTCACCACTCCACTTACACTCCTCTATTCAGCATTTCTCTTCTTATCAACACTCCTCCAGTTTATACTTATTTAGCATTCCTCAACATATTTACATATTCAGAAGTCCTTTACTTATTCAACACTCCTCTAGTTACCTATTTTATCTCCCAATCTCCCGATCTCCTTCTAATTCTCCTAGAGTATTGGGGATAATACCACTGAAGCCAGTACCCTAACCTAGTTACGAGGCTACCTCCAACATTTTCACCACTCCTCCACTCATCCACACTCCTCTAGTGGGTCTCTACCTACTCAGCACTTCTCTACCTACCCTCCTCGCCTCCCTATCTTCCCCTACACAATCAAATTATTAACATCTAAACTATAAAATGATATAAATAGTAAACAACTAAGAAATGAGAGTATATCAATATACAAGAGCAATTTTGGACACCAAAGGAACTAAACAGTTCTAGGTAATGTGGGGGGGTTATAATTAGATTAAATTTTATCCGTGACATTAACCGTAAATCATGGGGATCATTATACGGATGGGTTGTGTGTCGATGCATGGAGTTGAGTATTATAGCAGCGACTTTACCCTATCCTGACAGACCTCCTCTTGAAGAAATCCATGACCTTCCTGGCAGCACTTGCTTCCTTGCCATTAGCAGAGGAGGAGGAAGATGTTGCGGACTTTCTGGAATGCGATGAGGAGCCTGAGTTGACTCTCTTCTCCTTGGCGGTGGAGGCGGAGGATCCAACAGCGTGTGTTTGCACCGAGGACGACGACAAAGACGCAGAGGCATGCTTGTAGTTGGAGGAGGAGCTTGGCGGGTGGACCGGGGCCGCAATGTTGATGTCGTGCAGCGGCTCCAAGATCTTCTTGGGCGTCGACGTGGACACGTAGCTGCTGGCCAGCGACTGCACGTCCGACGAGTTGTTGCCGTAGTTGCTGTAGAGAGAAAGCAAGCTGAATCTGTTACGCTTCTTCTGTTCCTTCTCCTTGTACATGTTCTCCTTGTTCTCCTTGTTGGAGACCAGGTCCTTGCGGGAGTGAGCCGAGGCCGTTCTCTCTGGCCTGGTGCTCTTGGTGTGTCTTGGTTTGGCCACAAGAGGGTCGTCCAACTTGGAGGATCTGGTCTTCTTTTCTTCAGTGTCTGGGGGAGGTATTAATGATTGGATGGTTGTGACAACCGGCTTCTTGGATGGAGCCTCGGCAATGATGACGGCCTCGCCGATCGCAACAGACGAACCGGGACTGTCGAACGAAGACGGGATGGCCGTGATTTCCGGCGTCGACTCTCTGAAGCTGGTGTTGGGGGGTGGTGTAAGGGAGGTGGGAGCAGCCAGTGCTGGTTGAAGTGTTGCTGGAGGAGGAGGACTCAAGACCTGGGTATCAAAGGTGGGCATGTGGTTGATTTGGGGGGTGGCCAAATCGTTGGCCGTGGAGGAGGATGCAGTGGAGGAAGAAAGCGGTTGCAGCTTTTTGGTTGGGCTGGAGTCGGGCAACTCCAAGGCGTCCATCTTGTCACCCAAGGAGCTCAACACAGACTGCATCTTTTGCTCTGGGGACGGGTGGGTGGAACTGCCCGAGTCGTTGCTCAACACACCGTTCACGTGGATGGGTGTGACTACCGAGTTTCTTCTGGATGGGTTCTGATACTTTTGGATGTTCTCTTCGGTGGTTTCGCTCACAGGCAGCGCCTTGGGCGGAGAAGCACTCAAGAACTGGGGGATCTGGGAATTAATCGGAGATGGGATCTTGATGTAGTCAAGAGAACTTGGAGAAGTACCGTTCCCGCCGGTCATTAACATGGAGGTCATCGACAGTGGATGATATGAGGTAGGTCTTGGTTTCTTGTTGGCATGGGGCAACCTGTTGGAGTCTCTCGAGGTTGGCAATGCAGAGGTGTTGGAGGGCACCGCCAGTCTAGGCGTGCTGGGAGGAGGCAAGATGGGTTTCTTCTGTGGCAGTTCAACAATGGTGGAGATTGGGGTTCCAGTGTAGGTGGTGGACCGTGGAATACCAGATGCAGGGAGAGAGTAGTTCTTGGAGGCGCTTGTGGAGGCGCTTCCGTTGCTCGATATGCTTTGAGCGTCCATGGACACCATCAGGTTTCTCTTGCTGGCGGAGGCGTCGTCCACCATGGCCTTCAACGCAGTCGAGGCCGAGGTGTACGAGGCAGACGCTGCCTTGGTGTGACCACGCACAAACTGTTTTGTGGGCGAGGTCGATGTCAAGGGTTCCGGGCTCTTTGTGGGAGGCAACGGCTTGTTCTGCTGCTTTGCCACGGCATTGGCCAAGGACGAGGTGATGGAGGGGGTCGAGTACAACTGGGTGATGGAGGTGGACGAGTAGGATCTGGTGTGGCCGCCGCCGTTGGCGGCGGCGCTGGAGAGCGGCTTGGAGTCTTGCATCATCAAGGCAGCGCTGTTTGTTCTTTCGTTGATCATGGAGAACCTCTTGTTTTGGTTCTGTTGGGCGGCCGGGTGGTGGATCTGGTGGCCGGCGCCTCCCAACTCCTTTTCCTTGTGGATTCTGTCCCACTCGGGTTGCCTGATGGAGAGGAACTGGGAGTGGGGGGCAAGCCAGGGATGGTGTCTGATTTCGTTGATGGAGATTCTCTTCTTGGGGTCGGGGACAATGATCTTACGCAACAAGTCACGGGCCAAGGGCGACACGTACTCGGGGAAGGTCAAGGGTGTTCTGCAGATGTAGTGGTAGAGACGGACAATGTCGGAGCCGTCCTCGTTTTCGGGGTCGTCGTCAAAGGGCAAGTAGCCGGCCAACATGGCGTACAAGATGACGCCCAGCGACCAGATGTCCACCTTTCTGCCCTCGTAGGGGTTCTGGGTCAAGACCAACTCCGGGGCGGCGTAGCACGGGGACCCGCACGAGGTCTTCATGAGGTCGTTCTTGTCTCTGTTGTACGAGTTGACGAAACCAAAGTCGGAAATGATGATGTTCTTGTGCTTGTCGAGCAACAAGTTCTCCAACTTGAGGTCCCTGTGGATGAGGCCCTTTGAATGCATGTAGTCGACGCCGCTGATCAACTGGGCAAAGAGCTTTTTGGCCACGTTTTCCTTCAAGTACTTGTGCTGCAAGATGTAGTCAAACAACTCGCCGCCGCTGGCGTACTCCAACACAATGCCAATGTACTTGCCGCTCTTCATCACCTCCACCAAGTTGACAATGTTGGGGTGGTTGAGGAGCTTCAACGAGTTTATCTCTCTGTGGATCTTGATTTCCAGCTCCGAGTCCTTCAAGATGCTGTCTCTTTTGATCAACTTGATGGCCACCTGCGACGGGTGCTTGCCGTCCTTCCTCCACCCGAGCTTGACCTTGCCAAACTCGCCCTCGCCTAGCGTGGACCCCAAGATGTAGGCCCCAAACCGAACCTCGCGGTGCACCCTCTTGACCACGCCAGAACCAAGCGCCTGTTGGTGCCCGCCGTTCTCGCTGCTCTTGCTGTTGCTGCTGCCGGCCACATTCCCATGTGAAGGCCCGCTTCCACTGCCACCGCCGCCACTGGCGGCCACCTTCTCCTTGTAGCCACCCTCCTTGACTATCTCCCGAGGAGGATAATGATTCGTGGGAACTGCTATTACTTGAGAAGTCATAGTAAGTTCCAAAATGTTCTTAAACTTGGGATGAACTCTAGTAAAAATTTTTTGGTTCCCGAAATTCTATTTTATTTTTAAACTTTTTTTTTTTTTAAATTTAAAACAGCCAAAAAAAAAAAAAAAAAAAAAAAAAAAAAATTATAGAGAGAGAGAATTTTATTTATTTTTAAATTTTTGACGAAGACAATCATCTCCATCGTATGGTATATCTCGGTTTGGAGACTATGGGACGACGTAGTTAAGTTTTAGATTTATCAAAGAAAGATCTTGAAATGTACATTTGAAAGATATCGAAGTAGGGTGGTCAAAAAGGGCGATATCTGGAGAGCAGGGAGCGGATGACGACATTGGATGTAGAGGTGGGTTTGGCTGCGTTGGATCAGATCAGGAATTTCGGGAGGACCAGAACGGATAATTGGCTGTTCCAAATGGGCTGCATGGTGGGCACGGAGAGAGGAGGATGGATTTCGTTTGGAAGAATGGAGTTGCGCTGTTGGCTATTGTAGGGGACTTTCGCTCTTATTGTATGGGGGAGATGGGAGTGTTATGAATATTTCCCAAAGCGGCATTTGCACCAAAACGGATTCCATCTGACAAATTTGTGTATCGTTCTTTGCAACCAGATATTGTGATTTGTTCCGTTTCTGGCAGTGTATTAGGAGACAGTACATGGAGACCAGAGCCGGCGAAGCGAGACAGGCAGCAGGCCTCGAGTGTGGCAGGCCCGCCGTGCCAGCCCGGAACGCTCGTGGGGCCAGACGCAGGCCGCCGGCACGCCCGCCGCAGGCGCACGAGCCGGGCAGCCGTGTTGGTTTTTGCATCTCGCTTGCCCGGGCCAGACGCGGCCTCAGCCGAATTGCAATTAGGAAACGCTACCTGGTCCCCCAATGTGGAGAAACCCAATAATGTCTCTGCTGGGGCCTCCACTATTGTCCATGCTGCCATTCTCGTGGGGCCACACTCCGCAGCGCCACCTGGCAACCTCAGGCACCCTCCTGCCCCATCGAAGGAGATAATAATCCATGCGTGTTACAATAAGTCACAAAAGCTCCAATGAGCATCAGCACACTGCTGGGTTTCACGACACACAGAGCCTAAAAAGGGGCTCTCAGGGGTACCCTATGGTGTGGTGGGTATTGTTGTCGCCTGGGGCCTTTCCAAAAAGGTGCCTGCCACCATCTACGCTTGCGCTGGGCCTGTTCCCCAGCCTTCGCCTGGCCACTCTCCTATTCATAACCCAGGCAACGTTTCAGGTCTCCCGGTGTGGACAGGGGGATGTCGTACATAACCCCTTTAAGGCTGAAAACGGTACCAACGATCCGATACGTTGGTGGGCCCAACGAACGTCCCTGAACCAGCTTCGCTCTACCCCACCACCACCTCCTGCCCTCCGCCGTGCTTTCTGCGCCGATATCTCCCAGACGTCATCTACAAATCCTATTCCTATAAATAGCCTCTGTCTGTCTTTGCGAAGGAGGTGCTGCAAGAGTCATGGCCAGGCTGTGTCGTGACTGAAGGCGAATCCGTCAGGGTTTGACAGGGACCGTATGACGTGGTCTGTGTTAGATGTATTATGTAAGATTGTCAGTCAAATATGCTGGTGCAGAGAATGTATGGTTAGGTAAGAGCGCTTAAGTGGCTTATGTAAGCATTTGCAAGCTTATGTAATGATTATGTAAGGAAGCAACAAGATGGAAGGAAATACAAGGTAGTAAGGAATTAGGTGCGAAGATGAGGAATGTGCTAGTTTATAAGTGAGGTACTAGTAAGAGATATGAGGTATTATTGATGGGTAATAGACTATGTAAAGAAATCTAGAACCGCTACTTAAGACTTCGGAAGAGCTACATACATTCTCCGCTTACATAAGACTACTTCCTCGATTACGTCTCTTCTTACGTAATCTTATCCTTAAGTAATCTCTTTTTCTTACATAATCATCTCCCACTTACATAATCATCTCTCACTTACATAATCATCTCTCACTTACATAATCACCTTTTCCTACTCACTTACATAATCATCTTTTCCTTTCTCACTTACATAATCACCTTTTCTTTCTCACTTACATAATCATCTTTTACCAACCCAAACATACGCGACGCGTAAAATATACAAATCAATGACAGAAGAACCGATTGAAGTGCAACAGCAGTACCACGGATCGTCTCAGGTGGACGACGAGGATGGATCGATGGCCGGCCCGTTGCCTATTGAGCAGCTTGAGGCATATGGGATCCACAAGAACGACATAGCCAAGTTGAAGATCGGCGGGCACCACACGGTGGAGAGTATCGCCTACTCGTCCAAGAAGAGCTTGTGCACCATCAAGGGTGTCAGTGAAGGCAAAGCAGAGAAGATCTTGAACGAGGCCGCCAAGTTGGTGCCCATGGGCTTCACCACGGCCAGTGAGTTCCACAACAGGCGGTCCGAGTTGATCTGCCTCACCACCGGGTCCAAGCAGCTCGACACCTTGCTTGGTGGCGGTATCGAGACGGGTTCCATCACAGAGGTGTTTGGCGAGTTCAGAACAGGGAAGTCCCAGTTGTGCCACACCTTGGCCGTCACCTGCCAGTTGCCTGTGGACATGGGTGGCGGAGAGGGCAAGTGCTTGTACATCGACACCGAAGGTACCTTTAGACCCAACAGACTCATTTCCATTGCAGAGAGATACGGGTTGAACCCCAACGACTGCTTGGACAACGTGGCGTACGCGCGGGCGTACAACGCCGAGCACCAGCTGCAGTTGTTGCAGATTGCAGCCAAGATGATGTCGGAGTCCCGTTTCTCGTTGCTTATTGTGGACTCCATCATGTCGCTCTACAGAACCGACTACTCGGGCAGAGGTGAGTTGAGTGCCAGACAGCTGCATGTGGCCCAGTTCATGCGTGCCCTTCAAAAGTTGGCCGACGAGTTTGGTATCGCCATTGTGATCACCAACCAGGTGGTGGCCCAGGTCGACGGGATGGCGGGTATGTTCAACCCAGACCCAAAGAAGCCCATCGGGGGGAACATCATTGCCCATGCGCTGACAACGAGATTGTTCTTCAAGAAGGGTAGAGCTGAAACAAGAATATGTAAGATATACGACTCTCCTTGTCTTCCAGAGAGTGACTGTACGTTTGCAATTTACGAGGACGGGATCGGGGACCCTAGGGTTGAAGATGAGAAGGAGTCTGATTAGGTGTATGGATGGATAGCTAATGGATACGTGATATGGATGATGTAGTGGGGTGTGGGTGGGGACATTGCTAGTGTAGGTTGTGTGGACATTGATGTTGAGCGTTGAGTAGGCTGATTGGGATATTGGAAGAATGAGCTGATTGTAGTTTGATTGGGGTATGGTTTGTTAGTACTTCAAGCATCATAGTTGGCGTTTCAATTGGAGGTATGTTGATTGGACTTCAATTGGAAGCACATCGATTGGTGCTTTGGAAGTATCATCGATGGCGCATAATTGGAGATATGGTTGATTAGTGCATTAATTGGAGGCATAACTAATTAGTAATCAATTGGAGGCATAGGTGATTAGTAATCAATTGGAAGCATATTGGTGCTTCAATTGGAAGCATGAGTGATTGGGTTTTACCTCAGCACTTTCTTTTATCCTCTCGTTGACCCACTTGCCCTTGACACTGTATGACTCACTGGTTGCAATATTTACTTTTTGATTTGGCCTGTTCTACTTGATGTTACTCTACTCAATTCTACTCTACTTGATTCTACTCTACTTGCTTCCTCCTCTAATTATCCTCCTCTTGATCCACTTCTCTTAATTCTCTTTTTGATTCTCTTGCAGCTTCCTCAACTATGACTCACTGGCTGCAATTTTTCTACCTGATCCGGTAAGTGTATAATTAATTATCTAAATCTCTTTGGCCTCATCTGTTCTACTCTAATCTACTCTACTCGATTCTACTCTAATCGATTCTACTCTACTTATTCTTCTCTCCTTGTTCCTCTCATTATCCTCCTCTTAATACACTTCTCTTAATCCTCCTCTGTTGATCCAATATGACTCATTGGCTGCAATTCCTTTTGCTTGCTCACCTTCACTCAATTCTCCTTGATTTTATTCTACTTGTGTCTACCTTTTTGATTCTCTTCGTATACTCCCCTTATCTTTGTTCTCCTTTCCTTCTCCCATCCCTACCTGCTCCCCGTCTCAAGAGAACCCTCCCTCTCTTTGCACATTTTTCCAGCTTTTCTGCGAAATATCCGAAGCTCAGCCAAGCAATCGGAACAACCAATTCGCCTGCACTAACAAGCCACGGCCAACACAAACGCCGACGGCAATCCTTTGCGAGGAACGGTGTGGCGTATTTGTGTTGCCGGTCGTTTCGCCAGGAAAGCTTGCTGATCTGCGTCGTGTGGGCCCCCAGGCCTCGGAAAAAGCACGTCGAGCCGGAGACAGCCGTTATCGAACACCCACACGGTGGTCCATGCTGCTGCGGGCGTGTCTTGCATGCTCGGAGTATGGCAACCGTCCATCTTTCCGGAATGGGCCCGAACGGTATTTCTTTTCCCCAGCCCGGTCGAGAAAAAGTTATCTAAACGATCTGAAACGGGAAAGCGCCCACGCAAACGCCGCAACACCCCGTCCGTAGCACGCCAACTGGCACGCCGGGTGGGCGGCGGGAGGCCCCCACAGCCGCCGGATGTGCTGGTGGCACCCGCGGGCCTTGCACTAGTGCCAACTAGTGCAACTTCTTGCCAGCACCGGGAGGTGTGTGCCACTCCCTATCTGCATTCGGAAGTAGGCGGCTGCTTTTGTGGCACGCTTGTGTTGTCCCATGAAAATTTTTATCTTTTCCATCAGTGAGTGGGTCGGGGCACGACCCCAGACGAGGGCCCAAATAAAATGACATATACCCAGAATTTTTACAACACATATATTTCCTTTTCCAAGCTAGAAGACCAAGACGAGACGGATTGGACATAATTGACACTCGAGATGGAAAAATCCAAGGTTAAGACGATTCTCCCCAAGCCCTCGAGCAGCGGAGGATACGGTGGATCACTGCCTGCCGCCATAGCCATACAAGGATCCTCGAAACAGAGCCCCTACAAGCGCAAGATGAGCGAGGAGATGGGCGGCCGCAAGACCAGGAAGGTGCCCAAGGAGGAGCCCGAGGAGTTGTACGACGACAAGCCGCAAAAACTGGGGGGCCACCGGCCCGTCACGCTGTGCACCTTTTGCCGCCAGCACAAGATCAAGTGCAACGCCTCGGACAACTACCCCAACCCGTGCCAGCGGTGTGAGCGAATCGGCCTCAAGTGTGAGATCGACCCGCAGTTCCGCCCAAAGAAGGGTTCCCAGATCCAATCCCTCAAGAGCGACGTGGACGAATTGAAGGCCAAGATCGAACTCTTGACCAAGAACGAGTCCATATTGACCCAGACCCTCAACAGACACAATGTCAACTTCCAGCAGAACCAGTTCAACATGCCCTACTCGGCCACCCCACGCCACTCCTCCATAGTGTCCTCGTCCAACGGCACGCCCATATCCCAGTCGCCGCTCTTGCCTCCCCTGTACGACGGCTTTGCGGGCTCGGCCGCCCCCACCCACATCAACGACGCCTCTGTCCAGGACCAGGAGAAGTTGAGCGACCTGGTGTTGCAGGAAGGCTCCGACACGTCGCCCTCACTCGACGAACAATACCCGCCCATGTCCGAGTTTGTGTTGGGCTCCGTCACCTTGCCCATAGCCAAGGCCAACGAGCTCCACGCAACCTTTATCACCAAACACCTCCCCTACATACCCATCTTGACCTCGAGATCCGCCACAGAGTTGTACCACAGGTCCCAGTTGTTGTTCTGGACCATCATACTCACCGCCTCCTTGTCGGAGCCTGAACCCACGCTCTACATGTCGCTCGCCCAGTTGATCAAGCAGTTGGCTATCGAGACGTGCTGGATCAAAACACCGAGGTCGACCCACGTCATCCAGGCCTTGATCATCTTGTCCATATGGCCCTTGCCAAACGAAAAGGTCTTGGACGACTGTTCCTATAGATTTGTCGGCTTGGCCAAGAACTTGTCCTTGCAACTCGGCTTGCACAGGGGCGGCGAGTTCATCAAGGAGTTCAGCAGGAACCAGGTCCACTTGGGCCCCGACTCGGAGAAGTGGAGAACCCGGTCCTGGATTGCCGTCTTTATTTGCGAGCAGTTCTGGCTGTCGGTGCTTGGCTTGCCCCCCTCCATCAACACAACCGATTATTTATTGGAAAATGCCCGTATCGACCAGGCCTTGCCCAAGAACTTTAGGTGTCTTGTGTCGCTCTCCATTTTCCAGTGCAAGTTGGTCAACGTGATGGGTATCTCCGTCACCAGACCCGACGGCTTGTTGGAGCCCTCCAACCGTGCCGGTTCCCTCAACATCTTGGACCGTGAATTGGATAGATTGCGCTTCAAGTTGAATATCGAAGAGGCCCTGGCTATTGAGGTCTACTATCTCCACATCAAGTTGATGATTTGCTGTTTTGCCTTTTTGCCTGGAACTCCTATTGAAGACCAAGTCAAGTATGTGTCTTCGGGGTATCTTTCTGCCACCCGTATCATCACCATTGTCACCCAGATGTTGACCAAAACCAACTCGCTGTTGATCGAGTTGCCTATTTACGTCAGACAGGCCATGACCTACTCTGCGCTCTTGCTTTTCAAGTTGCACTTGTCGAGGTATTTATTAGAAAAGTATGTGGACAGCTCGAGGCAATCGATTGTGACTGTGCATAGATTGTTCAGAAACACCTTGAGTTCCTGGAAGGACTTGAAGAACGACATTTCCAGAATAGCCAAGGTATTGGAGAACTTGAATATCGTCTTGTACACATATCCCGAGATCTTCACCAACGACGACTCGGAGGAAAACGAGGGCACCAGTGTCATCACCCGTATGCGGTCACACTTGACCGCCTCCTTGTTCTACGACTTGGTGTGGTGCGTTCACGAGGCCAGAAGACGGACTTTGATTGACAAGGAGGCCGGCGCCTCGGTGTCCAAGGCCAACATTGACTCGAGCAAGAAGAAGCCGGCTCCATTACCATTTTACAACCAGATCACTAAAGACGACTTCAAGACTATATCTACCACAACAGAGAACGGAACCACCGTGACCACCTTGGTCCCCACCGACCAGGCCTTGAACGTGGCCAAGCTGAACGCTGCACAGATGAACAAGCCCTTGGAAATTAACGGTATTCCGTTGGCAATGCTCGAGGCCACGGGAAGCACCCGTGAAAACGCCCGACCCGAAGAAACGACCTCAGTTCCTCCCACCACCACGCTCCAGAGACTGAGTGTTGGCGTGATATCGCCCATTTCCTTGCCATCTCAGGGTGTCCCATTGCAGCCCATGTTTTCCGACAACGTCGACAACATGTCCAACTCCCAGCAGGAGATGTTCGAAGGGTCCCAACAAGTGTCCTTGCCGCTTATCAACGAGGACCAGATCCTCACTGTGGGCAGCACGGCTCCGGTCTCGAACCAAATGGACAGTTTCTTCCAACAGCAGTCCAACGGCTGGATCAACAGCGATAACTATCTTGACGATGACTTTTTGGGTTGGTTCGACGCCAATCTTGCTTCAGAGAACTAAGGAGAGTGTTTCCTCGAGAAGCGCTTCAATAGCGAAGGCCAAAATAAGCAAGGCCATTCCCAATATTGGATGGACACAGACAACAGAGCACCATCAGACAGACAAGAGCACTCCATCACACATTACACACACACCCACAACCAACCCAACACACTACACACAACCACTCAGACTACACTACCGGACAGATGTACTCGATGTTAATGATTATGTATTGAATGAACACTTGCAGGGCCACGGCGCCCCTAAACAACCGTAGAAGTGATGAGAAGTAGCAAAGTAAGTAACAAGCAAGGGCGTCAAACTCTAAGATGACCACTACCTACTTCCCGCCTCCTCTGCCCTCTCCTCTGCCCTTCTTGGTGCTCTCCCTTTCTTGGTGCTCTCTGGTCGCTGGCTGCAAATACCCCAGTCCACGTGACATGGTGATATCCCCTCCCCTTAATAAGAGGATTGCGATTTTTCATCCTATCACCACCTTCTTCTTCTCCGAAATGTTCACCAGACAACTCTTACGTACCAGCAACTTGAAGTCCCGTGTTGGCAGACCGCAATTGGCACTCAGATTGCTCTCCTTCAAGGCTGAGGAGCAACCTAGAATCAGAATTGGGTCTGTTGCACCCAACTTCCAGGCCGAGACCACGGAGGGCAAGATCGACTTCCACGAGTGGATTGGCGACAAGTGGGCTGTTTTGTTCTCCCACCCTGCCGACTACACGCCCGTATGCACAACCGAGTTGGGCGCCTTCTCCAAGTTGAAGCCCGAGTTTGACCAGAGAGGTGTCAAGTTGATTGGCTTGTCGACCGAGGGGGTCGAGTCCCACCACGGCTGGGTCAAGGACATTGAAGAGGTTGTGACTGGCGGCGAGAAGTTCGGCTTCCCAATCATTGCAGACGAGTCCAAGGAAGTTGCCTTCAAGTACGATATGGTGACCGAAGACGACTTCAAGAACTTGAACTCGGGCATGGTTGCAACCGTCAGATCTGTGTTTGTGATTGACCCATCCAAGAAGGTCCGTTTGACCATGACCTACCCGGCCTCCACCGGTAGAAACTCGGCCGAAGTCTTGCGGGTTGTCGACGCCTTGCAATTGGCCGACGGCAAGGGCATCGCCACTCCTATCGACTGGACTGCCGGTCAGGACGTCATCATCCCACCAACCGTCTCCGACGCAGACGCCAAGGCCAAGTTTGGTGAATTCAAGAAGATCAAGCCTTACTTGAGAACCACAAAGGTTTAAAGTGTGTATAGCAAGAATAAATGACATGTATTGATATGTACAGGAAGGAGCAGATGGTCTAGCAGCAGCGGTATAGAAATGCTGAACATAGAGGACTAGCCCAATTGAGGCCCCACTCACCTAATAGGCGAATTGACGAGGGTTTCTGAGGTGGCCGCCTCCAGGGCTCCCCTCAAAACATGTTCCGTTCCGTCTGGAGCGGTGTAAGTGGCCTCTCTGTTGTTGTTGGTACGGAGGTGCTGGACAATATCATCCCAGGCCTTCGACTTCAAGCGGGGCGGGTTCGAGTCGGACTCAAAGCCTTCAAATTGCAAGCGTTCACCAACGGGGGAGGTCTGTGGCGGGCTGATCAACTCGACCCTTCCGTCGGCCTCGGTCGCCAAGAGCATGGCCTCCGAACGGACCCCACGCATCTTGGACGCCTTCAAATTGGTAAGTACCACCACCCGACGGTTGACCAACTGCTCACGGGTAATGTGACCCACAAGCCCAGAACATACCTGGACGGGTTGCTCGTCGATCTGGATCTGGGACACGAAGAGCTTCTCAGCATCAGCGTGTTTCTGACACTCAACAATCTGCCCCACACGAAGATTGAGCAAGCTAGGAGGAACTGGCGAGTTAGTGGGGACGTCCAAATGGCTAGTTTCGTCGTTACTTACACTCTGGAGCGGTGGAATATGCTCTTTTGAAGAGGCTGCTTGGTATCCTGGCTCTCATGATTGTTGGAGAATTCAATTTTCGTCTGCGACTGAAAGGAAGAGAAGGCGGAAGAGCTGGCCAGGAAGAAGGAAAGAAAGTAAGATATATTCACTGCTTTGACTAGTCGAAGTGTTTCTGGTTGGTAAAATCGTTGAATTAGGTTACTCTGGGAAACTTTCGGGATGTTCTGACTACCAATGCCTACCTCCATCTTGTCGTTGGGTGCAAAGTGAGGAACGTCATCGCCAGCTGACTGCCAAATCCCCAGAAACGACATCACTTTGGTGGTCATATCACCTTCATAATGGAACCACCTTCAAAGACTACAAACAACACCACCACCCTACCACTCTCCCACTCTTCCACTCCCCACCTTTGTTGGACCTCTGTCAGTGCTTCCAACGACATTTTTCCACATTAGGAATTGTAATTGATACGCGTCGAAAAATTTAATCAACTACCAGTCTACTCTTGCAATGGCCAACTTTGTCTCGTCCCCTGGACGTATTCCTTCGGATGCGGCCCATTTATTACACTCATCACAACCTCCGTCGTCAATTGGGAGAGAGGCCTTTACCCCCAACCAAAGCAGCCATCTCTACTCGGACCCCAACTCGCAAGCACAGACTCCACAGCCAAACAACACCGCCATCAAGGCGACGATTCCCGGCAGAAGAAAACAGATCAACGTGCCCAAGGTGGTGGACGTGACCGGGGAGATGGTGCGCCAGAGTTTCGAACACTTTATTGAGGAGTTTGAGGACGAGGACCAGGAGGACGGCGACCGCCGCATCTACTTGGCCCAGATCCAGTCCATGAAGACCTTTGAGTACTCCACGCTCTACGTCAACTACCAGCACTTGCTCAGCAGAGAGGACGGGGCCTTGGCGTCCGCCATTTTGGAACAGTTTTACCGTTTCTACCCGTTTTTGCTCAAGGCGTTAAAGAGAATCGTCAAGAAGTACGCCCCAAACTTGCTCTACACCACCTTGTTGAGGAGCCTGGCGGACGAAGAAATGGACAACGGCGAGGGCTCCTCCACCACCTCCCAGGGCGCCCGTGCCAATGAGCGTGTGTTCCAGATTGCCGTGTTCAACTTGCCCTCTGTCCAGAGAATCCGTGACATCAGAACCAACAAGATCGGCTCTTTGATGTCCATCATGGGTACCGTCACCAGAACCTCCGAGGTGCGTCCTGAACTCTACAACGCATGCTTCACCTGTGACATGTGCTCTGCTGTCATCGAAGGCATCGAGCAGGTGTTCAAGTACACAGAACCCACCAGTTGTCCGTCCTGTGAGAACCAGTCCTACTTCACCTTAGACGTGTCGAGGTCCCAGTTTATAGATTGGCAGAGAGTCAGAATCCAAGAAAACTCCAACGAGATCCCCACAGGTTCCATGCCCCGGACTTTGGACGTGATTCTCAGAGGAGAAACGGTCGAGAGAGCAAAGCCCGGTGACAAGTGTAAGTTCACCGGAACCGAGATTGTGATTCCCGACGTGGCCCAGTTGGGTTTGCCCGGCATGAAGGCACAATCCGTTAAGGACAGCAGGTCCACAGGAGCCGGCTCCGACTTGAACCAGGGTGTGAGCGGCTTGAAGGCTCTCGGGGTCCGGGACCTCACCTACAAGTTGGCCTTCCATGCGTGCCACGTCTCCTCCATGGTCAACAAGAACGGTGGGTCACAAGAAACGACTGGTGATCCCAACTCGGAGGTCGACTACCAAGGTTCCAACGACCAGGAGGTGTTTTTGACCTCCTTGTCGGAGGCAGAGGTGTCCCAGTTGAAGGACATGGTCAAGGACGAACATGTGTACGACAAATTGGTGCAGTCTATTGGCCCAGCCGTTTTTGGCCACGAGGTGATCAAAAAGGGTATCTTGTTGCAGCTTTTGGGAGGTGTACACAAGAAGACGGTGGACGGGATCAACTTGAGAGGTGACATCAACATCTGTATTGTGGGCGACCCATCCACCTCCAAGTCGCAATTCTTGAAGTATGTTTGTGGGTTCCTGCCCAGAGCCGTGTACACGTCTGGTAAGGCGTCGTCGGCGGCCGGTTTGACTGCCGCCGTGGTCAAGGACGAAGAGAGTGGTGATTTCACCATCGAGGCAGGGGCCTTGATGTTGGCAGATAACGGTATTTGTGCCATTGACGAGTTCGACAAGATGGACATTGGTGACCAGGTGGCTATCCACGAAGCCATGGAACAACAGACCATCTCCATCGCCAAGGCCGGGATCCACGCCACCTTGAACGCCAGAACCTCCATTTTGGCCGCTGCAAACCCCATCTCGGGTCGTTACAACAGAAAGTTGGGTCTCCGTGCCAACTTGAACATGACTGCCCCCATCATGTCGAGATTCGATTTGTTCTTTGTCATTTTGGACGATTGTAACGAGAGGATCGACACCCAGTTGGCCTCCCACATTGTCGACTTGCACATGTTGCGTGATGAGTCCATCAACCCTCCCTACTCGGCAGAGCAGTTGTCCAGGTACATCAGATACGCCAAGACCTTCAAGCCCAGAATGACCCAGGAAGCAAGAAACTTCCTTGTTGCTAGATACAAGGAGTTGCGTGAGGACGACGCCCAAGGTTTGGGTCGTTCCAGTTACAGAATCACAGTCAGACAGTTGGAGTCTATGGTCAGATTGTCCGAGGCCATTGCCAGGGCCAACTGTACTGAGGAAATCACACCCAGTTTTGTTGCCGAGGCCTACGACTTGTTGAGACAGTCCATCATTAGAGTCGAGATGGACGACGTTGAGGTGGACGAAGAAGATGAAGAAGCCCAGGACCAAGCCCAACTTGAGGCAGAAACTTCTGGTGCCGCCGGCCAACCAACTCAGCCTGCCCCAGAAGTCTCACAAGCACAACCACAGGAAGACGCCAGAAAGGCCACCATCTCCTACGACAAGTACGTGGCCATGATGAACCTCATTGTCAAGAGAGTTGCCGACAACGACAACGCCAACGCCGACGGCTTGACCGCAGAGGCCTTGATCGAGTGGTACTTGACCCAGAAGGAAAACGAGATTGCCACAGAGCAAGAGTACTACGATGAGCGCAAGTTGGCATACAAGGTCTTGAAGAGACTCTGTAAGGACCGTATCTTGATGACAATGCGTGCGCTGGGCGACTCGGACGACGACGCCAGGACCGTCTACATCATCCACCCCAACTGTTCTATCTTGGACTTCTTTGACCAGCCTGAAGAGGAAGAGTAGATGGGGCCAAGCTAGCGAACTTCTTCTAATGTAAACCTTTGTATTATTATATATCCCAAATTATATTTCATTTTGAATTGAAAGTTGTAATGTCTCGATGGGGAGGTTGCCCTGTGTTGAGAGGGACAAGCTAATTGGAGGTGGGGCACGCTGAAAGAAACAGCGTGTGCTACTTGCACAAATCTTGAGATTGCTGGTATTGAAGTTGGTTGATGGGTGGGTGTGTAGGACCGGCAATACTGCTTTAGCTCATTGCAGCCACAAAGAGAGCTTTTCGAACCTCACGATAGCTCCTCAGCGCTGAAACTTCCATTGAGTGGTTGCTTCGGTGGAATGAAATAATAATCCCAGGTTGCAGCCATTGCAGCCGTCTCTAAAGTTGCAGCCATCTTCGAAGTTGCAGCCAAAATCAAGTTGCAGCCATACGAAGAAGTGCGGCTGCAAAAAAGTTGCTTGCGGCACCAAGCTTAGTTCTACTAGTTCCATTGTGGTAGAATGTGTTGTTATCCTGATGGGTGCTGTTGTTGCTTATTGATAGTCAGAATAACTGGCTCACAAGTGTAGTATAACCAATGCTTTGACAAATACTTGAACTTCAACGTAGAATGCTCCGGGTGTTACTAATTATTACTGTATTGCATTCTGCTTTTAGTTGATCTGTAGGCTCGTCAATGTCTTCCCTGATCTCAATATTTGGTGGTGCGGTAGCTGGTTTTTCCTGGGGTCGAGCGCAGAAGTGCCGCAATCTCGACCTAGAGCAAGCTGCAGTTGCTCCACCTGAGGTGTTCAAGCTGTATTGCTTGGCCTTACAGTGGTCTGGTCCTAAAAGACTTGCCCAGCACAGATATCTTTAACCTGTGTAATGTTCCCAATTAAAACTCTTGCTTGTCAATTGTGTCTTTTTGGATCTTCTCTTGGAAGCCTCTCGATGTATAGTGCTCAGGTCTGGCATCACTCGTCGGTGTAATCTCGCTCACCACCTAAAGTCTTCTTTTCTTTGGCTTTAAGAGCGTACCTAGAATGTCTTATTTTGAGGATTGGGCTCTTCTGGCCCAAAGTGGCTGTTCACTGGAAAAGTCGTAGATGTTATTCTTTAGAATCATTTAATGGTATTTCAGTCTCATTCAATTGTTCTTCAGTCTCATTCGATTGTTCTTCAGACTCATTTGATAATTCTTCGGTCACATTCGCTTGTTCTTCAGTCTCATTTGATGGTTCTTTGGTGTCTTGTTGCATGTTTGGTGTCTGATTCTCCTTTAATATCTTGATGCTTCTCTGGTCTTACTTGGTGCTTCCAAGGCTCTTTCGGTGCTACCATTAAGTATTTTGCCGCTTCCATGAACACATTTGATGCTTTAGCCTCATTTAATACTTCTTTGTCACTTGGTGATTTGCTTGTCTCGGTGCTTGGCCTCTCAACGTCTTGTCCGGGCCTCTCGACGTCTTCGACGTCTCTGCCCCCCTCGATGTCTTCGACATCTCGTTCAGGCCCCCGCACACTCCACACAATGCTCTATAAACGCCTTCGAGTTCTGGAACATCCTCTGACAACTCCGACACCAGCCCGAGTCATCGCCCAGGTCCTTAGCGTCCGCAAACCTATCCCTCACGTAATGCACCAACTTCAAGTGCCTCTTTAGCACATCCAACCGATTAAAAGATCCCCCGTTGCGGTGGCAGCTCGGATCATTTCGCCAGTACGGGCAATGGAACATGGGTGCCTCGTGGGACTTGATGTGCCTTCGCAAGTCCAGCTGCCTCAGAAAGGCCCACGTACACCCGTCGAACGAGCAGACATGGGCCTTCTTGTCTGACGGCGTGGCCTCGTCCTTCTTGGCCCGCGCCGGCTTGGGCTTGTTGATCTTGAAGTTGTAGCTCAATGGCGTCGTGGGCTTGGTGTGGAGGTAGTTGTGGTTCTTGTATGTTATGAAGGAGCCTGCGGCGGAGGCCCCGCCAGAGCCGCCGCCCGTCTTATTGTCCTTGTCGTCCGCCTTGGGCGTCTCCTCGTACCCGTACGGCGGGTACTCCATGTACCCCAGGTACGTGGGATTGCCGTATACCGCTTTGCCCAGCTCCTTGGTCATGGTGGTGGCAGTCCTTGTGGGAGAAAATTAACTACAATGCGGTCTAAATCCCTCCACGGAAATGGAACCACAAACGGAGCCGGTGGACGGGCAGGACTCCGGGAAAAGAACGGACTTTGCCGCAACCGCCAACCACACACGTAGCTACTAGGACCCGACCAGAAAGCATTCAGGTCGGTGCCAATGGGTCGACAGCCCTCCCCAGGTTGGCGAATCATAACCACCGCCGGGTACAGGGAACATGACATTTTTTTACTAATACCCCCATATATATATTGTGTGATCCTAAGGGTTCTAGACAAAATAGCAACCAGTATTCGATAAAGATGGCATACAACAAGCCAGCATCACAGTTCCGCAACTTTATCTCCCGAGTGCCCGGGTCCCGGTTTCCGGCAGAGGCTGGACGGTACCACTTGTACGTGCTGCTTGCGTGTCCGTGGGCCCACCGGACGTTGATTGTTCGGCACTTGAAGGGATTGCAGACCATAGTGCCTGTGTCGGTGGTACACTGGCACAACGACGAGGGCGGGTGGCGTTTCTACGACCCCGAGACAGACCCCAAGGCCAAGGGCATAGAGTACGGGACGGTCGACCACGCCGAAGGCTACGCCCGCGTCAAGCAGTTGTTCTTGCGGGCAGACCCCGAGTACACCGGGCGCATCACGGTGCCGCTCTTGTGGGACACCAAGCAGAAGCAGATCGTCAGCAACGAGTCGAGCGAGATCATCCGCATGTTCAACTCGGAGTTCAACGAGTTGGTGCCCGAAAACTGCCGCCAGCTCGACCTCTACCCGGAGCACTTGCGGGGGCAGATTGACGAGTTGAACGCCTGGATCTACGACTACATCAACATTGGCGTCTACAAGTCGGGCTTTGCCCGCACCCAGGAGGCCTACGAGGCCGCCGTGCTTGGGGTTTTCAAGCACCTCGACCGCTTGGAGGCCCACTTGAGCGACAACGACACCCACCACACCTTCCTCACAGGCAGCCACCTCACAGAGGCAGACATCCGCTTGTACACCACCATTGTGCGTTTCGACGTGGTCTACCACCAGTACTTCAAGTGCAACATCCGCATGATCAGGCACGACTACCCCCACATCCACAAGTGGCTCCGTTTGATCTACTGGAACATTCCTGGGTTCAAGGAGACAACCGATTTCGATCATATTAAGAAGCACTACACCAAGACTGACACTGAGGCCCACAATTTTATCAACCCGAACAACATTACTCCCTTAGGTCCCCTTCCCCATATTCTTCCCTTATAGGAGGGAGGTGAAAGAGGGCAGGTTGGTTCTATTATAGCCATTCCTTTGACTAGTTTTTGGACATGAGACTTAGCTATTTTGCTTCTTGGACCTATAAGACTCAGCTATTCCTTTGATTGGTAGTCCTATAAGACTCACCAAGCTGCAATTCTCCCATACTTCCTAAATTCAGCTACATTGTAAAGTTGCAAAATTGAGATTGGTGATTCAAGCAAGAAGGGACACTGAAAACTAAGACGTGGTGGAGATTTGAGTACTCTGGGGCCACTAGAACCCAAGCAGATTGGGGATTGCTTGTTTGGTAATGCAACATGGGACACTGAAAACTGAGACCTAGTTGAGATTTGAATTTGCTGGGGACACTAGAACCCGGTTTTGCGTGGTGTGTCATTGGTGTGAATGTGATCGCCAAGTACTCGGGACACTGGAAGAGTTCAGCTGTGGTGGGTGTACATGGTTCTTGGATCACTTGTCACTGGCCTTGGCGGAGATTCGACACTTCTGCCATTTCTGGCCATTTCTGCCGAATTTCTGGCCATTTTATCTGATTCCCGTCAACTCTACGCTGACGTCATTGAATCCGAGATCAGCTTGACATACGTCAACCGTCACGCGAGATAAACCTAGTTAGTTTGCAACCAGTACAGACTGTAATTTTGTAAGAGGATTGGCAGAGCTGATCTTCCAAGACCTGCAGATCTGTTGGTCTTAGGCAGTGTGGGTCCAGTGTCTGCTAGCGTCTATTGACGAAGCTGTATGACGGCTTGCATTGTTGACACAAGCTCTGACGGTGCACCAAAACCATCGTGTTGACTTTGCCGGTGTACAAAATCCACTAGTCCATAGCTATGCATCATCCTGTTGACACAAATTCTGTGACGGCCTGTTGACACAAGTGACGGTTACAGCAACGGTTATCCTGAGGCAAGCTCTACGTATTCTGTTCACATGTAAGGTATCCTGTTCTTCTACGTATTCTGTTCACATCTAAGGTCCCTGTACAAGTTCTACGTATTCTGTTCTTCTACGTATTCTGTTCTTCTACGTATTCTGTTCTTCTACGTATTCTGTTCTTCTACGTATTCTGTTCTTCTACGTATTCTGTTCTTCTACGTATTCTGTTCTTCTACGTATTCTGTTCTTCTACTATTCTGTTCTTCTACGTATTCTGTTCTTCTACTATTCTGTTCTTCTACGTATTCTGTTCTTCTACTATTCTGTTCTTCTACGTATTCTGTTCTTCTACGTATCCTGTTGACAATTTCCATGACGGTCCAAGTTCTATGACGGTCCTGTTGACAAGCACCACCCACAACGGTTATGTTGACTACCTTCTCGCGTAGCTAAGTGGAACGGGGTGCAAGGTACAAGGATCTAGCTAACCAAAGCAAGTTGGGCACTCTGACTGTCAAATAAGCACTCTGATATGCCAAATTAGACCATATGTTAAACATACCCTAAACCTACCTACTACCTCATAAGTGGGCTCACCAATGGACCCAATGGACTTACACACTGGACTCAATGACTTACCTCACATGTTCACATAAACACACACTGGACCACCTTGACCCACCTCTAACACACTGGACCCCATTCAACTATCACGCAAACACAGCTGCACTCACCTCTGCCAAATTGGACTCAATGGATTCACTGAAATCACCTCTGACCAATGGATCACCTGTGAACACTGGGTCACCGGATCACCTCTGGAACACTGGACCACGTGAACACTCAGCTACACCTACCTTCAACACTCACTACAACTAACTCCACTACACCAATCTTCAGCACTACCTACAACTAACTCCACTACACCAATCTTCAGCACTACCTACACCTACCTCCACTACCTACACCTACCTCCACTACTACCTACCTCCACTCCAACACTCAGCTACACCTCCGTCACGCCTCCATCATCCTCACTGGACCTACCCCACCAACGCGTTGCACCCATTTCTATAATTACGACGGTAACAAGGAGCAGCACAGACCCCATATTTTTGTGCATCGGCCTCGAGCCCAGCAGACCGAGCCAGTAGGTGAGGTGGAGGGCAGCAACTAACCAGCCTACACCACCACCACGTACACGTACAATACTTACACGTACACCACGTACACCACATACACCACCAACATCACCAATCTTCACCCATTGGATTGGCAGGCGTTGACGTTGCACCACTCCGGGTGCCAACACGCAACATTATTTCCCAAAGCGTTCGTCACCAGATCAAACAGCAGATGCCACAAGCCGAGACAATCGCCCAAGCCCAGCGCATTCCCGAGTCACTCCCCACCGCCGCTTTCAGAACACAAGCACCTCCGCACATGCCAGATTCACCTGTGAAACGGTTTGGTCCGCGTATTTATACCTGGTCCGTACGCGTCTCGCCCATATCTTTTCTCCACAGCGGCAGCCTTGGTGGGTCTGTGCTGCCAGAGGCCGTCACAAACCCAGACAATACGTATTGTGCTGCGAACGTTTCCACCCTCTGGGCTGGACCCATTCCCGCCGGCTGGGGGCCCGCTCCACACCTGGCGTGGGCGGTGGTGGCCGGGCAACAGCGCTACGCCGGGGCCTCTCTGTGTGCTGCCTGGCGTCGTCTGCCGCCGTCTGGGCGGTCTCCCTCCCAACCGGCCACGCCAAATAGACACACACATAGATCCGTCTCGAGCCACGTCGTCCGCAGCATCCTCGTCAGATCTATCTTATCACAATTACGGGCAAGGAACTGCGTACAAACTAAGGCCGAATTTTAGTTAGGCATGTCTACCCTCTTAAATTTTTTTTTTTTTTGGTTCGAATCAGTATAAAGAAAACATAACTCCCGTCTTTTTTTTTTTTTTTTGCTTTGTTGTTGTTACCAGATATTCACCAGTATACAAGATGAGAGACTACAAGATTGTTGTGTTGGGAGCGGGCGGTGTTGGTAAGTCGAGTGTGACAGTGCAGTTTGTCCAGGGAGTGTATGTCGAGAGCTACGACCCGACGATCGAGGACTCGTACCGCAAGCAAATCGAGATTGACGGCAGGGCCTGTGACTTGGAGATCCTCGACACGGCCGGGGTGGCGCAATTCACGGCGATGCGAGAGCTATACATCAAGAGCGGCAAGGGTTTTCTCTTGGTGTACTCGGTGACGGACGAGAACTCGTTGAAGGAGTTGCTAGCATTGCGTGAACAGGTGTTGAGAATCAAGGACTCGGATAACGTGCCCATGGTGTTGATCGGGAACAAGTGTGACTTGGAAAACGACCGTGTGTTGAGCATAGACGACGGTATCAAGGTGTCGCAGGACTGGGGGCTCGTGCCCTTCTACGAGACCTCCGCCATGTACAAGACCAACGTGGACGAGGCCTTCATCGATGTCGTCAGGCAAATCATGAGAAAAGAGGCCGCCATCAACGCAGAAAAGAAGTTGCAGAAACAAATGAAGAACCAGCAGGAGCAGTCCAAGTCCGCAGGCGACTCCAAGGAATCAGACCCAGACGCAAACGACCCCAACGACAAGGCCTCCGCCAAGGACGCTGCGCAATCCTCGAGAAACAAGCAATCTTCTCCAGATTCTGCCAAAAAAGGCTCTGCAAGCAAGTGCTGTGTTGTCATGTAAGCTTCCACGAACTCGGTGCTTGGTTTATAATAACTTTAATACTCCCACATTAATAGATTCTTTCACGTACCAGCCGTACTCCTCCTCTGCCGTAACGCTCCCACATAAACAGATTCTTTCACGTACCAGCCCGTAGCCCTCCTCTTCCGCCTTTCAAGACCCCTTCCCTGCTCGAAAACTCGAGGCGTATCGCTTCTTTTGAGTAATATTCCACCGTATTCATAACCAAAAGCCCTTTGTACCGCAAAGCTTGGTCGCCTAAAAAAAATTTGGTGTGAAGGAATTGCTGGTGTGTGTAATGATACCCGCGAGATTCGAACTCGCGCCTCCGGAGAGACCAGGACCTTACCCTGGCGCCTTAGACCAACTCGGCCAGAGTACCCAATTCCTGAAAAAACATTCTGAAGGTTGTTTATGAATGGGATGCCTGCAAACTGTACTAGAGTGTTTGCAACTGCCATGCCTGGCATGATTCTTGTTTCTCGAGGAAATGTGTTTGTCGTGGTGATTTGGAATGTTAATGATACTTGAATGGTGAAAGTGCAATTGTGTGTGCAATTCCGAGTCCGAGGCCATGTTTCAGAGATAAATGTAAGGAAGGCTCTGCAGCACATGAGTAGGAGAGAGCGGAAGGGAAGTGAGAGGGAAGCATACTAGAGAACACAGTAGAGAGGCATTGTAGGGAATACCAAAGGCAAATAATAGAGAAGCATATTAAATTTGTAGAGCAGCAAAGTCAGAGCTAAGAACTTAGTGAAGAGGCATTGTAGACAAGCATATTAGAGAAGCATGGAGAAACATAGTAGAAGTATAAAAGAGAAACATACAAGCATTGGAGAAGCCTAATAAAGAAACATACAAGCATAGTGGTGAGCATAATAGAGACTCATAAAAGCATAGTGGAGAAGCAAAACATACGACCTTTATGGAGAAGCATGAGAGGAATCATACAAGCATAGCGGAGAAGCACAACAGAGAATCATCGAAGCTTAACAGCTTTCTTTGGAGAGGTATACAATAAGAGCACCCGCAAACTACATTGAATTATGAACTCTTAACTCTCTTCGTTCGGAACTTTCCAGCACAACAAGACCGTTGAATGCCCCAGACCGCCTAGTCCCTGGTCAATCTGAAACCTCTTGTTTGGAAGCCTACGAAACCTCTGTTTGGATATCTCTATTTGGATATCTATATTTGGACAGCTCTATTTGGAAATATCTATTTGGAAGCCTCTTGTTTGGACCTCTTGTTTGGACCTCTTGTTTGGAAACCTGTTTCGCAGCCAACAGCTCGTCTGCGGAAATGCCCCAGTTAGGAAGTTCAATACACTTTATGGTACGATGTTGCCCTTCGCTAAACTATTCCTATACTATACAAGTGTTTCAAGTGTGCCCGCCAAGGACTAATTGTCGGTCAAACCCAAGTCCTTCTTGACCATGGCCTTACAGATTGGGTGGTAGACATCCTCGTACTTGGTAAAGACGGCCACGGCGTAGTCTCTGCTGACCGAGTCCTTCAAAAGCCTGTAGCCTGGTCTGACGTACTTCATTCTTCCGACGGTTCCCAACCAGGCGGCAAAGGCCTGGACAATGTCATTTTGCTCGTCCCATTGGGCGTACTTGATGAGCAAGGTGTTCCAGCCAGTCAACACCTCGGTGTTGGTGCTCTTGTGGATGGTGGGGTAGATGTGAGGCAAGGCCCTGATCAACTCTGGGTTGACGGAGGCGGACTTGAACTTTTCCGTCAAGACAGCGAGAAGCAAGATGATCTGGTTGATGGAGAAGTCCTTGATGTCGGCCTCGCCAAAGGCAACCTTGTCGTTGCTGACCTCAGCAGCCCACTTGTCGCTCAACTGATACACCTGGTCGGCCAAGGTGGCGTCAAAGTTGGGGTAGTCTGGCAAGCCTGGGGTGAACAACCACTTTTCCCAGTCGATCGAGTCCAAGACATCGGCCTTGGCGGTGTAGAAAGCGTACAACTCTTCGACAAAGGCAGCACTGTCCAAGGAGGTGTTTCTGAACTTGGTGAAGTAGTGCTTGATGAAGGGGTCGAACTCGTCGGTTCCGCCGAGCTTCTGCTCAATGTGGTAGAGGAAGTTGAAACCCTTTTCGTAGGGCACTCTGGAGAAGGAATCGTCTGGACTGGTGCCATCGGCAAAGTCACACACCAAGCTGGTGAACTTGGATGGCATGGTGTCAATGGCATCAACCAACCCGTCCCATCCGAGAATACAGTCAAACTGTCTGGTCAACTCTGCGTGCTTCTTGGCCTCTTCTGGGCCCAGGCCCTTGGCCAACTCCTCGTTGTAGGCGATCCCACGCAAGATACGGCGCTCCAAGTAGACGGTCCAGCCCTCGTTCAACCAGAAGTGTGCCCAGGAGCTGTTGGTGACCAAGTTTCCGGACCACGAGTGGGCCAATTCGTGGGCAATCACCTTGACCTGTGTTCTGTCCTTGGAGATCAAGGTGGGCGTCACCTGCGTCACGTTGGGGATCTCCATACCGCCGAATGGGAAGGACGATGGAAGAACCAAGATGTCAAAGGTCTTCCACTCGTATGGCGTGACCAAGTTCTCGGCAATGTTGATGAAGTTCTCCGTGTCCTTTTCAAACTCCCACTGGCAGTTGCACACGTTGGACTTTTCGCTGTACACGTTGGAACGGGGGCCCACAGGCAAGCTGTCCATGTTACCGGAGGTGATGGAAATCAAGTAGGAGGGGATTGGCACTGGTTGCTCAAACCTGTAGACATTGTCGGAGTGCTGCTGGGGTCTTCCGGACATGAGGCACGGGTACTTGGACGACGCCGAGAAGGTCCACGAGTTCTTGACGGCAGGGGTATCGAAACTGGGGAACAAGGATCTGGCGTGGATCGCCTCACACTGGGAGAAGACAAACTCGCCGTCGTCGCCTTCGACGAATTGGACTGCCGTGCACCCGCTGGTGGTCTGGAACGTGATGTCCACAGTGAACTTGGCAACAGTGGCGTCAACCTTGAAGGAAAGCGGCGACCCAAATGGCTCCACTCTGTCGCCAATGCTGAAGTCGACTTCCTTGCCGTCCACAGCAACCTTGTGTACGTCCAAAAACGACGTGTCCAACACCACTTGTGCTGCCTTGCTCTTGTTCTCGAGCTCGTACTTGACGCTTCCACTGAGAAGCTTCTTGTCAAACAACACGTCGAGGTGGAGGTTGGCGTGTCCAACCACAAAGTCCTGGTAGCTGGACAAGGTACATTGATCCCCGACTGGCGATCT
The DNA here is from genome assembly GCA_030572255.1 of Kodamaea fukazawae. Classification (NCBI taxonomy): domain Eukaryota; kingdom Fungi; phylum Ascomycota; class Pichiomycetes; order Serinales; family Debaryomycetaceae; genus Kodamaea; species Kodamaea fukazawae. Next base: position 89,842 of record JAJLZQ010000008.1, on the reverse strand, counting down.
ATCTCTGATGGTCTTGATGATGGAGGAAGACATGGTTGGTTCTGGAAAAAAGTACCGTTGGATCTCTTTAAATCGCCGCTTGAGGTGCGGAGTTCCACAAAGAAGGGCCTTGCACGGCATCTCCACAAACGGCACGGGCGATGGGGGAGAACGTTTCAACGGTCGACATACCACTTTCTGGCCCTGAGTGGGGATATCTTACGGTGCAGGCAGCCACATGTGCTAGGGCCTTGCCTGTGTGGGTGCTGCTACCCCGGATTTGGCTGCAAATAGAGATGTCTATTACTACTTTTCTATAAACACAGATGAAGATGTGAAGTGTTGTGGGTGGGAGTAAGTGTTTAGGTTCAGTTTGGGTGTCTAGGGTTTGACTGGTGTGTCCGGGATTGTCCATGGGCACATCTATTCATTTTTTGCTTCTGTAGCATTCTGAACTCATACCTTCAACATGATTTTGGTCCCAGAATCTAGTCACCTTCCACACCACCAACCTTTCACCCACACCACCCACTTCACACACCTTCTTGGTGATCTCTACCAGTTGGTAATGTTGCTTTCTGCCTCGCCAAATACCGAGTTTCCTCCATTATCCTTATCCTTGGTGTAATCTGCCCAGTTTTCAAACAACTCAACCTTGTCGTCATAGAACTCCGAGATGGTGGACTTCAAGAAATCAAGACACCACTCGTTGATCTGCTCAAACTCAAGCAAAAATGCATCGTGACCCTCCTGAGAGTCCAACTTCTTCAAGATGGAGTTGGGCAAGTTCTCACACAACAACTGCTGCTCGCCATAGGTGAAGAGACCATCCGAGGGAATCCCAATAACCAAGTGTGGTTTCGTCAAGGTCTTCAAGTACTCTGGCAAGACGTCTTCGGTGGGGTTCTCGAAGCGTTCTCTGGTGAGGTCGTGGGTGTCCAACTTCCTGCTGATGGAGATATAACAGTTGGCGTCGAACCGATTTATGAACTTGTTGCCCTGGTATCTCAAGTAAGATTGGGCGGTGAAGTATGTCTGGGGCTTTCCGTCATTGGAACTGTTTGGCGTCACACCAACCTTGGCGCCTTCGTTATGTGATAACCAGTTCTCCTCGTCCTTGTTCTTGGGCAAGATGAGGATCTCCTTGTCGTCGGGCAGCAGGCCGTTTTTGGGCAACTTTCTGCCAAACCTGGCCTCGAACGAGTTTCTGGATCTGTACGTCAAAAGGGCTGCCATTCTGGCGGCACTCAAACCCGAGTTGGGCTTGTGGTCATGGTCATAGTAGTACCCCTCGTCGTAGTAGGGGTCGCTGAAGATGCACTGTCTCTGAGTTTCGTTCCAGGAGATGCACCAGGCGGAGGCCCTGGCGGCTGTGGCCAAGGCAATCACCGACTTGACGTAGCCCGTGTCGTTGTAGGTGGCCAGGTACTCGAGCGCCAACATGCCGCCCATCAGGCCGCCAATCACGGTGGCTATACCCTTGACGCCAAGCGAGTCCAAAACCAACTTCTGGATGCCAATGTCGTCCTTGACCGTCACCAACGGGAAATTGGGCCCGTACGGCTTGCCGGTGCTCTTGTCGATGGTGACCGGGGAGCACGACCCGTACGGCGACCCGAGAAAGTTGATGCACACCACGAAAAAACGGGAAGGGTCAAACGTCTTGCCGGTCCCCAAGAGCGGGCCCCACCAGTCCTGGACGTCGCTGGAACCCGTGAGCGCATGGCAGATCAAGAGACAGTTGTCTCGGGCCTGGTTCAAGCGCCCCCACGTCTTGTACGCCACCGGAAATTGGTATAATGTCTCCCCACACTCCAAGTTGTACTCGGGGATCTCAATGATGGTCTGCCCAGGCACAATCGCCGCATACGAGTTGGTCCTGCCCTGCTCCTCGGTAACGTCTTTGTAGGTTTCGTTCGTCATGCTCAAATGTAGACAGATAGGATCCGAGTGTGAGCTGTTTGCCTGCGTAGTATCTCGCTAAAGTGCAATAGCTTCCAAAGTCTGCCTAGTAGTGATGTCCCACGTCGTTAGTGGTTCAAATGTCTAAAGAAACAACTGGTACTGAAAAGATCAAATGACTCAGATGGGATCTTTCGACCATCAAAGTGATTATCACCATTCACGTGACACGCCGCTTGCGGGTGCCGAATAGGAAATGGTGCATGGCGCTGCCTTTGTGTCACTGCCGCCGCCTTATCCACAGCTTCCATTGCCGGGGGATCGACTCCCATTTCCGAGCTGAAGGACCCTTCCTAGTGGAGGTGTGGATGTTAGGTGAGCTGGGACGGTATTGGAAGACTTCAAAGATAGGTGATTTGTGTGGGTAGTCTTTTGGGTCCGGTGGTGGTGGGGTACCATGTTACGGTGAGGCTAATAAATTAGGCTGCAAAGTGTGGCTGCCAATTGAAGAAGCAGCTTGTGGGGACAGTCAAGAGTGGGAGGAACGGAGGGGAGGAAAGTGGTGGCAGAGGCAATACGTAGAGATGAGTACGTCTGGGACGATTTATCGAACATGGAATTGGCCATGGTGGATGAACTCCTCTAGTGTAGTTGTTATTTCACAAGCTGTCGTGATTGGACAACTGTTGGTATATGCAACGGCATGTAACGTAGGTCTCGTCACTTCAAAGGACCTCGCTACATTTCTAATTACTCGTTGTTCATTAAAAGTGACAACTTTGGCAACTTGTTGGAAGGAGGATAGGTTACCACCAGTACTACATTTATCATTGCTCGTTATTCATTAATCCTTTAGCTGGCAAACTTGTTGGTTACTACCCGTACTACATTTACCATTACTCGTTATTCATTAATCGTTATATACATTCAGCTTCGGGAGACTTGTGGGGAGGTAACTGGAGTACCAGCAGTGCTGCTGGGACTGTTACTGGGGGTGGACTGTGTGCTTCTTCTGCTCAACGGACTGCTTCCCTTGGCAGATGGCTTTGATGATTTCAGTTCAGCTCTAGCTCTTTGGGTGCTTGACTCAGCATTCTTGGGAGTGTCCTTTCCATTGAGGCTCTCCCTCGACCTGAGGGCCTCTTTTGATTTGAGAGCTTCCTTAGACTTGAGAGCTTCCTTGGACTTTGAACCTTCCTTGAGAGACTCCCTCGATTTGAGAGCTTCCTTTGACTTGGAACTCTCCTTAAGAGACTCCTTCGATTTGAGAGCTTCCTTCAACTTGAGAGCCTCTTTTGAATGCGAGGCGTCCGTCAACCTGAATATCTCCTTTGTCGTGACGTGCTCCTTTGACCTGGGACTATCTTTCGAAGTTCTGCTGCTCTTAGAACCTTGCCTTGACCTTCTTGGAGAAACGTCAGCTGAAGCGTTTGGGGTCTCTCCCCGCCTATTGGTTGGACTGCGAGTTTCTCCCCTACGGCTCCTGCTTTCCGAAGGAGTCCTGACTCCACTGCCATGTGAGTCGACCTTGTGCACTATTCCCTTGGAACTACTATAGCTACGAAGATCGGGCTTGCCATTGTCTTCGTCCTCGGAGTCCACCTCAACCTCAGTTGTGTCGTTCTCGTCATAAATATCGTCTTCCTTGAGATACTTGTCGGATTCAAAATCAAGCTCATCGTTATCAGGTTCCTCGGGTGTTTCGTGTACGGTTGGAGTCTGGGCACCAGAGCGGAAATCAGGATGTTGGTTCTTATAAGCTTCATTGTTTCTTTGTTTGGTCAAGATTAAAGCTCTTGCATACTCCATTTCCGAGTAGATGGCCTCAATGGCATTGGCAACCCCATCTTCGTGCATTATGCACTCGCTCAACTTCCTAGCCTTTTCGATCATGGTGGGGTCCAGAATGACAGTCTTAATAGCCTCTGTCAACGACTTGGCATTCAACTTCTTGAGCCCAACACCAACCCCAACCTCCTCCACTCGAGACGCATAAAAGAATTGGTCCCCAAAGAAGGGCTTGATGATGGTTGGCAATCCACTTCTCAAGGTGGCACCTGTGGTTCCAGAACCTCCGTGATGTACAGCAGCATCGATCTTAGGGAAAAGCCAATCATGTGGAATGGCCCCAGAGTCATATATTTCCTCTGGAAGCTCCACTTCTGGCTCTTTGTCTTCCTCCTTTTTGCTTAAACGGTCAGACCATCCCTTGTTCAAGATACAACGGACGTCTGCATCCTGCACCGCTTCCACAATTGCTTTCGTCAACTTTTTGGCATTACTCACCACAATCAGGCCAAACCCAATATAAACAATCTTCTTCTTGTCCTTTCTGGCCTTCTTCATGAATTTGACAAGATCCTCAGGAGGTTTATAGTCGTCTCCTGAACCTTCATCCAAGAACCAATACCCAGTGACCTTAACCCAGTCAGGGAAGTCAACAGAAGTTGGGAAGATGCTGGGTGAAATATTGTACAAGAATGGAATCTTGTATTGGGCCAACTTGTACAAGTTTGTCTTAGGCAACCCCAAAGTTTCAACTCTAAACTTGTTGACTTGACCAGAAATACCCTTCCAAAAGACGTTTTCAAACATGACATGGGTCAAGTAGTTGTATGAACTACCCTTCTTTTGGTCAGGCACAATAAAAGCATGTGGATAGGCTTTGGTACGAGTCCAAGGCATTGTGAAGGCTCTCATGTATGGAATTCCCAATGCCTCGGCAATGTGCACACCACCCATGGCAGATGGACTTTCAATTAAGATGTCACATCCCTGGCATGCCTCCCAACTAGTCCTAAGAAGATCGAGAATCCACCCTTTGAACTTTGAGCTTGCTTCCTTTAAAAATGCAACACTCATAGAACCGTGAGACACCATGAGGGCCATCAACTCCGAAGGGTCACCTGCAATTTCCTTAAACTTCATGCCATGTTTGAGAATCCATTCTTCAAACTCTTTGTGTGTTGCAATTGTCACATTGTGACCTTCGGCGAGAAGACCCTTACCCAAAGAGATATAAGGTTGAACGTCACCTCTCGATCCAATGGTCAACAAGACAAAGTTGTAGGAGGTTGAAGGTTTAATTTCTGTCTTAAAGAATGGGGAGTCTTCCAACATGATAGGAATATCCAATCCTGCAATGGTGTTGAGTTTATCTTCAAACATTTTGAGCCTGGCATTCTCAATTCTAATCTTTGCCAATTTCTTATCTTCTTCGTAGGTGGTCTTGGATACTGTCGAACCAGTTCTTTCATCGGTGGGATTGTGGTATCCTTTCATGTGCTTCTCGAGAGTCTCTTTAAAGTCATCTCTTGCTTGTTGGGATCTAAACTCAAAGCTGATTTCCTCGTGTGGATGGGCCGTGATGGTTAATCCTGAGTAAGCAATCTCAATTCCCTTTTCATTGTCAAAAGAGTCGACGCTCTTTAAGGGAAGAATCATCTTTGTAGAAACCCCTGGCAATAAACTTCTAAAGCAGATATCCTCGTTACCGAGATAAATCTTACCATAGACAGGAAGGGTTCTTTGCAAATGGGCATAATATGTTGCAACCAACTTCTTTTCTGGTCCCAACGAGAAGTGTTCTCTAAAGTGCTTCTCTGAGACCTCTCTGGTGGAAGGATCGGGAACATAATAGTTGTCATTGGGACTTGTTTCGTCATAGTGACTTGGGTTGGACGTCCACATGTTGCTGACGGAAGAGAAAGCCTTGATATTCTTCTTCAAAGATCCAAGTTTAGATTTCTTCTTGACATCAGTTGGAGTTTCTGGGGGCTCAGACAAGTTCAAAGGACTAGGTATGATTGACTCGAGATCAGAAATGCTAGCAGCTCCCAGAAACTTGTCTAAATCACCCATGTGGTCCTTCAACTCTCTGTACTTTGACACTGCAACCTCGATGTCTCTTCTGGACGTTTCAAATGACATCTTCAAGCTTTTGAGACCTCTTACAGACAAAGGACGGGGAAGATTAAGCACTTGTGGAGGTGTGCTTGCTTCTGAGTAGGAAAGATGTTGAAAGTCGGATTTCTCATAAGAGTCGTATAATGACAAGTGAGATTCTGTGGTACTGTGGAGATCAGAGGAACTGGAGGATCTCTTGAAGATTTTCGAAGGATGTGTAAGTGTTTTCCCTATCTTCTTCAAAGTGGAAGCTCTTTCGTCCGTTTGCAGTTGGTCAAACTCGTCACAGAAGATGGCCGATTTCAAGTGGCCATTCAAGACGGATATTTGACTGATAATTGAGCTGGTGTGGGAGTTTGGTTCCAATGTGGAGATTGTTCTTTGAGAGTCTCTAGATTGTCTCGAGTCCTTCCTGACCAAACTCTTGGCACGGTCCAAAATGTTCGACTTTTCAGTAGTTAAACTGGAGAGCGACTTGTTTTCACTGGCTTGGTGGGCTTCGTGTACTATATCCAGAAGATTCTGGAAGAAGCGTTCACCGTCTCTGAAGAATACAAAAAAGTTGGAATCCACTAAAAAGTTGGACTTTTTGGAACCAGTATCGCCTTTAGCAAGTTTCCTTCTAAGTCGCTTGGTGGTTGTCTGGTTGGTGCCAGAAGCACCCTCGTCAGTGTAATGTACACCAAAGGACATGGGGATATCCGAGTCATCCACATCTTCTTCGTCCGACGATTCGTCAGTGTCGTCGCCCTCCCCACCACCTCTGATGATCTGGATCTCGTGGTCTGCCGAAAACAAGGAGTTTCTGTGGAAGTCAAGGATGTTGTCAATCGGGATCTTAAGCAAGATTTCATTGTTGGAGTTGGTGTTATGCAATTGGAAGATGATCTTGGTCAAGTTGTGGCACCATTTTCTGGCCGAATACAAACTATCTGTTTGGAACTTGTAGGTCTTATTTGTGGTGGTCAACTTGAACCAGGCACCACTGGCCAAGTTATCGGAGGCATCTTCGTGCTTTTCGTCTTCGTGAAGGGAGAAGTAGCTCGACTGTTCGGATTCGTCGTCGGTGGAGGAGTCTGGGCTGAAGAGGCCTCTGGGCGAGAGGAGGCCGTCGTTGGAGTTGCTGCGTGCCGACTTGGGGGACATGACACCGCCACCCAGCGGGCTGTGGTGCATGGTGGTGCTCTCCTTCTCAATCACCTCGGCCTTGATGCAGGACCTCAAGTCGATGACGATGGACGGGAAGTAGAGGTCGGTGGAGGAGGAGTAGATGCTGAGGGTCTGGGGCCTCAAAATGGCCCAAAACCGGTGGGTGATGACGGAGGAGAAGACGGTTTCACCGTACTTGACCTGTTTGTAGCCCAACGAGCCGTATTGGATGATGATACCCGAGTCGTCGTACTGGGTGAAGGTGTCTGGTTCTGCGGCAGCTTCTCGCTCGGCGTCGGCCGAGAAGGCCTTGGGCAAGATAGCAAAAAACAAGATGGCCTCACGGGTCAAGTACAAGTGGCCCTGTAGCATGACGTCCTTGATGAGCCAGGCCTGGTAGTTGCCGTAAAAGTAGTCGTCGTCGCTGATCTCAAACACACGCTGCAACTTTTTTGCAATCTTGATGCGGAGCTTGTCGTGGGCCTCTTGGGGGAGCTCCTGGGGCCTGTCTTTGACCTTGATGAGGATGCCTTCACTGGTGGCGGCATCCAAGTTGTCTATTATGGACTGTTGGAACGGTGTGATGTCGTCCTGGGAGAGCTTGTCCAAGGAGAAGGTTCTGTTCAACTCGTGGAGGGGCCCGCTGGAGTGGGAGGTGGTCAGGTAGAAGGACTGGTTGACGTCCGTGGAGTCGTGGGCAGAGGCCTGGTCGACTTCTGGCTTGTTTGCCCAGGGTTCAGGGTCGTACGGCTGTACCGGCTCCTCCACGTCATTTTGCTGTGGGGAGGAGCCTGGAAAGGCGTGCTTGGCGACGCCTGCGTCGATGGATTGCAGGGGCGTGGTGGGCACCAGGCCGGGGGCGGCACTGCCGGCAGCACTGCCGTCGACCGGCAGGTCCTGGTCAATGTCGGTGTCTGTGTCTGTGTCGGTTTCCGAATCGGAATCGTAGACCCCATAAAATGGAAGCTTGGGTAGTCTGGGGAGCAAAAACGAGCTCCTACTTGTAGTTTGTTGCAAAAGACACGGCTTGTAGCTGGAACTCTTGCGGATGGACTCCAAGTCGTTGGCCATCTCGTGTTCGTCGGTCTCGTCGCCCGCCAACTTCTTCAATTTGTTGACGCTGATGCCCGAGTGGGAGAAGGCGGTGGAGATCAAGTTGACAAAGTGGTTGGGGGTCTTCAAGTCGTCGTCGACGGGGTTGGCCATGTCGATCTCGTCGTCTTCAAAGTAGTCGTTGCGGGCGTCGTCTGGCGACGACGGACTACGGAGAAGGTTGAAGGGCGGCACCATGGAGATCCTGGAGTAGAGCGACTCTCTGGGCTGGGGCAACTCCACCGGTGTTTTGGTTTCGGGTCTGGGGCCGGCGGCAGTCTGGCTGCTGGCTCCTTCGTCAGACATGTTGGTTCAATTGTGGGGCAAAGGTACGGATTCACAGCCTATTATATGTAACGTCAATCTTATTCCTACATAAACACCAAGAATACCGGCTCCCCATTGAAGGCAGAAGAGCAATAAATTGTGCACACAGACGCTGTGCAGGACCGTTCAGGGTACAAACTTCGGGTTGCTACAAGATGGGGCATTGTGCGTTCCAGCCGAACCGAGGCCACTGCTGGAGGTCCCGATACATGGGCTACATGCCCGCCGCCACTGCTGGTGTCCTGGGGGGAACCGAAATGTTGAGCCACCTGTGATGTAGCTACTGCCTAGTTGGCGTGTTGGCGGCGATCGGAGAAGATGGGGGTTAGCATGTGATAATGCCGGCGGCCATCACGAACCTTCTAGAGATGAGGGCAACACCAGGTGCAGCCTTCTCTGGGGCCCTGGAAGGTCGCCGATGGGCGGCGGGGGGCCAGCGCTCGGCATGGGCGCCGCCAGCAACCTCGGCTGGCACCCTGATTGGCTGCACTGGTTGAGGGATCTGGGCCTCGTACGGGTCCAATACGGCAGGAGGGCTCGTGACAAGATCAGGTCTCGCAACCGTCTGGCACAACCGTCGCTTCCGTCGCCACCGCAAGTTTCACGACCCAAACGGGTTGGTTGCTACAGAGTGGATGTACGGAGGGGAGTGTGGGGATGTTTGGTGTGGATAGATGGTGTGGATGTGTGGATCGGCTAAGCTTCAGAGGTAAATGGTACCATTTGTTCTATATCTATTATGTACAGGCTGGTCAGTTCTCGCCGTGCCTTCGGAGATGCGATCGGCCAGGGCCTAGCTTGGCCAGGGCGATTCCATGGCATAGAGCTTGTGCGGCGATGTGTGAGTTGTGTGACTCTCATGTGGTTAAGGGTCTGGGTGTGAGATGAACATGGCCGAAGGTCATATCCTGGTCGGTTACGATCGTGACGCTGATATGGTCAGATAGTGCTTTTGCAATGACGACCGAGGCCAAATAGTCTGGTCATGGCCGGAGGCCATATTCTCATATAGCTGCTTAACGTAGTAAATGGCCGAAGGCCATATATTCTCATACTGCTTAACATAGTGCTGAAGGTCTGGTCATGGCCGGAGGCCATATATTCTCATAAGGTCATATAGCTGCTTAACGTAGTGAATGGCCGAAGGCCATATATTCTCATGCTGCTTAACATAGTGCCATGGCTGAAGGTCTGGTCATGGTCGGAGGCCATATATTCTCATAAGGTCATATAGCTGCTTAACGTAGTGAGTGGCCGAAGGCCATATATTCTCATGCTGCTTAACATAGTGCTGAAGGTCTGGTCATGGCCGAAGGCCATATATTCTCATGCTGCTTAACATAGTGCTGAAGGTCTGGTCATGGCCGAAGGCCATATATTCTCATGCTGCTTAACATAGTGCTGAAGGTCTGGTCATGGCCGAAGGCCATATATTCTCATGCTGCTTAACATAGTGCTGAAGGTCTGGTCATGGCCGAAGGCCATATATTCTCATGCTGCTTAACATAGTGCTGAAGGTCTGGTCATGGCCGAAGGCCATATATTCTCATAAGGTCATATAGCTGGTTGTAGTGACGAAGGCCATAAGTTCTCTTTGGGTCATATAGCTGGTTAAAGTAGTGACGAAGGCCATATAATCTCACATATTCATAAAGTTGCTTGACTCGACTGGCCGAAGGCCATGTAATCTCATTTGGTCAAATAGTGCTTTGGCTAATGACTGGCCGAAGGCCAAATAATCTCATATTGTCACTTAACTTGAACGACTTGCCGAAGGCCATATGCTCATATGGTCATAGTGCTTTGTCTTGGACGGAGGTTTGGCCGAATGCCATATATTCTCATTGGATCATATAGCTGCTTCACGTATGGCCGAAGGTCATATATTGTCATGCTGCTTAACTTGGTGACATGGCCAAAGGCCATATATTCTCATAAGGTCATATAGCTAGCATACAATTCATTAAGTTGCTTGCTTGACCTACTGGCCCAAGGCATTATGCTCTCATATTGTCATATTTCATGGACTTGTATGACATGTTTGGCTTTTGGACTCGTTTGGGTCAAGCTGGTCTAGTGTTACCTAAATGACATATTCATCGGCATTTTTGGCCGTGGCCCATGTTTCAGTGTTACCATATGAAAAAGTTGACCTTGATCGACTTCATTGGCCATAGGCCTATTTCAGCCTGTGTCAATATAAAAGATGGTCCAAGATAGATTAGTTAAACATGACTGACTTCTTAGGCCTTCGGCCTGGTTCGAGAAAGATTAGCACTTGTCTGACTTCTTTGGCCATAGGCCTAATTCAGCCAGTTGCAATATAAAAGAAGACCTTGACTGAATTCTTTGGCCGGCCTACTTTGAGTCTTGCCAAAGGATAAAAGTTGACCCTGACTGATTAGGCCTTCGGCCTTGATTGGCCTTCGGCCTATTTCAGTCTGGCCGTATGGTAAAAGTTGACCCTGATTGACTTCTTAGGCCTTCGGCCTGGTTCAAGAAGGATTAGCACTTGACTGACCTCTTTGGCCATAGGCCTATTTCAGCCAGTGCCAATATAAAACATGACCCTGATTGACTTCTTAGGCCTTCGGCCTGGTTCAAGAAAGATTAGTTAAACATGACTGACTTCTTAGGCCATCGGCCTGGTTCGAGAAAGATTAGCACTTGAATGACTGCTTTGGCCTTCGGCCTTGATTGGCCTTCGGCCTATTTCAGTCTGGCCGTATGGTAAAAGTTGACCCTGATTGACTTCTTTGGCCTTCGGCCATGATTGACCTTGCCATGATTGACCTTCGACCATGATTGACATTATGAGTCGGCCGCTCAATCCAAAGCATGGTTCTTCAATAACCTGTTCAATTCACTGCTAGGATTCCCGTAGAGATCCGTAAACTTACCATCCTCTATAATCTCCCCCAGAGAACTCAAAACAACCACCCTCTCACTGTTCTTGATCGTAGACAACCTATGAGCAATGGAAATCAACGTCACCTCCTTCTCCTTATTAAGCTTGTTCAAGTTCTTCATGACTGTCTCCTCACTAATCGAGTCCAAAGCAGAGGTGGCCTCATCTAGGATAAGCAATTGCGGCTTGCGTATCAATGTCCGTGCCAACAGTATCCTCTGCTTTTGACCCCCACTAAGCTGTGTGCTGTTCAGCGGACCAATGACCGTGTCGAGCCCCTGGGGCAAGGTATGCACAAACAAGTGTGCATTGCTGAGTCTCAAAGCAGTGTCAATCTCCTCGTCAGTGGCATCGGGCTTGCCAAACACAACGTTCTCGCGGATGGTCCCGCTAAACAACAAGGATTCCTGCTGCACATACCCCAAAAGACTTCTATAGTGGTTGAGGTTCAAGTCTTTGACGTTGTTGCCGTTGACCAAAACCTGTCCGTCGAGCGGCTCGTAAAACCGAAGCAACAACTGGGAAATGGTGGACTTACCGCTTCCAGAGGGCCCGACAATGCAGATGTTCTCCCCCTTGTCGATCTTCAAGTTGAAGTGGTTGAGTATAGGCACATGCTCCAACCGAGATGGGTACTGGAACTCAATGTTGCGAAACTCAACGGTTCCGTGGACAGTGTCGATTTTCTTGCCCACCTCGGTCTTGATGCTGGGTTCCGTCTCCATCACCTCAAAGATTCTCTCGGCAGCACCAATCCCCTTCATCAACTCTGTGTAGAAGTTACCCAAACCAAACACCGACGACCCTGTGTAGATGGCGTACATCATAAAACTGGTCAAATCACCCACAGTCATCTCGCCCATGCCAATCAACTTGGTTCCAATCACCAACAACCCGATCATCGACACATTCCCCAAGAACCCGTTGAAACCGTAGTAGAACCCACTCAACTTGCCTTCTCTGATGGAGGTGTCGACAATTTTCTGGATCTCGTGGTTGTACTCAACAACGGTGTCTCTCTGTTTCAGGAAGCTCTGGATGGTCTTTAACCCGTTCAACTTCTCCTCGGTCACCTTAGTCATCAACCCCAAGTTGTCTTGCACTAGCCTGGAGAGCGACTTGATCCGCCGACCATACACCAGTGACATCACAATCAACGGTGGAAACAACAAACTCATAGATAACGTCAACTTCCACGAAACATAGCCCATCATTGACAAACCCACCAAGCCGCTGATAAAGGCCCTGGCACCGTCGCTGATGTTGCCACTCAACGTCTTGGCTATCACCTGGGTGTCACTCGACAAACGTGATATCAAGTCCCCGGTCTTCATACCGGTCTTGGTGGGACCCACGTCAAAAAAGTAGGAGTCTTGTGATAGTATCCTCGAGAAGATTTGCAGTCTCAAGCGGGCCGCCAACTTCTCGCCCGCCGACCGCAACAAGTAGACTCTCCCGAAGTTGGCCACGGCACCCACTGTGAACAACACCCCGAGGCACGAGTACAATTCGTTAGGCGAAAGCCCAAACACCTTGGTGCGCTCCTCCTCCTTCTCCTTGTCTTCGGGGTCCTCGCTCAACTTGGCCGTGTCCATCACCTTCCCAATGAACAACGGAAGCGACATGGATGTGGCTGACGTCACCAACAAGCACGAAAAGGCAAAGAACAAGAGCTTGAACTCAGGTTTGGCCAACTTGACGAGCTTGCTGATGTCCCGGCCCACCTTGGACTTGTCTGCTTTGGCGGCGCTTGACGAGTTGAGCCGTACATGCTTCAAAAGCAGCGGCGGATGCCGCCCAAATAGAGCGCTCCGGCTCAAGAGCGTGCTGGGGCCCTTCACTGGCCCCGACCTGGCTATCAATCTCGTGGTATTGGGTAGTAGCCGAGTCAAAAACATCGGTGTATCAGAATGGTAATCTTTTGTTCTTTACCGTTTTTTGAAAGGCTGACGAGGAACGAGCGTACGAGCGTACGAGCAATACGACGGTGCCACAGTGAACGTTACAGCCGTCTTTCGGTGTAAACTAAGAAGGATATCGATTCTGGAGCGTGCTGAGAAGTGCTCCGTGTAGTTAGTTGGACCTTTGCTTGTGTTTTGGCCCGCAGATCGGGGGGTTTTCCTTTGATGGAGTAGCTTCAACTTTTGTTGAATTTTTGTCTCTGAGCGTTGCTTAACGAAGGCAACAAGAGAACTGGTGCGTAATTGACCGTCCACCTTTCATCTGGTATATATGCGGGACATCGGGGGGTGGCCATGAGGGAGTAAGAAGAGGGTTTTGGTAAGTTCAATGGAGTTTGGACGGCTTTAGCCAACACAATTCCGACTTGGGGTACGGACACGGACGGAATTACATCTGGGATATCACCGGGACAAGTAAGAACCACGGGGTTTCGAGTGGTAGGGAGATAATACCACTGGAATGGCCCTTTTAAACATATCCGGTAATCAATTGAGGTGTTATCGGGCAGTTTTTTGCTGTTCTACAACCAATTAGCTGAGTTGTTTGCTATACAAAAATCTATAAACCAGGCGGGAGTACACCAAAGTTACTAGGTGTGGTTGAACCCCCTCAATTGTAGTTTTCAAACCAATTTCAGACACTTTCTACATGTCTCCGCCGTTTTCCGTGTTGCTACTTACCGTTTGCAACTTCTAGTTGAGTTTCTCTACCCTCCTGACCCACACCTCCCTTGTCACACCCTACGCAATTGGTTGATCAGACGTAACCATTCGTCGTCAAATCCACAATCCACCAAGTGGACTTTTGCCTCTATTCCCCTTAATATCCCCGGATTAATATAGAAGAGCTCGGGGTTTCCACACAAGTCCAACTTGGTAAGATTTGGAAGAATCCCCTTCAACAGCATATTCAAACTTGGGGCAAACTCGTGGAGACTGGACACTCGAAACAGCAATTCTCGAATGCTGCAGGGCAAATTCCGTAGAAACCGTTCCGAAACCTGGTATATGTTGTTGTCGTCCATGCACAAACGCCGCAACTTGGGTGGGAACTCAAAGTTCTTGGCCAAGGCGTCCTTTTCGGGAGTGTCGTTAATCAAAACAATGCTGCTGGTACACTCCAACACCTCTAGGTTGACAAACCGCCTGAAAATCTTGCCCCACATCATGCCAAAGTAGTCTCCGATCTCGGTGCATGAGATCTTGAGCGAAACTAGCTTCTGGTCAAAGGGCAGGCTCGTAAGGCTCACCAACGACTTGATGGTCATCACCAGGATGGATGCTGGGTTTTCCACTAGTAATAGCCGCCCGCAAACCTCAAACGAAAGCGATTCCACGTTGTGCAAGTAGCTGCTGATGGTGTTGGCTTTGGGGTTGGCGTCCTCAAAGATCTGCGATAACAACTTGAGCGACTTGACAAAGTCGGAGTAGTCGTCGATGGCCCTCCACACCATGATCCTAACGTGGCGTGGGGCACACTGCCAGAACATCTGGTCCGCGAGGTCCAACCGCTTGCTCAGATCCACGAGTGAATTCAACGATAGTATCGAGTCGTGCCGGTCGTATAAGGGGATGGTATTGTTGCTCACCACTACCAACTGCAGCTTGTAGAGCCGATGTATTATCAACACCATCATGGACCTGGTGACAGGATCATCGTACTCCTTCAACTTGAGGAGCATTCCCCGGCACTCCTCGGGGTCTAGGTACGAGAAGATCCGGAGTGTCACTTCAGATGGTAGACTTCTCATGAAAGTGATTTCTTTAGCAATCGCGGGGGACAAAATGTGACCAATGTGGGGGAGCCATCTAAAGGTGAAGAGCCGAAGTGCCTGGAGGTGCCATCAAAAACAGAAGGAGCCAATAAGAACTCATAAGGGGGTTACCCCAGTAGCTAGCCCCATGTAGCTACACTGATTTCACCTGAATGCGGTGCTAGGAGTGTCAAACACGCTAGAAATGGCACTTCAACTACCTCATTGCTGTGGCACATCTTCTCTAGAGTAGTAGGAGCCATAATTGGCCTCCACTGGGAAGTCCTGGTCCATTTCGGTGTCTTCAATAGGGGAGTTTTCTATGCTCTGTTCAATATCGATCTCCGAATCGTCCATGTCGACGTCCTTCTCGATGTCCTTGTCTAGTCGGATGGTATCCCAATACTTGTACCCCAAGTTGACCTCCTCACTAAGGGCCCTCTTCTTGCTGAGTCTCTCCAAATCTAGCTTGTTTTCGTGGAAAATGATGCTCCACATCTGGTTGATGGAGACGCCGTTTTCCTGGATCAACTGCACCATGCGGTCGTAGTTCTTGACGGCCAGGATCCTGACCGAATTCGACACATTGTACTTTCGGATGAACTTGTTGAACATGCGGATGCTCCATTTCTGAAAGCGGAACACCAACAAGAGCTTGCTGCTGTACCACTTGATCAACTGGTACTTGGCCATGGCGGTCTCGTTAAAGTGGTTGGTCAACTTCTCGACAATGTAGGCGTTGAGCTCGGGCCCGTGTGACGTCGGCGGCAGCCGCTTGTGGACCCCCATGTTGACTACGTTGGCGTTGATCTTGTATTCGCCGCCATACTCGGCGTGGAGCTTCTTGATTCGCTTGGTGGTCTCCGAGATGTGGAGCCCGTCCAAAAGACTGTCCAACTTGATTCGCTTCCCTCGGCTGATATACATCTCATCATCACCTTCTGGTGCTCGAGAATGTTTCCTTGACGTGCTCATAGACATTCATAACTTATATCATAACGTTCCAGAACAAGTGTCTATGGCGGCAGCCGCTTCCTTTATATATTTGCTGGTTGTAGCTTCTAGAATTTGCGAGAAAAAGAATGATCGGAAACTACAGCAGCCAAAAGGCCTAACAAAAAAACAGAGAGTGATAAACTCCATACACTTGTCTAAATACCCTATAACCTTTGCTTATATACTAGTAGAGTCGATGTTCTCTTCCTCCTTGACATTGCCCAAGAGATCGTGGCACATTTGGTCGTACAACAGCTTCATGGAGCGCAAGTCCTTGATGGACATCAGGTCAAAGTCCACATTGAGGTAGCGAGTCAACTCGTCGTCGTTGGGCAGCGACCTCAACTTTCTGGGCGGCTGGCCTTGGCCCTGCTGGGGCAATGGGGGGAGCTGGTGCTGTTGTTGTGAAGGGTTCAAACTGATGTTGTTGAACCACTTATCCATGATTTGTAGACTGCTTGTTCTCTTGTCGTACTCGGGTCTTCTGTGGGAAGTGTTTTGCCCTTCAGCCAATTCACTTGAAGAGCCAGTCTCCAAAGTGTGTAATGAGCTGTGAGATACATTCTTGTTTTCCTCCTGCAACTCCGAGGTGGTGTTGTTCAACTTGGTCATGAACTCAGACACACCACTGGCAAACTTGGACGTGATTGAGTTGCGCTTGTTGTTGGTGCTTGCGGATGCTGTGGTAGTTGCCGATGAGATGGTGTTGACAGAAGCGCTGTTGGCGATGTTTGAGTTTGTGAAGGACGACGACCGAGTTCTTGTGTGGCTCGGAGAGATCCTGTTGATCAAGTTCAGCGATCTTCTGAGCGGGGTGGTGAAGCTGGGTTGGTCGCCGTTTGAGTCGTCGTCGGCCTGGGGCTCTTCTTCATGCTTGAACTGTGGAACCAGGACCGAGCTGATGCGTCCAATGATACTTCTCATCATGGTGAAGGTGCCTTCTTTGTTTTCCGGCTGCAGTTCGTCGGGGGACCCCAACGATGGGAACTGTTCGCTGTTCAAGTGGGCTTTCAAGCCACTGTTGGATCTCGACCGTGTCTCGTTGATCTTGTTGTTGATGACGTTCATGATGGAGGAGGACCTCGACCTCGTGGTGGCCTCGTGCTCCTTTTGCTTTTCCTGTTCCTCTCTGGCCAGGATCTCTTCGGCTAACTTGCCGTCAGGAAGCTGGAAGTGGGACTCTAATTCTTGGTCAACCAAACTGGCCAAGGATTGGTTCAAAAATTTGTTTGAAAATTGTGAAGATACTTCCTCATCCGAAGAAGAAGAAGATGCAGATGCAGCTCCGTTGGACACCACTGGAGGGTCCGTTTTCGTCAACTCTCCAATCGTGACTTCAGATAAATAAGTGATGATTGCTTCTAGGTTTGTCAAATAGTAGTTGAGCTCGCCATTATTCAAGTATGTTTCCAGTAAATGTTGGATCACTTCCTTGTCGTTTTCAAAAAACTTGAACTCTGGAGGAATCAAGGTCTCCTCGCTCGATGCGGGCACCACCTTGGCCTCATTTAAGTTGAGAATGTCAAACAAGTTGCATGTTCTGTACTTATTTGCCAACACCTTGCTTGATCTATCCATAGGAGTGTAGTTGGAGTTCAAGTTGATGCTGTAAAGATCAACACTATACGGATCAAGCAAACTGAGGAAGTTCTTCATGAAAATGAAGTTCAAGTATAAGTCCGACTTGTGGTCCAACTTGTAGATGAGTAAGTATATCAAGGTTGGAAGAATGATGTCGTTTCCTATGTCGCTTCCCTTGAAACCACTTGCAATCAAGATCTTGATCAAGTTCTTGTGAATATCAACAATGCTTTTCAATTTAGATAATGGAGTGATGTTCTTTTCCTTCAAATCGGTCAAGTTCTGGATAATGGGCTGGAGGTCGGCCTCGGTCAAGGCTTCCACGTACTCCACCATCAACAAGTCCTTCTTGGAAAGCTTGTCTTCCTCTAAAAAGTTCCTCAAAGACAAGTTGCTGTGCTTCAAGTTGGACAACTTTTCCTCCAAGAACTCCTGGTAGATCATGTCCCTCTGGTCAAAACAAAAGATCTTGTCGTATAAGGTTGTGTCATCGCCGGTGTTAAAAAGTTTATGCTGTTCCGACTCAATGTTGTGGTAGATGACGAGGAACTTGAAGTAGTTGAAGACCCGCAACTGGTACAACGCGTCTGCGTCGTCTCTCTTCAACAACTTGATGGAGGAGGTGCTGTAGTTGGCGATGGCGAGCAAGTAGTCAAAGATCTTGGGGTTGTTGTTGAAACACGCCGAGCCGGCTATCAACAGTTTTTTGGTGCTCTGGGAACTGGTGAATGCTTGGATGACTAACGAGTACAAATCCTTGTAGTAGTAGTGGAAAAGCTTGGACAACTCGGGGAGCGTCAAAGGCGCCTGGTAGCGGGGCTCCTTCAAGTACTTGACAAACAACTCACGTAGCGTGGTTGCCAGAGACGCCGCAATCTCCGATTGTTGGATTTCCTCTTTAAGTAGGCCGGCTAACGACAAGTCTCCTGGAATCAGACTCATGGCTGTCACGGGTGCTATGCGGGGGTGGTGGTGATGGTGGCGACGTGCTGGCCTTGGGCTTATCGGCAAAGGGATGTGAGACGCCTTCAGATGGTAAGGACAATTATGTCTATAAAGGAGAGAGAGAGCAACAAAACAAGGTAGAAGGGATATAGAAAATCCTTATTTGAACTATGTTTTTGCTTGAACTGACGTCTCCTCGAATGCTAACACGCTTGTCTCTTGTGGCTAAGGGAGTTCCTGGGCTGGTTCCTAAAAAAAAGTATAACTTTTTGTATTTATGACTGCTTTTAATTCTGCCAGATTTTGCCGTGCTCTCCTGCTGCTTGTATAATTTTCGGCGGGCTGCGCTACGGGAAGGAGACGGCCCAAGGGAGGACTCGCCTACCGGGGAGGATGGCGGAGCGAACATTACAGGCTAGAGGGGAAGCAACCACCGCCTTGGGCGTGCTGCCCGGCGTCTGGTTTTCCGCTACAGAGAGACATATCGTGGCCTGGAACCAACGTGGATCTGGCACAGATTAAGACTGTAAAACGTGTTGGCAACTAAGTCACACTTTAGTTGCGAGGTCACCCGGGCCAGAGGGCTGGCGCTATCAACAGGGTTCAGGCATGGCCACAGTGGGCCGGTGGCACGGGCATCAAGCGGCTTGGTTCCAGCCGACTGGCCATGGGGCACGAGGCAAAATACCTAATGGGCTGTGCTCCAGTGTGTAATGTGGAGGCGGATATACCAGGGGGGCTAAACTGCACCCACCGTCGTATATCACGATCGGCCCTTTAAATCGGACACTGGCTTGCACTATCCGTGACACTGGGGCAGATCCTGCAATCTGGCGGTCCCGTCCGAGGCCACAGGCTGCCTCCTGTAGCACCATCAGAGCAGTGGCAGCGTGTCGCTTATCAGTCCGAGTGTGCTGGTGAACCCTTTCAATGCCTGCTCTCGCTTTTCTTACCCGGCCAAACATTTGCAGCAAAATTTTCAGGAGTATAAATAGCTTGAGACTCCCATGTAAAAAAAAATAATTGACAGTGTTAACGTAAGTTTGGACATCAACTAGTTGTTAAGGATGAAACTTTTAACTCAGCTCACTCAGAGTCTACCGATGCTGATAACTTCCTTTTCCAACAATCATCATTTTCTGATAGCAACTAAACTTTGTTAAGCATTTTACTAACAAGTATAAGGTGGAGATAGTACAACGTAGCGATTTGCCGATGGACAGCATTGAAGTTGTGTTGAATCATCTTGAGGGTTCCTGTTGATGCAGGGGATTTGTAGTGTGTCCAACGAGAAGGCATATATCGAGGGCATGTCTCAAGAAGCATGTCTCAAGAAGGGCATTTCTCAAGAAGGGCATTCTCAAGAAGGGCATTTCTCAAGAAGGGCATGTCTCATGAATGGCATGTCTCATGATTGGCATGTCTCATGAATGGCATGTCTCATGAATGGCTTTTAGCAAATGTAGTGAAGCCAGGTGGGTGAGGAGCGTAGCTTCGCTGATTGACGTTTTCAGTCAGGATGGCATGAAATGCTAGTTTGGCTTGAAACATATTTTGCATGGTTATGCCTTTCAACTAGCCTGGTTTGCATGGTAGTCCTTTCAACTAATGTCGCTCATCAACTTGGTTGCATAGCCACCAGCTCGCCCCTACTCATTCCATTGAGGTGGACTCTTGGGCCGGGCATCCTCAATCTCAGTTGTCTGTGGAATCAAGTACTGAGCAGTAGCCTTGCTGCCATTGGGTTTGAACTGCACGTTGGACTTCTCAAAAAGCTCCTCTTCGTACTTTTCAGGACTAAAGTTGTTGAGCAACACGTCGGGACCCATGATGACCCAACCTGGTCTCAAGCGGAGAGGCTTGTCGTAGCCGGTTTTCGAGGGCACAATGTGGAGTCTCCGGTTGGAGTTGGAGAAGTTCTCGGCAACCCTATACATGGAATCCGGAGTAGCATTGTTCTGCTGTCCCACCGGGGTGGTGGGCAGCTCGATTTGAAGATCGGTGTCCACATTACAGTGGATCAAGTGGTTGTCGGTGGATCTCCGAACAGTCCCCGTGATGCACATCCAGCAGTGCCACTGCTGCTTTTCGAACAACGAGTCTTTGGAGTTCTCGGTCGGGTAGTAGGGCGAGTCCTTGTTGACTGGCAAAAAGATGAGTTCCTCCGACCGTCTGAACTTCTTGTTGAAGTTCTCGTTGTTCAACACCTTGTTCAACTCCTGGATCTTGTGTGTGGTGGACCAGATGAACAAGAATCCTGGCTTGGCACACAACTTGTGGATTTGGATGTTCATGAGAATGGGCAAAATGAACTGGTTTTCAACCAACGCCCCAATCATGATCACGTCAAACTTCAACCCGTAGTTGTTGGTCCACCTGTTCAACGTGGGGATGATCTGATTGGTAGCAACCCTGGCACCATACGGCTTTACTGCGTGCTTTTGAATTTGTCTTCTTTTGAGGCGATGAAGCGTGCTTAACTTGGGGTATCCTTCAGCAGGACAGCCAGCGTTCCGTATATATTCAATTGGTGATACACCAGTGTGGAAGTAGTTGTCAGAGTAGTCATTCTCTTCGGATTTGGTGCTTAAAGTCTTTTTAGGTTCCTCTTTCTCCTCCTTACCAACCTTGGTTCTGGATCCAAACTTCTTGTAGACGTAGCGGGTATCTGCTTGGCTGGACATCTTGCTATGACTTGTACCTTTTTGGCTGCTAATTTCTTTCTTTATATGTCGCAAAAAATGTGGCCAAAAATGCACGAGTCGGTTTCAGAAAAAATGGCTGCAACAACCACAAAAGATCTGGCGGCAGACGTTATGAAGGAACCTCAGGCACTTTTGAGCAGTGACCACTCGTCTAGCAACTGTTTGAGAAGTTCAGGTGTAAAGAATAACACATCTATTCCAAATGCTGATTTTGAAACGTCTCTGAGCGGGGATATCATGTTCAAGAAACAAGTGGATTCGTTGGTCCGTCAAGCATTAGAACTAGTCAAACAAGAGGTGTGTATATGGTGTAAAACATTAAGATTGATTGGGTTAATATCTAACATTTCTAGGAAAGCTGCTTGGTATCCCGAGAAGTAGTGGAAAGATTTGACAGCTTGTTGGGCTGTATGGAGTTTGTTACCAAAGATGTTGTCATCCATTTGATCGAAAACGACTTCTACTTCAATTTGGCAAAACTCGATTTGAAAGAGTGTCACCAGGATATGAATCTCTTACAAATCAAGTTCTTCAAGCAAATGATTTCCTTTCTATTGCAGAGTTTAGTTGAGATGCCCATGATTGTGCTTGTTCAAGTTCCTAAAGCGTTGGAGAAATTCCTTCTAAACTTCAAAGATTTGGACAGATTAATAGAGCACCAAAAGTTATATTTGAAGAGACTCCTATCAGATACTCTTCTGTTGCTTGAAGCTCACACGTTTATGGTTGATGCTTGGTTGGATATGGGCGACTTTCAGGTCTACCACTTTTGCAGCGAGTTATTATTCAACCACGAAGACCTCGAGCAAGCACAAAACTTTATCAAAATCTGTTTGTTGGCCAGAGAAAGTGAAAAGCTATCAAAATGGTTGGTAGACTCCCACGTCTGTTCACATTTTGAGCACAAACTTTGCCAGAGCTTTGTGATTATAACGCACAACAGGGTAGATCGAAGTTTTGCGGAGTACTTTGGCTTGATGTGTGACCTGATGTGTGTGACTTCGGCTGAACTCAAATATCAGCTTTTTACTAGTTTCCATGATAACGTCTTTAATAAGATTCTTGACTCTGGAAGAGACTCCTTTGGCTACGTCTCATTAATTACACGCACGATGGCTCGAAGCGTTCACCTTCACCATCACTTGTGCACCTTGCTTTGCAATTCAGAGTGGGAGGAGTATCTTAGGAGTTTTATGAACTCGAATAACAACCTAAACATGCAGTTGTCAATGCTACTTTCCTTGACTGCCAACTGTGACGCCATTATTGGCACACTCTTTGGTGTCAGTCAAACCAAGATACAAGAAGTGTCAGAGGGAATTTCCGAAAGTGCAGTGGATGAGATCAGAGTTAGGGCAATGAAGATTGTAGCTGTTTCCATTGACACCATGGCCAATGAGATGGTAGAGGGTTCCAAGGCCAGGATGAAGAGTCTCAGATTCAATAGCTTCACAAGCGCTTCTAAGATGGTGTTAATATGGTGGTTTACCTTTTTTGATAATAGGCCAGAGTTCAATGGCGATTTGATTGAGTTGACCCAGATCCTTCTTTTGAACATGAACTTGCTTGGAGAATGTCAGTTCCGAGCCATTATGAATTTCACTCACGAAGCATGCTTGAACTACCTTTATTCCATCAAAACAAGTTCGCAAACTCCTGGAGATCGTTCTTTCAGATACTTTCACCCTGATCGTAAAGTGGTGGAAGAAATTAACCTCCCAGAGCTAGATGGCATTAACCAACCCAAATCACGAATTGGCCACACCTTGAATGAGAAATCTTTGAGAAAGAACATAGACTTGTTTCGCAAATTCTACCTCAAGTTGTATGTGAATTGCAAGTGGAGGAGCATGAGGTCTAAGGGAACATTCGGCAAATGAAGGAACGTAATGCAATGAAGGATCGTATGGCAATGAAGTAACGTAGGGCAATGAAGGAATGTATGGCAAAAAGGAGAACAACTCTGCCCAGTGAATAGCTCCAAGAGCAAAATTCTCGCCTGGTAGTGGTCCAAATTATGAAGTGCCATTCTTACAGGACTAAACTGGTTGCCGTCTCGGAGATTCGCAGCCACTGAAGTCGGTTCTCATCTTGCAATAGACAGCCAAAACAACAGGAAATGAACTTCAACTCGCTATGGAATCACATATCTTATGCGGAGCTACACATTTCGGAACCGATAAACCGAAACCCAACACCGGACTACCACTTTGGGCTGCGAGAGGAGTAACGCCTTCATTTAGTGACCACATGAAAAGTGCTATGACGGAGCTGCTCCCCCATGCTATTCTCGGCGTCGAAGGTATAGCCCATGGGGAAATCCCCCAATTTCTGGAGAAATACTAAGTTCCACCACAATCTTCGTTGGGGGATGCTGCTAGCGTTAAAGAGAACGAACGGCTGTGGAAATAACTCCCCCAAAACCTGGAGAAGGTGGGCCCAAATTCAGCAAAATTGCAGCCAATGCCATTGCCTTCGACCTCCGGGAAGGCCTACAGCAATAGCAACCCATTGCTAAAGCTTTATCGTACAACTTTGGTCTGCTCACTGGTTTGGATACTACTAGCTGCAGAGGCAGTATCCCCCACTTGTTTCGAGTGTTGCTCCTACTCAGCTAACGTGGGATCCCCCAAAATCCTCCACGCACCTGAGCCTGCGTCGTGGGGGAGGGGGCAACGACATTTTATGGGGTAGACAGAATGGTCAGCGAAGGTATGGCTGGTCATTAGTAATCGTGGAAATGGCGGGATTGGCTTGAATCTCTCAGACCCATTGGCATCTAGGTGATGTAGCCTGGGCTAAAAGAGATACGTTTCAGAAGAAAGGGCCCAATCCACCAATTCGGCACGGTTATAGACCCTTGAACCCTATTGGGAAAATAATTGCGAACTCAAAATACGAACGTCACAGATCATCGAACACAAAATCCGTTTCAATTGTCTTTCCGTGTTACAGCTGAAAGTCAAAAGCGACATAAGTCGTCCACAAGAAAACTGGAATATAAATAAAAGTCAAAGTCCTAGAATGAAGACAGCATCATGAAAAACATCTTTGCTAAAGTTGAGGAGCGTCCTACTCCTTCACAGGTCTATAACTACCGTATTTACGGTACTGCTCTCATGGTTTCCTCTGCAGCTATCATCATCGGGTATGACGGTGGCTACATTGGGGGTACGGTTGCTCTTTCGTCATTCAAACACGAGTTTGGGTTGACGGGAGATGCACACTCGAATCTGATTGTGTCCAACATCATCAGTGTGTTTCACGCAGGCTGTTTCTTTGGTGCTTTGTTCTCTTATCCTATGAGTTTCTACTGGGGTCGTAAGATCCCATTAATTGTTGCATCTCTTCTCATCACTGTTGGTTCTGCCATCATGCTTGCATCCAGCACCCTGGTCGGACTTGGTCCCATCTATGCTGGCAGGGTGCTTTCTGGGCTTGCGGTCGGGATATCCACCAATCTTACAGTGGTGTACATATCCGAAATCAGTCCCCCAGCAATCCGTGGTCAGTTAATCAGTTTCTACGAAATAGGGTGGAGAATCGGTGACTTGGTTGGTTTCTGGATCAACTACGCTGTGGACTCTCACATTGCTCCATCGAGAAAGCAGTGGATCATTCCCTTTGCCATCCAGTTGATTCCTTCGGGTCTCTTCCTCCTTGGGTCCATTTTCATGACCGAGTCTCCAAGATGGCTCTTCCAAATGGACAAAACCGAAAAGGCTATGAAGAACTTGGAGTGGCTCAGACAGTTGCCACGCGAAGATGAATACATGAAGTTTGAGGTTGCACAGGTGTTGCAGCTGATTGAGCTCCAAAAGACTCGTGTTGGGTTGAAGATTTGGGACCCTTTCACCGAAGTCTTCTTCAACAACAAGAAGGTGTTGCAGAGATTGGGTATTACTTGCTGTCTCTTTTTGTTCCAGAACTTCTTGGGAATTCAGTCTATCAACTACTATCTGCCTATCATCTTTGCTGGGTTGGGTGTCAAGGGTACTAACGCAACCCTCTTCTCCACCGGTATGTTTGGAGTTGTCAAGTTTGTGTGTACATTCATCTACATCTTGTTTATTGTGGATACCGTTGGTAGAAGAAAAGCATTCATGACAAGTTCTACCGTGTGTTCTATCTGTTTCTGGTACATTGGGGCTTACCTCAAGTTGAATGACCCCACCAAGCCAGGAAACGTTCCTGGTCCTGGCGGTAAGGCTGCCATTGGTATGATGTACATCTGGATTGCGTCCTTTATCTTGGCATGGTCTGGAGGACCTTTTGTTGTTGGTTCAGAAGTGTACGACCAAAACATCAGATCCTTTGTCCAGGCCATCAACGCAGCCGTGTCTTGGGTTCCAATTTTCATCATGAGTCGTTTCACAAGCAACATGATTGAAAAGATGCAATACGGGATCTACTTTTTCTTTGCTTCTTTGGCCATTTTGTCGATTCCTTTTGTTTACTTCCTGTTGCCAGAAACAAGAGCCATCGCCTTGGAAGACATGGACAGGTTGTTCGACTTGCCTGCTAGATACGCACACGGTGTTGTCTTGAAGGAGAAGATATCCGAGAACGCCGAGAGAAGAGATATCTTGAAATATAACGAAAAGGCCGATGTGAGCCACAGCGAAGGTGAAGATTTGTTAATTAAGGAGGCCGTCAGTGTGGACAGCAAGGTATAAATGTAACGATATGGGAGAAATCTTAATTTAATCTAGCAGAATCAAGTGGACTGGATCTCCACCTCTAGAAATGTGATATGATAATGACTTTTAGTGTAGAATGAGCTGTGTAGGTTAGAATTGTAGCTGTTGCTCTCGTTTCGGGGACTTTTGGTGGCTTGGTGGTTGCAAATTTGCAGCAAAAAGATCAGTAAGTGTTCACTTGACAACATTCAGGACAAAACCACCTCAAGTACACAACAATGTATAGTTTCGAAGCACTGGTTAAAGGGTGGTCTTTGTGTGGCCAGACATGTGGTAAGTTAAAGGCTCACACTCTTGTCTTCTGGTGGAATTCGTTGCCCTACTACAATAAACTAACAATTAGTTTCATAAATTAAATGTCTGTTAACGTAATAATCTACCCAAGCTTAAGCTCTGGATTTGACCTGCTCCTCCAACCAGTCCCACACCTTTTTGTTGTTTTCCTCGTCCCTAATGTCTTCTCTAAGAAGACCGACTTTGCCGAAAGAAACGCAGTGGGTACCGTTGTCCTTGGGGGTAAGCTCAGGCGACAATGCTGCAAACAACTCAGAGTAGGCACCGTACTTGGCTGGGAAAAGGATACGGTTGAGGAACATGTGGGAGACGCCTCCGTAGGTTCTGTACAATTCGGTGTTGATCAAACCTGGACACACCGACACACTCACAACGTTGGTGGCTTCCGGGTGTTCTCTTGGCCACTGGATGGCCTGGATGGCGTTAACAGCCTTGCTCTGGCCGTACTTGTACTGCTTTCCGTTGGAGAAAGACAAGTTTGGATCGGTCCAGTTGAACCCGCCTCTAGGGGAGTTCATGTGGGCAATGGACGAAACCCAGACGACTCTCGACTCACCTGGCTTGTTGGTTGCAGCGGTCTTGATGAAAATGGGGTCGAGGAACTTCTGGAGCAAATGTGGGCCCACACAGTTGGTGCCCAATTGCAACTCGTAGTCTTGCTTGGTCTTGGTGCCGTTGGCAGGGTGCATGACACCGGCATTGTGGATGATGATGTCCAAACGGGTCTCCTTCTTCAAGAATTCGTCGGCAGAGGCCTTGATGGTGTCCAAGTCGGAGAGGTCGAGCTTGATAAAGCTGATTTCGCCGGCCTCAGGGAACTCCTTTCTCACGTCCTCAATGGCCTTTTGTGCTTTTTCTTCGCTTCTGGAGAGCAAGTAGATCTTGGCCTTGGTCTTGGACGTCAACAACTTGACCACCTCAAGTCCGATCCCCGTGTTTGCTCCCGTCACAAGCACAACCTTGCCGTCTAATGTGGGATACTGTTCCTCGGTAAATTGCGGTTTGCCTGGGGCCAAGTTCCGAAGCATCAGCTTGTAGTGGATGGGCTTTAAAAAAGGCTGTTTGTAGTTGTCGGTAACCATTTCGTAGTGTTTGGGTGTGAAGCTGTCAAAATTGGGACAAATGTTGCAATTATATACGGATTTTGGGATGCTCTGGCATATGATAAGGACTCCGCCCAAAGTGGGACGACCTGCATGGCAATTAGTAAACACTTCATCGGCGATGGAGGGCATGTGCGGCGGTAGTTTCTCCTGTTTGCTCACATAACCGGCCGATACTGTCAGCACACACCAACTGGGCCCTCTCCAGGCGTTGGGGCAAGCTTTTGTCGATAGTTCTCTCGCACCCTCTCTTCCCGAGGACAAGCTGAGCACAGCAACCAAAGATGGGGAAAACAAAGGATAAAACGGATGACAGTTTTAAGTGGTCCATGTGATACGCAGAACAGGTACTGTGTTTGCTATCGACTATACTTTCCCGTGTGTGCCTAGTGTCGAGAGTCATGGCACAAAGACGCTAAAACCGTCTGGATGCTTCCATCGTGCAGTGGCGATGCTACCCACACCAAACATACAAAGAGGGCTGTGTGAACTTCTTCGTCTACCTTCCATTGCTCTTCTATCTCCCGTGGCCAGCTTCGGAGTCATTGATGCCAGATGCCCCACATCAGAGTACGTGCATGTGCCAACTTCCATTTTCGGAAATGCAAGTGCAACACGCACTGTTTGAGCAATGAGGCCTCCATGGGGGAGTAGTGACGCCCCAGTGTGTCATAATTAAGGGGAAGCTCCATTATGTAGGCACTGGGCGCCTTGATTGGAGCATGGGGATAGGTGAAATTATGCTAGTTTCTTTTCTCTACGGCAGTAATCAATCAACACCTTTTTGTGGAGAACCCCATAGTATTTGCCATCTTTGAGCAAGACAATGACTCTGTTGCCAATTTTGTCAAAGATATGGTGGGCAAGACTCAATTCGCTGTTGTGGTTGAGAAAAATGGGGGACTGGTCGACGCACATGTAGAGCAGAAGCATTTCACGGAGGTTGTTTCTCAACAAGTCGCGGGTGTTGGGCATGGTGCCGTAGCTGAAGTAGTCTGTTTGGTTGCTCAACACCTGCTGTAAGATCATGTTGTTGTGCATTTCTTGTTGCGAGAGCAACAAGGTGTCCTTGTATTCAATTCCGCCAGGTAGAAGTCTGCAGTAGATGTCGTCTTCTATATTGTTTTCCGACACGAAGCAGGCAATGTTGTCTAAGTACAACTCCAAATCCGAAAAGAACAAGAGCCCCACACAAACCTCGTCTCTGATCAATGGAATACACCCATCGAGCAACAGCTTCGATACAAGCAACATCAACTTTGACTTCAAAACGGAGGAGAGAATGTATGGCGACTCTGTCACGTCAAGGTAAAGTTTCTGTTCTAGCTCGACCTGGTCCAAGGTGGTGGTGATGATCTCGCCGGCAGACGTGAATGGGTCTATGGCTTCACTTTCCGACGTCATAAACGGGTAATCGTTGATGATCAACAAGGCATCGTACAAGGAGTTCTTTTCAATGTAGCCCCCGGCCCAATTTGCAGCCGCAATGGCGATCGAGATGGGAAGCACATAGGTGTAGGAGCTGGTCAACTCAAACAAAATGGTAACCAAGGTGATATTCATTCTGGTGACACCGGCCATGAAAGCTCCAGCACTAATCATTGAGTATATGCCAAAGTCAACACACTCGGATTTGGACGCACACACGTAGCTCATGATGGATGGTTCGGCGGAAACACTGAACCACTGGACGGACAAGGCAACAATGCGGCCATAGAGTGCCCCAATCACCATGGAAGGCACATATATACCACATGGCAACTTAAGTCCAAATGTTACAAACGTAAGGATGATCTTGACGACAAAGGCAAACACCAACGAGGCGATTTCCCGTGGGTACTCTGCGTGGGTCTTGGGGCACAACAGTCTATCCAACTCGGAAGCATAGCAAGGCGTGGCCAAGTCTAGAATAAGCTCCAGCGATGCTTGTTTGGTGTATGGGTTCCAGAAGGAGACGAGGCCCGTCAATAATGCAATGAGGAACACCTCGAACACGGGCTTGTTTTCAATGAACCTCAGTTTTCTAAAGTATTTGGGCCACCACCCCACAAACTTGACGAAACATGCGCCAAAGATGCCTCCGGAGATACCCATGGCTATGAAAAGGATCAACTCCAAAGGTTTCCAGTCGGAGGTGTACTGCAACTCAAACAAGACGGTTTTTCCCGTACCGTAGGGGTTCAAGAACTTCAAGAACAAGGTCGATATGATGGCACAGAAGAAGATTTGGAATAGCTGGTGGGAGGGTAGGTAATGATTGATTTCCTCTAGAATGAAAAGCACTCCGCCAAGAGGCGAGCCAAAGGCCAAGGCCACACCGGCCGAGGCGCTGGCAGAGAGGATCTGCTTCTTCAACGCTTCGTTGTTGTAGATGAAGGGGAAGTATCTGGAGACAATGTTTCCGACGGAGGCGGCCAAGTGGACGTAGGGGCCCTCCTTTCCGAGCGACATTCCCAGCGCTATGGCCAAAACCAAGGTGATGGTTTTGGCCACCAACGCATACCCTCCCAAGAACTTACGGATGACAAAGCCGCTGAGAATGGTCTTGACTTCGGGAACACCCAGGCCACACGAGGTGTACATTACTCTGTTGGACTTTGCCTGTGTGATTTTGGTCAGAAGAGTGATGACACAGGCCAATAATGCTAAAACAACGGTGGCCACAGTGTAGATCAAGTAGTCCACCTTGATACCGTTTTTGAAGACGGTGGACCAGGTGACCCACAGGTCACAGGCGTCCTTGGAGTTCATGACGCGTCCGGACCGGAAGACATTGAAGCTGTTGACGGTCTGGTCGGCACAGCAGGTCACCTGGCTCAAGAGCCAGTTGGTCTTGCAGTAGCCGTGCTTGAAGCCCACCAAGGTGATTTCGATCTTGTCGATGCCAAAGGCAATCAATGCAAACACGAAGGCAATGATCACTATCAAGACCCACTTGCCGAGGGTGAGGTAGATCTTGGTGTACAACGGGATGGTGCCGCCGGAGATCCAGCGGTTGTGCTCGAGCTCGTAGTTGAACTTGTTGGTGGAGATAAACGCGCTGGCCCAGTCGATGGTGGTGAAGTCGTTGTAGAAGTTGCGGAGCGTGTAGAGCGTGTTGGCGGGGAGGGAGAAGGTGGACAAGAAGGACTGGTTTGTGTACGTGGGGACCATATCCTCCTCCACGGTGGGGGTCGGAGCCGAGCTCCGTTGTTTGGGGATCTGGGACGTGATGTTGAGGAGATTGAGCGACTTACGCGTCTCGAGCCGTGGCGTGCCCTCGATCTTCATGCCTGGTCTGTTGGTTGGGTCGGGGCCGGCTAAGTGTCGTAGAAATATTTATAGATCAGTGATAAAGGAGGAATTTGGCGTGGCGTCTCTTGGAACTGCATCAGATGGCGACACAAAAGGTGCAACAACAAAGCGTCTGGAACCGGCGGGCAACGTCTGGCTCTGGCACTCGGTGTGTAGGTGGCAACAGCAGAGGGTTGGTGGTTCTGTGGGGACGCTACTTGCCGCTGTTGTGCTGGGGTAGTGACGGTTTTGGTCTTCATAACCTGTCGCTTGAGTGTAAACGGCGGATTATGTAAGACTCGGGAATGCTGTTTTGGGACGGTTGCAAACTGGGAGCGAGATGATAATGGTGATGACCGTGGAGAGGGTGCGTGGAGGGGAGACGAAGTAGTAAGGTGACGGCGAAGCAGGGAAGAGAAGGAAGAGGGCGTAGATGTGAAGAGATGAGAAGAGATGGAATTGGAGATGTGGTCAGGTGCATCGCTGACGTCAGACACTGTTTGTGGAGAATTTCCGATAAACAGAGATGAAACGGAGTTGATGTGAAGTGTGAATGGAGACTAGAGATGAGATGTGTTAGGGATATAGGGATATTCTTAAACACTTCTGGTGAATAGAGAGGAGATTTACTAATGAATAAAGATGAGGGTCGACTGGTGATTAGATGAGATGCTTCTAGTAAGTAGAGATAAGATGCGCTGGTGGAGATGAGAAGTGCTGGTAGAGTTGAGAGGTACTGGATGAGCTATACTGGAAGATATACTGGATTAGATGTACTGGATGAGATATGTTGAATGAGATATACTGGATGAGATGTACTGGAAGATATACTGAATGAAATATACCGGATGACATATACTGTGGATACTGGTGGAGTGCACATTACGCAGCCCCTACATTTAGCTGCTCAGACCTGGTCCTGATTATGGCCTCCCCCACACTTGCGATAAGTCCGGTGGGCTTTTGTTATTCTGAAAACCCATACCGCAACGCCAGGGCCGTGGCTGGCAGCCGGTACGACACACCCGTGTATTGCCGTGCCCTGTGGCCCCCACCATCACCATCCCTGAGATGCGCGTCACAGCGCAACCTTAAACCTTCGATCTGGGGAACACAGCAAAGAGCATAACCCCACCGTTTGTCCCCTCGTGGGGGCCCGGAGCCCTCAATTAGAGTTGGCGGCGGCACCTTTGACGGGCAGCGTCGAATCGGCAAGGCCTCGCACGCGTTTTGACGGCCACTCGTGCCAAACACCAGCGCTCTGGCACATTTAGCAGCCGTCGCTTCTTACCCGGGGGTAAAAGATCCTTTTCACCGAGGCCCAACGTAACCGTTCTGGCGTCGAACAAGAAATCCAGCTAGTCACGATAAATCAACAATGGATCTTGTTTTGGACGTGCCATCTCGAACTCCGAAACACTAATCCGAAGGAGGGGCACTTCTTTTTTGGCGGATCAGGCCTGGACCAGGCCCTTGGGTGGCCTCGATATATATTTGGCTGTGCTCCCCCACACTTTGAAAAACTGGTACAATCCCGGTTCACGCAATAAACGAACATGTAGACAGGGCACAGGGCTAAATCCACAGGTCCTGAGGGCTGGTTGGGGCTGCGGTCTACGTGCCCCACGCCATCGCCCAGCCCAAACACGTAATCGCCCACCACAACGGGCTCTGGAATGATCCGATAATTTCCTGGTTGTTCCGTGCCTTGGTGGAAATTCTTACAAAGCAGAAAGCGGTTATTGGCAAGTGAGGGGACACAAAATGACGGCGGCAGAGATTAAATACCGAGTTTGGCTGCTCCCGAAAAAGTATATATATAGGCAGAGGGGCCCCGAATTTTGGACTCGGCACAGGAAAACACACCATGGCTAAAATTACAGTTAAGACCCCAATCGTCGAAATGGACGGTGATGAGATGACCAGAATCATCTGGCAGGACATCAAGGACAAGTTGATCTTGCCCTACTTGAATGTTGATTTGAAGTACTACGACTTGGGGATCGAGTACAGAGACCAGACGGACGACAAGGTGACGACAGACTCGGCCGAGGCCATCCTCAAGTACGGTGTGGGTGTCAAGTGTGCCACCATCACGCCGGACGAGGCCAGAGTCAAGGAGTTTGGCTTGAAGAAGATGTGGCTCTCGCCCAACGGGACCTTGAGAAACATCTTGGGCGGCACCGTCTTCAGAGAGCCCATTGTCATTGAGAACATCCCCAGAATCGTGCCCCAATGGGAAGAGCCCATCATCATCGGCAGACACGCCTTTGGCGACCAGTACAAGGCCACCGACTTGGTGATCCCCAAGGCCGGCCAGTTGTCGCTTGTCTTCAAGCCAGCAGACGGGTCTGCTGTCGAGGAGATCCCCGTCTTCAACTACGACGCTCCGGGCGTGGCTTTGGCCATGTACAACACCGACAAGTCCATCACGGACTTTGCCGAGTCCTCCTTCAGATTGGCCTTGGAGCGTAAGCTCAACTTGTTCTCCTCCACCAAGAACACCATCTTGAAGAAGTACGACGGCCGTTTCAAGGACATTTTCGAGGGCTTGTACGAATCCAAGTACAAGAAGCTCTTTGACGACGCCGGCATCTGGTACGAGCACCGTTTGATCGACGACATGGTGGCCCAGATGTTGAAGTCCAAGGGTGGCTACATCATCGCCATGAAGAACTACGACGGTGACGTGCAATCCGACATTGTCGCCCAGGGTTTCGGCTCCTTGGGCTTGATGACCTCGGTCCTCATGACCCCAGACGGAAAGGCCTTTGAGTCCGAGGCTGCCCACGGAACGGTCACCAGACACTACAGACAACACCAGCAAGGCAAGGAAACCTCCACAAACTCCATCGCCTCCATCTTTGCCTGGACCAGAGGTATCATCCAAAGAGGTAAGTTGGACAACACCCCAGACGTGGTCAAGTTTGGTGAATTGTTGGAACAAGCCACCATTGAAACCGTCTCCAAGGACAGCATCATGACCAAGGATTTGGCCTTGGCTCAAGGTAGAACTGACAGGGCTTCTTACGTCACCACAGAAGAGTTCATTGACGGTGTCAAGTCTAGATTGGACAAGTTGTTGGCTCAATAGGTAATTACAAACTATTTATTTCGTGATGTAGAGACCTTGGGATTTGTTTTCTGGTTTGTAAAGGAATGGATGATTGTAATTTCAGTACAAATCCTTTTACTATGTACATTGAGGGATATCAACTTAAAGTGCTAACTAATGACTAGCTTCTGGTTTGCCAATCGATAGCCCAATGGTTTACCCTACTGGCTATCTAAGACTTGCTCCTGGTATGCCCATAGCCCACTTACGTAGCTTTCTGGTTTGACTTGCCAATTAATAATCCGCCACTTGACCCTGATCCTTCCTTTATCTTGCCATTGGTCTGCCCCACCTGGATTGCCCACCTGGATCGCCCGGCCTCTGCCTGTTGCTGCAACCTTGGAACCGTTTTATTTTTTGTTCTTGGCTGCGAAATAACAATCGATATGACAACACTGATGGGACAACAATGGCGGTGGTGATGGCAGCACAAGTGAGGAGGTTCCAAACAACGGGGTGTGTGAGTCTTGTGATGCTAGACACCAGGCATGTGCTAAAGTGAAGTGGGCACCTTATGGGTGTCCCAGAATTGTGGGGTAGGCCCAAACCTCGTATTGTCCCGTGGGTGGGCCCTCGGCACACAGACAGCTTATCCCGCAGCAACCCAACTTAACAGCTTGTGCTTCCCACCTCACGTCTGGCCGTGTTTGTTTCGTGTACCCCATAAATCTGGGAAGTGTGTGTAGAAGAATGGCGATCTGACGAAAAACATTCAGCAAGGAGCCTGTTAGTTGGTATTCAAACGGTAGTAGAGTGTAAATGTAATTAGGTACCCTGGAAACATCAATTGCACAACAGGCGATACACCTAGCAGCTCTCCAGGAAGCATACTGTGCATTCCGCTTCTCAGTAGAGCCTCCACCAAATGCCACCAAGCGTTTGGTAGCATCGGGTCGTGCGGCAGGCTAAAGAAAAAAATATCAATACGGGCTAGAGAACCAAGCAGCTGGCAATGAACGTTGGATCGATTCTCAATAACGACTCGCCGCCAAGTACCAAGGAGGAGCCTCCGCTCGGGTCCGACGGCCCCTCCGAGTCTCCCAAAGTGGAACATAAACCTTCAATTCATCAAAGACACTCGATAGTCAACATCCTCAACGACACACCAGCAAGCGTGGAATCCGTCCAGAACACGCCAGCCAGCAAACGCAACAGCATTCTGAACATCACCAACAGCGACGATGTCGGGCGCCCACTTAAAAAGGAGGAACCAGCACGAAAGGCCGAACCTGCGGTCAAAGAAGATCCCCACGGTGCTGTGAAGAAACAACAAGAGGCCCGCAAGTCTGTCTCGAGGCCTAGAGCCCACACCAGTCTGCCCCGACTGCCCACGCTGCAGCCGGGGGGCAACGAGCTGTCATCGCCCCGGTCTCCCAAAAAGAAATCCAACGATTTGGCAAAAATCAAGCAGATAAAAGTCAAGCCCAGGCGGTACGAGACACCTCCAATCTGGGCCCAGGAGTATCGGACCAGGGGACGTTACAATGGCCACCGGTCGTCTGGGGGACAGCCCAGCGTGGTTGCAGAGCAGTCCAACGGTGTGGTCCACCAACCACAAGGCTTCTACCAAAGCTACTTGTCGGACAAGAGGGCCTTGAGCCACACTGGTACACCTAGCTTGGACTTGGAGTGCTCCATCACGGGAGTGATTCCGACGTCGCTGATCATCAAAACCATCTCAGGGTGGATCTTTGCCAACTTTAAGAACGTTCCGGAGGAAAACCGCAAGTACGTGGAGTTGGAGTTGAAGTTTGGGCGGATCATGGACAAGGCGTTCGGCAAGCGGTTGAAGCTCGACATCAGCACCGAGTGTGTGTACGCCAACCAGAGCAACACCCACTTTGACATGCAGATTGAGGACGTGGCGTGGGACCACCTCTCCAAGTACTTTGGGGACTTGGAGAGCTCGTACCAGAACGAGCTCAAGAAGCTCAAGAACCCCAAAAAGCCCAAGCGCAAGTTCCAGACGTTGGACTCGGACCAGACAGACTACTTCTACCTGCTTGGGGAGCGCAACACCAAGCAAAAGTCGGTCCGTGTGTCCAAGGACAACACATTGAACCCGCCCCGCTTCACCGCCATCGACAAGCAGCGGATCGCCGACTTGTACATCTACAACCCGTCGTGCATCTACGACCTCCGTTTGTCCATGTCCATCGAAATGCCCATCAACGACGAGAACATTGAGTCGCTCATGGCCAGAAACACGCCCCGTTTGGTCAGAGAGAAGAAGAGAAACCTGTGGGTGCACGCCCCCACCATCTCCCGCTTCGACTTGACCCGCGTGCTCACGCCGTTGGAGTCCAAGAACAAGGCCGGCAAGACCATCACCACCCAGGAGAAGAAGCACGAGGTGGAGATCGAGGTCGACTCCATGGAGATCTTCAACGCCATCGAAAAGGTCGACAAGGGCTTGGACATGTTCAGGTTCGAGGAGTTGGTGGAGATCTTCATGAACAATGCAAGAGTGTTAAATAATAGAGTGTCGGCATTGGCAAGGTCTGACCTGTGAGTCCAAGGATAATGTATTATAAGCGATTTAATGTAGGAGTGGAGTGCCAGAGACTTTCGTGATGTCACGAGCATACCTGCCATGGTGATGCTGACGAGAGCACTCATGATAACGGATCAGCCTCTTGTAAGGAACAGTAAACTAGAACTCTAAGCTGCACATAGATGTTTGAAAGTCTAACTGCTGGAAGCCTGTCACGTTTAACTATGTCACCTGTGGTGGGTGACCATGCCTTGTCATAGAGCCTTCACCTTCCAAGCTAGACTGATAATCTAGAATAGTAGATGTTGACCCAATCTAGAATATTAGATTCTGGCCCAATCTAGAATAGTAGATTCTGACCCAATCTAGAATAGTAGATACTGACCCAATCTATTTTCTGACCATTACTGGACCTTCTGGACATTTCACTGGAAAACTCCCCCATCTTACCTCCCAATCACTGTAATCTGGAGCCGAACACCCTACAATCCCCATTCTCCATTAATCCACTACTAAAATGTGGTTTTTCGTAACCTTGCAACACTACGTTGTCCCTGGTAATCTCTCACTCACCTCCGCTAAATATAGATCTTCCTTCGGACGTGTTTGTAACTTTTCATGATCTCTCGTGGGTGCCACCAAGTACTCCAGATCACCTAGCAAACTCCAACAAAATCACCCACAAGTTCACCTTCCCAACAGTCCGGCCTCCATTAACCTCCCCCACCTCTAATCACCTCTATAGACCACTTCTGTCTCCCCTTGTATGGCCTCCTTTCCTTGCCGCCGCCTAGACGATCATGGCATTTTGATGTTTGCGCGACGAAAAAAATCAATCAACAACACCAACGAAACCATGTTGACATACCTCGTGGTTGGATTGGCGGCTGTGCTAGGGCTTGTGTATGGAGTCATCATGTTCTTCTCACACTGGCCGCGGTTGCCGTTGGCGTCGGAGGATAAATACGTGACGAATGACGGGACGCTGGAGAAGCATGATCTACCACCCAGAACGGACTCCCAATCGACGTTTGTCGACCACGGCGTTGATCTCAGCATTGTGATTCCGTGCTACAACGAAACCAAGAGGTTGGGCAAGATGTTGGACGACTGTGTTGCACACTTGTCCAAGGGCAAGGTCAAGTACGAGATATTGATTGTGGACGACGGGTCGAGCGACGGCACGGCCGAGTACGCCATTTCCCAGGCCAACGACAAGAAACTTGCACCTCACATCATGAGGGTGGTGCAGTTGGCCAAGAACAGAGGTAAGGGCGGTGCCGTGGCACACGGTGTGTTGCACTCACGGGGCCGCTGGATCTTGTTTGCGGACGCCGACGGGGCCACGGCCTTCAAGGACGTGGACAAGTTGATTGCACACATGAAGGCGGCCACCAGGCCCGGGCAGATTGCCATCGGGTCGCGTGCCGAGTTGGTCAACACGGACGCGGTCGTCAAGCGGTCCTTCATCAGAAACTTCTTGATGTACGGCTTGCACACCTTGGTGTACATCTTTGGCATCCGCCACGTCCAGGACACCCAGTGTGGGTTCAAGATGTTTGACTTTGAGGCGGTCAGGGCCATTTTCCCCCACATGCATACCGAGCGCTGGATCTTCGACGTCGAGGTCTTGTTGCTCGCAGAGTTGCAGGGCATCCCCATCGAGGAGATCCCCGTCAACTGGAAAGAGATTGACGGCTCCAAGGTCAACTTGGCCACAGACTCCATCGACATGGCCATCGACTTGGTGGTCACCAGGTTGGCCTATCTTTCGGGTGTATATAAGTTGGATGAGTGTAGTAGGTTGAAGAAGAAGAATTTATAGATACTGTCGGGATGATTTGTAGATGAAGTGTCGAACAAGTTGGGTGAGATTGGCGGAAGAGGTGTAACATGATTGTATGAGAGTAGCTGAATGTCAATCATACAGTTGTATTCACCACCAATTGCCCATGCAATTTAAGTTGTATTCACGATGAATTGCTTGCAATTCCCAGAAGGCGGGTAGAACATTTTCAAATGGGGTATCTTGGTCCAATGACTTGGGGTACTTCATATCCACGAATTGTTCATATGGAATGAGTGGCATAGAATTTGGGGAGCAGATGGTGCCAATAATGTGCTTGCCTAGCCTATGCAATATAAGATGTGGGGAGCCAATGATCGCAATGAGATGCTTGGTGACTTGAACTTCAATGGCAACTTCAGATGTGGAAGTCCCATAGTTCCAGTGGCATGTTTGGCTAGCCAAGGCTTGAACTTCGATGGCAC
The DNA here is from genome assembly GCA_030572255.1 of Kodamaea fukazawae. NCBI lineage: Eukaryota > Fungi > Ascomycota > Pichiomycetes > Serinales > Debaryomycetaceae > Kodamaea > Kodamaea fukazawae. The sequence continues at coordinate 51,387 of JAJLZQ010000008.1, read as the reverse complement.
AATAGGATATGGAAATCTGATCGTTCCAGCAACATGCTTGGCTAGTAATAACTTCATTTTCTACGGCAAAATAAGATGTGGGGAGCAATGACATGTTTGGCTAGCCATTCAATGGCATGACAATGGAGAGCCAACGATAATGGATAGTCAGTTCCAATGACATACTTAGCAACTTGAACATTGGAATAAGAATATGTGGAAATCTAATAGTTCAAGCATAGTTATTACTTCATCTTCTATGGCAAAAAAGATGTGGGGAGCCAATGTCCAAATGACATCATTTTAACGCCAATGAGTCAATGGAACGATAATGGAGAGCCAACGATAATGGAGAGCCAGTTCCAATGACATGCTTGGCAACTTGAACATTTGAATAAGAATATGTGGAAATCTAATAGTTCATCATACTTGGTTAATGACTTCATCTTCTATGGCTAAGCTGTGGGGAGCTAATGACATCATTTTGACGCCTATGATTGAAATGGCACAATATCCAGCGCAATAACATGATTTGCAGGCCAATAACATTTCAAACTTCAACCTAATGGCACAATTTCATGTGGAAATTCAAAGGTAATTACATGACCGGTGGCCAATGCCTTCATCTTCACACAATAGGATGAAGATATGCAAAAGCACGATTGGCAGGCCAAAAACATGGATCTACCCAACATGAACGTAATAGTACACTGAAAGCGGACCATAGTCCCGACTGCTTGTTGTTATTGTGTGACCGCCTGAATGCCCGTTGAACGGCCCGTTGGTAGTTTTTCCGATGACCAAGAGACACTAAAATGGTCGCAGCATCAATAGCCTGGCCAAGCATCAATAGCCTGAAGCATCAATAACCTGAGCAACAATAGCCTGAAGCATCAATAGCCTAAAGCATCAAAAGCCTATTCAAGCATCAACCATCTTGGTCTCTTTGGGCTCCAACACCCTCATTGTCTGGGGGAGTTTCACATGCAGTGGTGAATGTGTCAATGCAATTGTGGCAGCCAGAAGAAATTCCGTGTGATTGTGGTTGTGGGAGGTGTGCTGGATTGGGATTGTTCTCCGGCGACTGATTGGGATTGTGTGGTGCGGCGACTCGATTGATGGTGCAACTATTGGGTGCTCTGGAATTGCTCCATCTCATCTCTGGTGGGTCTTGTGGCTGTTTGCTGCATTTGACTTAGAGTTCCTGGTAAACAAGAGGCTCGGTTCCGCTCTTGGCTTTGTGGATTGCCGTAGACGAGTGGATGACAGCGCTGGGACTTGTGTGCTTACCGAATCTGTGAGGCAACTGATGAATCTTCTGCTGCTGCTCAAGGCACTGCTGATTCCCGCTTGGTTGTTGTTGTATAGTCAGGAGAGACGAGCGGGAATGTAGGCACAAAACACGGGCGCCCAAGATCTTGCGATTCGAAGGACACAAGAGTGAATTCCGCTCTGTAATTTCGGGGCTCAGGTGTGCTAAAGTCCATTGCGGTAGAGTCTACGTTTTGTCACCCCGATAAGAGCTGCAGCTACGGCGTCTAAGTCCTCTGAGTGCATAGCAGAGCAGATCTCGTGGGCCGCTCATCTCCGTCTGGCGCCAAAACGGATATATACCCGCGATGTCTACGCAGCGGAGATTTTGTGGCCGGGATTGGGGCTAAAGTAGCCGTTGCATGTCTAGGGCTTCGGACTATTTGCCAAAACGCCATGGCAAGTCCAGCATATAAGCAGATTTATCACATGGGGCATAACGGCACGAGTTGACGGGTGATCCTTGCTGCGCTGGGGTAACTCCCAATTTGACATGGCAGGGACAAAAGGAATTAGTCCGCTTAGCTGCATAGAAACCCAACTTTCGATTCCTCCCACCAGAGATCTTCCGGAACTTTGTGCAGCGATCCTTGCGGGCGCAGCGGGCTGGAATGCATCGGTGGGCTTCCTTGCCCCAGTTCTCTGAGCATCACTTGCAGGGCGACCCCTCAGTCCCTCCCAGTTCCACCTGGCACACCCAAACCCACGGAACCACGTGCAGTGGAGGTGGGTTCACCACACCACACCGAGCGGAATATCGTAAAGCGGCATTGTCACAGATGAGCGAATTTCACTGCAGCCCCACCGTCCCAGTACACATAAAGCACGATGGCGGGGATAAGTTGGGAAGACCATGGCAAATGCGTGGGACGGGCACGGCGCGCGACAGTACCTCAAGGCAATGCACCACACACGGGCTCGTCTCGATGGGCAGGTGAGACGTGGGCCAACGCAAGGGTAAATAGGCGTGCCGAGGCTAGCTGCACGCCCCCCGGCCTCTGCTGTGCAAGCCAGAGGGTTTTGCCCAGCAAACGCTTTGACAGCTTGTTTTTTCGTGAGCCTCATCATGCCAAGAACTTCTGACGCTGTAGTCAGATCTAATTCGAGGGACCTTGCCTCAAAAGTAGCCGCTCCGGCGTCTGCGCTGCGCTGGCGCCGCCACCAGGCCCACCACGCCCAACCCGTCCGCCACCGTGTGTCGATGGTGTCATGCCAAATCCACCCAGCAGCCGGATTGTGGTACCAAAACGAAGCGGGCAACGCACATTTGGCTATCTCAGTGAGACTGCATGGACAAACACACTTGCAGCCAAAACACAGCTGTCATTGCGGCATGGCGGTTGCGTTCCGCTTATCTCCTTTGGCCCCCCCAGCAAACGCAAACGGCCCTTTCCCAGCCAGAGGGCAGACACGTCAAAGCGCATTTCCTATTTGGTGTCTCTGCACCTTCTCCTGCAATGCTATTCTGCTCAGGCTTAGCAGTCGGCTTAGCCAGCAGCTCGTAAGTTAGCGGCTGGGAAGGGGAAAAAAACCCCGGGGGGGGGGGGGGCGGTCCCCACCAAACCCCGCTCGTGCCAACGCCAGCCCTGTCCGGGGGGGGGGGGGCAGCTGTGGGCGGAAAAAGCGCTCCACCGGGCCTACAGGTTATGGACTTTGAAGTGCGCTGTCCGGGCGACACCATGTCAGAGATCAAAACAATTACTCTTATTAGACATACCAACAAACACTGCCTCCTTTCCCCGTAATTGACCAATTTTAAAACATTTCACCTGCGCAGAAATGAACACGTCGATTTCGCTCTGTCCCACAAGATGGATTCCTTCCTAATCCTCCCGTTTGCTGCCGCAACAGGACGCATTTTCTTTTTTTGGGCCATTGCTCCTTCGGACTTAATTGTTCGTTCTTTCCACGAAATGCACCCCTACCCAAGTCCAGATCTTTCCCCTCCACCAGATATGGCCCTCTGGTGCTCAGCAGTTGCCCGGCCGCCACCTCCATCTCTCCCAGAACCTGACACAGGCCTGGCCCGGCCGTTTCGGGCATTCTCTTACAATTCCCTCCCTGCCTTGAAGTCAATCTCCTAACGCTCCAACAGTGCCCCGAGGTACAAAAACACTTTGTGTAGTTGGCCTAAGCCCTATTAGTCCTACAAAATTACATTGTGCATATTGGCACAGGCCGCTTTTTATATAAGAAGTAGCAAGGACTCCTTTGGCAGACATTCTAGACAAACTTTTTGACCATAGGGAGGAATTCGTTCGGAAGGAGAGGAATCCATCAATCAAAAGGGTAGTTTAGAAAAAGTACAGCACACTCGGAGAGTTCCACACCCACCAGCATGTTTCTACTCTCCAAAAGATACAGTCAGTCCAGATTGTTGGCGTTAGCCCTCATGATATGTGTCACCATGGTGACCTTGGCTGTCTGGGGCAACAGCAGAACACACCAGGCACTCTTCTCGCACGAGGAGGTGCTCCAGAAGATTGTCAAGAACATGGACTCGGAGGAACAGGACCCGTTGAAGTACGTGAGACTGCAAATCGAGACAGAGTACACAATCTTGTTGGAAAAGAAGATTGGCGAGGCCCTTGCCGTCCAGAAGGACTTGGAGTACTCCTTCTCCAACAAGCACAAAAACCTCATCATTGAGGGCGTCATCAAAGAGGTGGCCAAAGAGGTGGCGGACATCGACACCCACGACCAGGTCTTGAGGGATAAGATCGAGGAGGTCTTGAGCAACAAGTTCGACAAGAGAAGCTACTACGACAACATCATCGAGAACGTCATCATCAGAAACGCCCCCACCTGTAACGTCTTGCTCGAAACCGGCCAGATCGGAGGGTATGCCATCAACAACGTGTTCAACCCCATTTTTTCCAGCTACTGGTTGAAGGACCTCAGGCTCAAGGTGTCGGAGGACCAGTTCAACGACTTGCAGGAAAAACACGACTACTTGGTCAAGACCTTGAGAGAGCTCCCAGACCCTCCCACCCAGTTTGTCAATGGTGACGGTATCGTCATCAACGGCGGTGGAAACTACATTATGGGGGCCTTGACAGCAATCGGTCAAATCAGGGAGACGGGCTCAAAATTGCCTATCGAGCTCGTCTTGACATACCACAGCGAGTACGACGAGTACATTTGTGAGAAGCTCTTGCCTCGTTTCAACACAAAGTGTATTGTTGTGGAAAACACCATCGGTGCTCCGTTGTTGAAGAAACTCGACTTGAAGAGATTCCAGTTGAAGATCTTGGGATTGTTGGTCTCAAGCTTCGACAACATGATTGCCCTCGATGCAGACAACTTCCTTTTGAAAAACCCAGACACCCTTCTCGAGATGGACGTGTACAAGGAAACCAAGTTCTTGTTGTGGCCTGATCTCTGGCACAAGGGAACGTCTCCCTACTACTACGACATTGCCAGATTCGAACGTGGCGAGGTTGTCAGAAGAATGGGGATTCCAAACGACCAAAGCTTCCAAGAATACCTGCAGAGAAACAAGGACATGTCTGTTTTCTTGCACGATTGCGAGGGTATTCCTCCTGCCTTGGGTGCTGAGACCGGCCAAATGGTCTTTTCCAAACGTTTGCACTATAGGTCTTTCTTGCTTGCTTTATACTACAACGTCTATGGTTACGACTACTACTACCCATTGTTGTTCCAAGGTGTGTTTGGTGTGGGAGACCGTGAAACATTTGTGCCGGCCCTCCACGTTATGCAAGAATCCTACCACATGGTCCAGACAGAGACTTGGCTTGCAGGGTTTATGGAAAAGAGATTCTACGAAACCACCTTGGTGCAGCACGATCCACAGCAGCTGGACAAGTTCATGAAGGACTGGAGAAAGTTCTTGGCCTCCAAGAAGTTGGACACAAGACTCTGGCCCTACCAAAAGAACGACTTCACCAAGAACTTGTTGGTGGAGTTTGTCAAGGCCACCGACTACACCATGCCCGAAGTGATGTTCTTGCACATCCACCGTCCAAAGATCAATGCCATCGAAAACACCTTGCCGCATGCACAGGGCTACGACGACCTTTTCAACAGAAGAAACCTCGGAAAGATGGGTGACTACCCTGAGTTCGGCGAGGTGGACTGGGAATTGAAGTTCCACACCATCTCTCAATACTTTGCTTGTACTGCCGTCAACTCAAAGACCTTCTGGAAGGACATTTCCAAGTTGAAGCAGCTGGAAGTGTGTAACGCAGTCACAAAGTACGTGGACTTCCTCAAGGAGGACTCCAAGAACATTCCGCTGGGTGAGTTGAAGGTGATCCACAAGTTGTAGGGCCCGTCGGTCCCAACATCTTGACTACTTTTTTCGCCCCATTGTCTTTCTCATGGGCCAAGATTCGCGTGTGTATGAGCTTTGCGGCCATGTGTATGAGCTTTGCGGGTGGCCATGTATGAGCCTTGCGGGTGAGCCAGATGTGTGAACTTTGTGTGTGAGCTTTGACAGCTTTGTGGGTGAGCTCTGTTTTGTGGGAGAGTTTGGCCTATGGGAAGACCTTTGTGTGAGAGCAAGAGCATTGAGGGGATAAGCGGAGGAGAGCAACCAACAGAAGGCGGGGAGGATAATGGATATGACATAAAGAGAATATTGATAGAAAGTCAGAAGAAAACTCGCCTTTTGCAAGGCTGGGTCTGCCGGGAGTGTTGCAGCCATGCCGCAAAGGTGAAGGTATTTATAATTGGGATGTATAAATAGTCATTCAAAGAAACTGCATTTAAATAAAACAATTACGCTTTTCCAGGGATTGTAACCGGTGGCAGCTAGCACTTGGTGGCATCCTTTTGTAAGATCTGGTGAAGGTTGCAAATGTTAGGCTGCAAAAAGAAAAACACCTTCGGTGGTTCGGAGTATCTGGGCTAAGCAATGCAGGGGAACCCCAAGCTAAAGTAACGCCATGTAGCTCGACATTAGACTAAGGTTAATTAGGCTGCAAGAATCCAATTGTTCACTTCACCCTTAAAGTCTCGAGCACGCCTTCTTCGAAAACTATGGCTCCTGCGGTGGATTAGTACATAAAGGGGGGCAGAAGATCTGGAGTCGAATTCCCCAGTAGCAATGACTGTTGCCAACGAAATCGAACAAGCCAACCACCAGTACACCGCCAACTTCGCCGACGGCAAGCTTGCCATTCCTCCTCTGAGAAGGGTTGCAATTGTCACGTGTATGGATGCAAGAATCGACCCTGCCGCTTCGCTTGGGCTCAAGTTGGGGGAGGCCCACGTTATCCGGAACGCTGGCGGGCGGGCCAGCGAGGCCGTGAGAAGCATCATCATCTCCCAGCGTCTTTTGAACACCAACGAGGTGATTGTGTTCCACCACACCGACTGTGGCATGCTCACCTTCAGCGACGACCACCTCCGGGGCTTGATCAAGCAACAGAGTGGGGTTCCGGCAGACCACATTGCCTTTTTGCCCTTCAGCGACTTGGAGGAGTCGGTCAAGGAGGACGTGGAATTGTTGAAGAAGAGCCCATATATCCAGGATGTCCCCATCTCCGGTTATATCTACTCTGTGACAGATGGCTCCATCAAGAAGGTTATTTGAGAGGGTCTAGCAATCGCCGGTGACCGGGCCGACTCCATGTATAGGTATTTATGAACATATGTGACAATAATCGTTTTGGTGTAGATGAAACGGGTCCACGGCTCGGTGTTTCAGATTGACCGCTTTGGTCTCGCTCTCGCAGCCAAAGCGTGCCCCGGTAAAGGATGTTTTGGGAAGTATTGGGCGAAATAATCAAGAATGTAGGGGTCCTCTCGTTTGGTCGTCAAAGCATTCGGGTTTGCCAGTGCCTGTAGCCTACTTGGTTGGGCTCCAGGGAGTTCCAGGGTACTTCTTATGGGTGCCCTGTGAGGAAGGCTGCAAAATGTTAGTTCCGCCTCGTTGGGACTTCCCTACAGACATACACAACGAGCTGGCACTCCCACCTTTACTGGTTTTGACTACCAAACGGCTATTACAGATGTACCTACACATCCCGCTTGGCCAAAGTTTGGTGCTTTTAGAGAGAAATTTGCCTGTAACACCGTGGGACGCTTACTTGCGGTCCTGGCTGGTGGCCGGCTACTCACATGACCCAGCAGTATGATTTCAGCTTCTCACTTGCAGCAAAAAAAGTTATAAACCAATGTACACCGAGCTTCCATTTGACGACTTCAAGGTGAATCCAGCCAGTCGAAAGAGGGTTGCGTACTTCTACGACCAGGATGTGGGGAACTACTTTTACGGGACGGGACATTGTATGAAACCCCACCGTATACGAATGACCCACTCGCTTATCATGAACTACGAGCTCTACAAGAAGATGGAGATCTACCGGGCACAGCCGGCGGACAAGCTCGAGTTGACGCAGTTCCACTCGGACGAGTACGTGGACTTCATCAGCCGGGTGACGCCAGACAACTTGCACTTGTTTGAGCGGGAACAGACCATCTTCAATGTGGGGGACGACTGTCCTGTGTTTGACGGGCTCTACGAGTTCTGCCAAATCTCGTGTGGGGGGTCGATGGAGGCGGCGGCCCGGTTGAACAGGGGCGTGACGGACATTGCCATCAACTACGCCGGCGGGTTGCACCACGCCAAGAAGTCGGAGGCGTCGGGCTTCTGTTACATGAACGACATTGTGTTGGGGATCATCGAGTTGCTTCGTGTGCATCCCCGGGTCTTGTACATCGACACTGACGTGCACCACGGGGACGGTGTCGAGGAGGCCTTTTACACCAACGACAGGGTCATGTGCTGTTCCTTCCACAAGTTTGGCGAGTTCTTCCCCGGGACCGGCAGCTTGAACGACATCGGCATAGGCAAGGGCAAGTACCACAGTGTGAACATCCCGTTGAGAGACGGGATCGACGACGTTTCGTACAAGTCCATTTTCGAGCCCATCATCCAGGCCATAGTCGACTGGTACCAGCCGAGTGCCATAGTGTTGCAGTGTGGGGGCGACTCGCTCCTGGGCGACCGGTTGGGACCATTCAACCTTTCCATGAGGGGCCACGCCAACTGCGTGCTGTTTGTCAAGTCCTTCAACATCCCCATGATGGTGCTTGGCGGAGGCGGGTACACGATCCGGAATGTCGCCAGAACTTGGACGTTTGAGACGGGGTTGTGCAACGACGTGTTGTTGCCGGACGAGATCCCATACAACGGGTACTATGAGTACTATGCCCCCACGTACGAGTTGGACGTGCGTGCCTCCAACATGAGCAACGCCAACTCGAGAGAGTACTTGGACAAGATCTTGGTGCAGGTGCTCTCCAACTTGGACCACACCAAGCACGCTCCGTCCGTGCAGATGAACGAAGTGCCCCACGACTTGGAGGACATGATGGAGGACGTCGAAGAAGACGGCGTCGAGGCCATGGACACAAAGGGAGGGTCCCAGTTCTCCAGGGACAAAACCGTCGTTGGCGAAAACGAGTTCTATGACGACGAAGACAGAGATAGGGGCGAGAAAAACATCCTCACCAACGAGGAGATAAAGGAGATTGAAGAGTTAAACGGGTAGGGACTGAGATTAAGGATGGAGTGTAACGGCCATGCTGGAAGTCCGTTGGAGTGAAAAACCATGCTGGAGGTCGACCGCAGAAGTGAAATTTGAAGGGTCGTGCAACAGCAGAAACACACATCTGGTTGGCTATACAACAAGGTCCACACTAAGCTAACCAGTTAAGCGGTCGGGCGTGTAACGCAAACCACACGCTGGTTAAGCGGTCGGACAGCCAGAACATATAACCGATGATCAACTTCAGCCAGGAATATCCAGTCCGGAAGAACTTCAGCAAAGAACACAAACGGAGCGAGACCGGAGCAACTCCAGCTCGGAAGAACTGTGGTGAGTCGAAGAGGAGGAGCAACAGGGATTCGAGCGGGTGGAGCACAAGAGCAACAGCAGGACTCACAGTTACTGCAACAACGAGACTCACAGTAACTGCAACAGCAAGATCCATCATTAGATAAACAGCAAGACCCCTGCTAGATCCACAGCTAGTCCCACACACCCACACACCCATCACTCGTCCCACGCACCCACCACTTGTCTCGTAAACCTACTAGCTACGCAAAGCTACACTCGGTTTGGGAATTGTAATCAAAAACAAACTGCTAATCAAACGATAATCAAACGATAATCAAATTGCTCATAATAACATGAACAGATACGATTCTATCACTACTATTGTGCAGCTACGATCGAACAACTGCCAACACCGAGTCGCTACCTAGCAATCGCTACAACAGGCAACAGCAAAACAAAGCTACAATCACCAGGTGAGATCGCCAGGTGACAATAGCGTTTGTTGTCAAGAGGAGCTGCACCGTAGAGATCCCACAGCTAACCAAGAGGATTGTAATGTATGAAAAATCGTGTAAAAATCGTGTAGACAAAGAGGAGGAGAGGCCCAAAAAAGGTAGCGCAGAGCAGCGCTGAATCAAGAGTGCAAATAAGCAGGTGTACATATATGTAAACAAACAGCGGACCCATGGGGTATAGGGACGGCGGAGGCTCGGGCACCGATCTCGACTAGTCGTGTGCCCCAAGCCGGGTCCAGGAAACGGTATAGGAACACTGACCGAGTTGTGGCTGGGCACGGGTCGTTAGTGGCGATCTAGTTATACTACGTGCGTTTTCAACTCTAAATTGCCCCAAAAAAAAGAAACCACGGCGTTTGTTTTGTGCCAGTACAACCATAGAGCATGCCATGTGAACAATAGCGAGACACGGAATGGGGCCCCTAGCAGACGAGCAGACCCAGGGAGGCCCAACAGAAGGAGATGGGGCCATCCTAGCCTCCGGCTGCATCTGCAGTGGGCTGGCATGGACGACAGGCGGTGCCCCTATTCCTCCAGCCAGCGGGACGGGCACGGCTCGCCTGCGCTGACGGTTCCCTTTTGATAGAGCCAACGTCCCAAATGAGAAGCTGCGTAACCAGTGCAGCTGCCGAATTGACGCGACTAATTGATTATGCCACAGGAATTGGTCGCACAAAGCCAAAAATCAATCAAAATCACATACCACAAAGGAGGCTTTTGTTGATAAATGTGTAGCGAGTTTCCGTCTTGGGACATGAAAACACCCGTTTAGTCCATTGTGAATGAGCCTCAGGCTGGGGAAGGCAAGCTCCGGAGCCAGGGCTGGGACTGGTCTGGGAGCCTGGCGGTCGCCGGCAGTCGCCCAGGGACCCCGGCCGGCCCCCAACGTCCCTGCCCTCGCCCACAGGAGGCATGTCATAGTTATGTTACAAACCCTAAAGCTTATTTGGCCTCGTAAATTGTTAGCTCCGTGAGATTCTTGGGCGCCCGGTGAAGGACTTAAGCGAGCCACTGCTACACGGCGGCTTACGTAAGCCCTTAATTTCAGTGTGATTTTTTTTTTTGACATTCCACGAGAACAGTTCAAGTCAGAAAAAAAAAAGTTTGTTTACTCCTTTACACATCAAGTGCCCTCACCCTAGTCTTTCTTTAAACCAACCCTAGTCTTTCGTTAACCATGTTATTCAAGAGCCTTACTCCCGCCGCCATCCTTGCCATGGCCGGGCTTGTTGCTGCTGACAGCAGCCAGACCACTATCGTCTCGACCATCACTATCACCAAGACCTTGTTGACTCCCGAGGAGTCGTCCAGTATCTCAGCAGCCTCCGTTGCATCTGTTGAGGCCGTTCTTTCCGCCAGCTCCGTGTCTGTTGCGTCGGCCGCCGCTGCTTTGTCTTCGGCCTCTGCCGCCTCTGCAGCCTCTGCTGCTTCTGCTGCCTCCGCTGCCTCCGCTGCCTCTGCCGCCAGCGTTGCTTCCGTCGAAGCTGCTGCGTCATCTGCCAGTGTTGCTTCTGTTGAGGCCGCCGAGTCTTCCGCCAGCGTGGCCTCTGTGTTGTCTGCCTCCGCTGCCTCCGCCGCCGCCCAGATCACCGCCGCTCCTTTCAAGGTGGCCGTCGCCAACTTCACCAACACCACCACCACCCACAGCTCATCCTCCGCCCCATTCACAAACTCCTCCAGCAAGGCCCACACCAAGACTCCGTCTTCCAGCTTTGCCTCCATCTCCACCTCCGCACAGTCCTCCGCCGCCCCAGCCTCCTCTTCTGCCACCAGAAGCTCCTCCCACAACGGTGCCTTGGGTCTCGGAAGTGACGCCGCTAAGGGTTTGTCCTTGGGCTTGGTCGGTGCCGTGCTTGCCGCCTTGATTTAAGCACCCTCTCTGTTTAAATCTTCTACTTGTTTTTTACGTTTTGCTTGTTTTTTCGTTTTGGAAATGCTACGCCCATACAAGGGACCACGCTCCTTGCCGTCCCTACCACACTCGAGGCTTCATTCCCCCATTTCCCTCTTACGACTTGAAAACTATATCATATGAATACCAGCTCGTGGCCCCCTGACATTTTTGTTTTAATATTTTTATGCTGTATTATATCACACGAGCTTATCCGGATTGCTTTTGGTTGAATCTTGTTGCTTCAAAGGTTTCGTTTTAACGATCTTCTATTCTTGTTAGTATTACTTAACTATTTGTATTTTAAACTCATGAGCACGGATATTACAGATGTAGGTTAAAGAGGACTGAACGACTTCTTGAACGACTGTTTGAACGATTGTTTGAACGAGTGTTGGAGGGCACACTGAAACCAGAGAACGCAAGAAGCAGTCTTTTCCTCTCGCCTGTGGCCTGATACTGCGATGAAACACGTCCGTTTCATGATTGCTCTTTAGTCATTCTCCACAGATTGTATCAGATCGCTATGAACGGTCTCTTGCGAAGCGTTAAGAGCCGTGTCTGTCTGGGGTATCTTGCACAAAAGCTTTGATCTGGATAGGAGGGAGGGTAGGAGGAAGAGGATAGAGGCAAGAGAGGGATAAGAAGGTCTACGGGGTGGGTCTAGCAAAGCGTCAGTGGTCCAGGAAGAACAAAATGGATAAGGTTACACCAGTAGGTCTGTCGTACGAGTTTCAAGCCGGTATGGTGGGGGTGGAGGTGTGAAGGTAATTGTGATGACAGAGATACAGGTAGATACCAGAGACATACAGGCAGCTTGTAATGGGATGTGGGTGAGCGTACTCTTGACATGGCTCCTGCCACTGACAACGTACTCGATTCGGTGCTCACATTTTGATGCACACATTTACAAGTGCTTTGAAAGGGTATAGAGATAAATGGGCTAGTTGATAGTGTTGACTGGTAGAATGAGGTCTTTATGTTGGGCTAACTGGATAAGATGGGAACGTAGTAGTAGCCAGATCTTGAGCCAAGCTCCGTGAATTGCCTTCATCTCGCTCTGAGCTGTATCATGTCAATTTCAAAATTTAATGATAGAGGGTGTACGGTGTGGGAGTGTACGGTGTGGGAGTCGAAAGCGTACATGTGAAGGTGTGGACGTAAGCTTACGATTTCAAGGTCCCCTAGCTACACTTGAAGGTTGCTTAACTACTATCAATACTACGTTATTTAGTGGTTGTCCTGGACATTCTGCTCTCGCAGTCTTTTATCAATCGTGTAACGAAATCTCTCTAAGTTGACGTACGGCTTGTGGCTAAGCTCTGGGGTGTGGCTAAGCATCTACACCTAGTGGCCAAGCAGCGCAAGGTGATGAAGCAACACAAGGTGGTGAAGCAGCACAAGGTGGTGAATCAACACAAGGTGGTGAATCAACACAAGGTGGTGAATCAACACAGGGTGGTGAAGCTACACAAGTTGGTGGAGCAACAAGGTGGTCTAGCAACATATGGTGGTGGTTGCTTAAGGTGATGAAGAAATATACAACTCGTCAGGCAGGAGCACATCTCACCACTACATCTTGAAGTCCTACCTTATGGTCACCACCCTACAATCATAACACCTTAAAATACCACTTCTCGCAATAACCTCACTTCTCACAAACCACACTCTCCATACAACCCTTATAATACAAAGAATGTACATTGCAATTGTCTATAAACGTCTACCACTGATATCGCGCATGTAACTCTCCTTATCCAACATATAGTATTCCAGCTCCGTTAAACCCTGGGGGATCTTTGGGGGTACCCTTGGTTTGTCGTCCTCACTTTCCCTGTAGCTCATGATGTCGCTAGCATTCAAATCATCGTAGTCATGTCTGACAGCTCTTTCGAAGATACTTGGAGAAAACTTGCCATTTCCCAAGTATCCTGTTTCGCTGGTACGCAAGTCCAACTCCCTCATCCTGTTGGGTTGGCTGAGCTGACTAGTATGGAGCTTCATGTGTTCGCCTGGGGTGGGAGCGTAGTACTTGGGGTCGATCTCGTCGGGGTTCAAGGTGTGGGGCCCGAGGCTAGGTTGGGCCACAGACGCCTGGACACTGCTGCCTCCGTTGAAGGTCAATGGCTGCACCAGTTGGTCAAACATGTACACCTTGGAGGGCATGTTGTCCTCTTCCTTGCCTATGGAATCCGCCGAGAAGGGTGGTGCTCTCCGTTGCTGTGCAGCCAAGTACAGAGACGCATCGTCCATGTCCTTGGGGGGTTTACGGGAAGGAGACTTCGACTTCCTCATGTCCTCCATGTGTGGAGGAGGAGCGGGTGACGGTTCGTCCTTCTGGGGCACTGGGGGAGGAAGGTCGAAGGCACCGGGACTCGAGACGTACTCCTTTGTGGGCGAGCCACGGCTGGGCAGTGTGGCAGTGTCGTTGTGGAAGTAGTCGTTCCCCTGGTGTCTTGTGGGTGACTTGTGCTGGACACGGTGGGGAGGGGGAGCAGGGCTCTCAAAGTCTATGTCGTCCACATGGTACTCACCGTCACTTAGCCTGGATTTGGAAAGGTCCTGCTGGAGCTGGTCCAAGTTGTCCAAGTCCACGTTGTAGTCGCTGATGGGGGAGACGGATCTGTGCTGGCGGTGGAAGGCGCCACCCAGCAGCAGCTTGGTGTCGGACACGTGGGACCTGTCGTCCTTCCACAAGGTGGAGATGTGTTCTTTCTGCTGGAACTTCTCTTTGAGCTTGTTGAGCTTGGATGCGTACTTTTTGGCGCCCTTCAACTCCATGTCGGATTCCTTGACGAAAACCTCCTCGTTCTGGTCGGCAGTGGAGGAAGGGGCACTCGAATGGCTCCCCAAGGAGTTCTTCAAGAGCGAATAGCGCAGTTTGTTGGAGCTGGCGGTCTGGGAGTCGACAAACACGCCGTCGCCCTTGACGGGGCTCGAGCTTCTGGGGCTGGGAGAGCCGTGGTGGTGTGTGTGGTGGTGGTGTTTTGACGGGCTGCTGCTGCCGGAGCTGTGGTGGGAGTCGGGCACGGGATCAGGGTACTCGTTGTTGTGGGGATGGCCCTTGATCATGAAGGGCTCTTCCTGGATGTGCTGCTCGTAGGCGTCGGGAGGGAGCACCTTGGGCGGGAGGATGGGCGCCGTGGGGTAGAAGGTCATCTCGAGGTAGATCATGCCGGCCCTGCGGCCGCCCAAGGTGAGGTCGTACCAGCGGTCGTAGATGTACTTGCCGTTTTGTTTGTTGTCCGGGTTGGCAAAGATGATGGAGCAGTCGATCTCGACATTGCCGATGGGCGTGGGGTCGTTTTTGGTTTCGTCCAACACGTCGAGCTTGAGCAACGGCCGCCGCTCCCTCGTGAGCTGGAACCGGACCTCGTGGGTCCACTCGGGCGTCTGGCCGGCTCGAAAGTGGGAGGCTGTTCGTTGTGCCGTGGTCCCGATCCGGAGCGTCACGTACGGGTTCTGCTTATCGAGCTTTCGCCGGTTGGGCAAATGTTTGGCTCGACACACTATCACCACTAGGGTCCCATCTGCCAGATCGGGCGCATACTGTTCCGCCGCTGGGTCGCTCATATGGTGTGCTGCTAACTTTGCGTTTGTTTGTTTTTGGCTCGAACTGGAAACTGCCCTCTAAAATACAAAATTTCAGGGTCGCGACATACACCTTGACAGTGCCAATCTCTCCCTAATCAGCGATTGGGCGGGCCACAGACACAGTAAAGACGTATTGTGAGCCTTTGCGACGAAGACATAGACGGGGAAGAAGACGGATTTCTGCTTATTTGCTCCTTTTGTTGTCTGTGGATCGACAATTGATAGGTCTGTAGGCGTGTGCTTGTTGGATGCCCTGGCCTGGGCTCCTTGTTGTTGCTGTATTTAGCGACAGGCTCAGTAAATGATTAGTGGTAGCAGCGGCGGCTAGGGAGAAGCAGCGGGAAGTAGCGGCGTCCATTTAGCGACACATAGGGAGCTGCAGGGGGGGCTGCGCCGGGGGAAGGGGGGGAAGCAGCGGCACGATCGTACGAATGGTCATCGCAGCCAAGCAGCAGCGCCTACAAGGGAGACAATGTATGCTAAAAATAGGATATCCCGAGGATCACCTCTCTGAAGGGGTCAGCAGTGTTCTGTTGTGTCTGGAAGTACGAGAAACGCTTTGTTTGGGGCCGAAGCTCGAAGACCTCCGGTGATGTGGTGACAGACGGCTGGCGGAGACCTGATCAAGGGCATCACGTGCGCTAAAAATTTCCAATTCAAAGCATCCATGTCCTTTAGATCGAGAAACACCGGCAAGCAGTTGCTTCCGTTTGGGCTTGACTACAGCGATGTGTTGGACTTGGGCAAGAGCGGGGAGAAGTCTGAGTTGATCTTGCCTGTGAACGGCAACTTGACGGCGACGGAGACGGAGGCGGCCCAACAATCCATTGCATTTTCCAAGCTTGTGTCCGATGGGCCCTTCTACACCGGGTCCATCCAGGACGCCATGGCTCCCGCGGGCCAGGAGACGGTCCAGGTGGCCACGGCGCTCTCGGCCGACGGCATCCAGCGATATTCCGACAAGTACAAGAAGGTCAAGAAGATTGGCCGTACCATCGAAGAGCATCCATATCAACTCGAGTTCTTCCCCGACGAGCTATACAGTGTCATGGGCATACTGAATAAGCAGAAGAAGAAGCTCCTTGCATTGTCCACCTTCAAGTCCAACGGTGGCCTCACCAAGTTTGCGGATGAGACAGAAGAAGACAGGGCCAAGTCCTTATTGGACCAGTTCAAAGACATGGCAGAGGATGCAGAGGTTGAGAAGGAAGAAGAGGAGCCTGAGGAAGAGGAGGTTGACGACGAATTTGAGGAAGATGACGACGACGATTATAATGCTGAAAAGTACTTTGACGATGGTGATGACGATGTTGGAGATGGTGGAGAGGACGAGGCTGCTTTTTAATGGTGCACATTCATAGATAATACATAATATGGCTTCCCAAGGGAAGTAGAGTTTGGATGTTGTAGATGGAGAGAAAGAAGGTAGCTTTAACTCAGACTGAAATTCGATGATGCTTTGAGCGGCGTTCGTATGATTCAGCGCAGCTTGTCTGAGTGACTCAGTTTCGAGGGAGGAAGTGGGCAGGCCCAATGAATTGGAATGTTGCACCGCAGGTATCAGCGCTCAGTAGAGCCGAGTCCAGTTCAATAGAGGTCTCTAGGCAGTCCGGGCGTATTTTGGTAAATTGGGTTTTTTGGGAGGCCAGCCAACCCTGGGCGCAGAGTGTAACTCAAAGCGTTTTTGCCTAGCTCTGCTTGATGGTAGCCATCTTCAGATAAGTTGAGTAGCCTCATGGCCCCATGGACGTCTCATATGACTCAAAAAAATACATTCACTACCACATTCAACAAAATCGTAGCATTGGCTGCAACTGCCCTGTCAACTCTTCACTTTGGCTGCAACACATTGGCGTGCGTCAATTATGGAGGGACACAGGAGTGTTGGCTAGCGGAGAGTTGTAGCGATAATTCTGACTCTCTCAAGACTCTTCATGGTTGTAACTCCATCCCATTCACTTCTCTTTGGTTGGCAACCATTTCATGTGCCATCCCAACTCATCCCAACGTCTCTTTGGCTGCAACATCTGCAACACATTGCCAAAACTACACTAACTCTTATCTATGTCTATTGGCACCGGGGCCCGACTATATGCAACACAGCAAACTGTCTATCACAGAAAAGCTGCTAATGAATACTACTTAAATGTCAAAACTGAAGCTGACCAACCCGTTTCTCCCTTCGGCCTTCAACCATCTACCATACTTGTGTTCCTTCCCAATCAAAACAAACACCTTCAACTTGGAGTCCACCTCGACGGAGCTTATCTCTTGGACCATTCCCCTCACTGGAATCTCGCCAATGAGGTTGATGGCACGCAAGTCTTCTGTGATTCTCCAGGCTCTCACCTTACCGTCCCAGGATCCAGTGAAAAACACATCACTGAAGGGAACGGCGTGGATGGCTGTGATCCAGTATGGCTGTTGGGGAGGAACCTGTCTTTCGGCGTCGGCAAGCTGGGTCTCTGCACTGGCTTCGCCAGGAGTGAACTGTGGCTGCAATCCGTGAGACAATCTCTGTGTGAATAAGGCTTTCTTCTTAGCCAAGGACCACAAGCTGACGTTCCCGTTATCGGAACCGGTGACAAACTTGGACTCGTCACACATGGACACCACCTCGATCAGGCCCTCGTTGTAGAACTTTTCTTCGGTTTCGTCGCCATCTTGGTTGGCCTTCTTCTTTTTCTTCTTCTCGGTCGAGTCACCACCACGGAAGGTCAATCTCGACTCTTCGGAGATCTTCCAGAACATGGCGGTCTTGTCTCTCGACCCGACAGAAACACACGTTTCTTTCAGTAATGCAGCAATGTCTGTGATGTTGTCCTGGTGGCCGTACAAGATTTCCAACTGGGTGAACTGGTTGATGGAGTATGTTCTGATTCTCAAGTCGGCACACGCAGCGTACAACTGGTCTGAGTTTCTTCTAAAGGCAATGGCGTTGACGGCGCCTCTTGTTTCCAACACCTTCAAGCATGCCAAGTTTTCGGTGGACCAGATGATCAACCTGCCGTCCACACCGCCCGTCACCACGTACTTGCCATCGGGGCTGGCTGCAACACAGTTGATCACGTCACAGTGGTTGTTTAAATGTTGTAAGGAGGTGTTAATGTTAAAGTACTTGGGTCCGCCTCTGACGTGCTTTATTCTCTGGGGCTTCTTCTTCTGCGATATGTCCCACTTGACGAGCTCGATGTCTTTGGAGACTGTGTAGAGGTACGGGTATCTGATGGACATGCTGGTTACGTTCTTGGACCCAATTCTGGTCAAGACGGTGTCGACGTGGTCGTCCAACTGCCCCGAGAGCTTTTCGGCAAAGGTCTTGTATATCTGGCCCTTGTTTTCGGCCACATCCACCTGCAAACGTCTTCCGACTATATCGTCGTCCAAGTCCTGGGCGTTGAAGTCGTCACCAAAGTCGCCCAACTCGTCCGCCTTCAAGTTGTCCAAGTACTGCTTGGCCAATCTTCTTCTCTTGTCGGCAGCATTTTCGTCTGCAAACTCCTCGTCCGACAGTAACTCGTCCTCGCCATGGTCCTGCTGTTCTGTCTCAGAGGCGCTAGATATGTCGGAAAGATCGTCATCGTTTTCTTGAGGGGTCGCCTGCTTCTTGGCTGCTCCCTTTCTCACGGTGCTGGTGGTTTTATTAGCACGTTTTCTCTTTCTCGAGGGGTCTGACAAGAATGGATCGCCTGCCATGGTTGGTGAAGAGTGAAGTTTATTTTTCGTGAAAAATTATGAGATGAGCTCGACTTCACGTGTGAGCCAGGATGGAGAGAAGACGGTCCAAGAGCACCAATAAAGAGGGGGAAAAGCTGTCTGGAGTTTGTCGAGTTGATGTATACGTGTGCTGGGCTGTTCCAACAATAGCTACGTATATGTATTTATTGAAATGGCGGGTTTACAGCCAGCTGGTGGCCGTAGGGTCGCAAGACCGCCGAGATGGAGATCAGTGAGCGCTGCAACGGAACAAAGAGCCCAGCAACCTCTGGCGAAGTTCCCGGTACAGCAGTCTCCACTGGGCTACTGGAACCCACTGGATAGCAGAACCATTGTCCTGCTTTTGCTCCAATGTCTATCTTTCTCATTCTCTCTCCCCTACTCTCAATTTCTCCCACTCCCTCTACAGCTGGAGCACGCTCCATTACAAATCGGTCACGGGACATATATTCGTAGCTACATCCTCGCCAAGCGTAGAGACGCCGGTCGCTACCAACGTGTGCCGGTGGGGTTGGGTATCACGGCATTGCCCCACCGACTCGGCACATCTCGTCTGCCAAACAATCACACATCTACTCTTCCAACAAGTCCTCGATGTCGGAATCGTCCTGGGCGTCGTAGGTGTTTTGGTTTCTCTCTCTTTCATCCTGGGCAAGAGCATCGACAATGGCTTGTTTTCGCTTCTCGACGGTTCTGGTCTTCTTACCCCAGCCAAAGGCCTTCTCCTCCTTCTTCATTCTGGCCTCAAACTCCTCCTTCTCACGCTTTTCCCTCTCTGGTCTCTCGGCCTCCTCCTTCTCGTCGTTGGCAACCTGTCTCTGGAGCTGCTTCTTCTTGGCCCACCCTTGGTAGTACTGGCGGAACAAAAGGTACATACTGACAATCATGATGAGACGCAAGTACTTGGTCACTTCTTCCTTGGCAAAGTAGTTATAGACAAACCCAAAGAGAGGGCCGTCTTCGGTGAATTCGCTCATAGTGTCCGGTTGATTCGGTGCTGATAAATTTAAAATTCAACGTTTTCGCGTGGATGTTTGGCTCGTGGCCGGCAGAGGTGGTGGTTTGGCGAATTGCCCGTTTGGATTGTTTGGTTGGGTGGTTACGGTGGTTAACTTGGGTGGAGGTTGCTGAGTGACTGCTATTGGGTCTGGCTGTTTCGAATCGAAATTGCTCTTTGGCCGACCTCTTGTATTTGCCTATGTAGAATTCTATAGAAGGTATGGTGTAACACAAAGCTTGAGTTGTGGAGCCCAACATGGGTGGATTGTTTGTCTCAGCAGGTAAGGGACACTCTTTTGGGTCTGCAGGGCCCATTCAACCTGCTCCTCTCAGCCTATTGTTGATCCAACCTCTTATCTTCTCCATCCTACCTGTTTCCTCTTGACCCGCTGGGCCTACTCCATACACTAAATTCTCTTCTCTCCCAACTCATCCCCTACAATTCATCATCGTCACTCTCGAAAGGATCCAATTCAGGGTAATCGCCCACTTCTACCTGCTTGGGTCTGACAAAACTGCCGTGCTTGGGTCTGGCTGTGAAAAACACCTTGCCGTCTATGGAGCCGTTGTTCTTGCCCACGGGTTCATCAAACTCGATGCCGACCCACTCGCTCTCGCCCTCGTCTAACTCGTGGATCTTGCCCACAAACTTGATGACCCCACGTCTCTCGCCGCCAATGTTGATGATACGGCACCGGCTGCCCACAGCGATGGTCTGTGCAGCCGCCGAGTTCTCCTGGACCTTGGCCTCCTTCTGTTTCTGAAACTCTGGGTCAAACCGCCCCAACTGGTTTTGTTTCTTCCAGTGGAGCACCGTGTCCAGGCGCTTCTCGTACTCCTCTTTGCTCATGTTGTACTCGTACCCTTCTTGCTCCTCAAGCAAGTCTGGGATCTCTGAATCAGGGTTGGTGTCCTCAACGTGCAATCTCGAGTATGGCACAAGGTTCAAGGCGCTCACAAACAAGCTCTTTTCCTCCTCTTCGTTCTGTCTCTCTGGGTCGGAGATGATGGTGTTCTCGTTACTGGATGGTTGCAGATAGTACCTGATTCTTTGGAACTTGGGTTCAACCCCGGTAATGAGTTCTAACCGCTGTTTAAGATAGAATATGCTCCATTGAGGAGAAATCTTACGTTCACTGGACGTGACGGACGAAGTGACGTAGATACTGATGTCCATCTTTGAATTATAAATATCGGATTACGCGACAAAAAAGATGGTTAACATGGAGACTGCAAGACACCAGACGAGTGGAGGCAGATTTTACCAATCTGAGCAGAGAAGACTGCTGGTGCCTTCTTTGTTAAAACGTTGATCTCATGCCTCGCTTTCTCTCAATCACCCACTACATTTCATTACAACTATTGTTGATCTAATATAATACATCATTACTCATTACCCAAATGTCCTCTATCTTACAAACCTTCTTCTCTCTCGTTTCTCTCGTACTCTGCCAGAACCAAGTCGTCCAAGTCCAACAAGCTTGTTTGGATGCGGAACTTGAAGTTCATGATGAACTCTGCCACCTTGGCACATTTGTCGTACAACTCCTGTCTCGACTTGCTAATATTATGCAGGAGTTCGTCATGCTCAATCAAGGTGTTCTGGTACTGGTTCTCCAACTCTATGAAGCCCTGGTAGGTGTTGATTCTAATGGTTCTCAACTCCCGCTCCAACTTCTCGATCTGCGTGGAGTAGGTGGTGCTGTCGTTCTCCATGGCCTCGCGGATCTCATCGTAGTTGACCTTGTACTGTGTGAGTTTGTTCAGAAGCGTGTCGACCTGGTCCGTCTGTTCCAGAATCCTTTCTTCAGACTGGTCCCTGGCTTCCTGCAACTTGATTTGTTCATCCTGAAGCTGGTGGATCTTGGTGTTGATCTCGCTTCTGTAGTTAAGCAATGCAATCTTTTCGTCCTTGAGCGTCTTGTCGATGATCTGGTTAGGCGACAATGCTTGTGAGGACTTCAATATGTCTTGGTCCAACTTGATGTAAAAATCGTAGTCGCTGCTGAACTTTGAAATCATATTATTGTAGGTCTTGATGAAGTTCTGCAAGCTCTGGTGATTCTTGGCCAAGTCTATCTCCCGCTCTTCTAGCACCTTTTGGCTTTCGTCTAGCTTGGTGGACTGCAAATCAATAGACTTCAGAAGCTTGTCTCTCTCGGTGTTCAAGCTGTTGATGTCTGCTATGGTGGTGCCTCGGAGTGTGATTTCTTCCTCCAAAAGCTTCAGTTCTTCAGTCAATTTGGTCAACTCCTCGTCTTTGGCGGAGATTTCCGCTTTGATCTTCAAAAGAATATCGTTCCACTTGACTTTATGTGACTCCATGGTTTCGATGTATGCTTGGAACTTTTTCAAGTCGTCCTCTAATGCTAATGATTTCTTTTCTGCGAGTCTCAACTCTTGTAGTTGCAGTCTTAACTCGCTATGCTGCGTCTTGAGTGTTAAATTATCTCTTTCCAAAGACAGCAAATCTTCGTTGAGCTTTGCATTGAGCTTGTTGAACTCAATTTGGAGCTTTTCGTAGAACTCGGTGTAGTCGTCCCTCTCGTTTATGAACTCATGGTACAGGTCTCTAATGTACTGGATGAATATCTTGTCGAACTCGTCCTCGGGACTTATGAAGTCGCTGTCTTCCATCTCATTCAAGGGCTCTATCGAGTTTATCAACTTTATGAACCAGTAGAGAACGCCCAAAAACAGGGGCCAGTTCTGGCCTCCCACAGCACTTATTTGAGATCTGTTGATTGTGTCCAAGTACGGATACCCCAAGCTCCTCAAAAGGGAGAAGATTTCCACCTCTATTGATTTGTGGAACTCGTAATGCGGGTCTATCTTGTTGTACAAGAACTTGAACATGTAAACAAACTCCTTCTGTGTGGGCTGCCTCAACGTCTTCATGGTCAACGAGTGGTTCATCTCGAGTTCAAACTTGTTCGCTATAAGAAAGTCATAGATTTGTTGTTGTATGAGCTGCTGGTAGTTCTTATCACGCAAAGGTCTTTGGTCGACCGGGATGGACTGTGACGGCTGAGGTATCTGGGAGCTTGGTGTTACCTGGCTCGATGGCTGTTGCGGAGTTAGCTGTTGGCTGCCTTGGGATGACGGAGGGTGTAGTGCTATGGGTGGTTGTAGGGCTAATCCGTTGCCTAAACTTTGTCTTCTCTTGTTGGTAGATGCAGGAGTCGAGAGTAATGATCTGCGTTTGGTCCCGTTGCCCGCGGTGGTACTCGGCTGCAACGACTCAAGAAGGTTGCGTGACCCTAGGAGAATCGAAGCCCGAGTCGCCGAGCCCATGGAAAGACTCTTGCCCGTGTTCTTACGCAAGATAGAAGACGGCTGACTATTCATAGGTGATTGTTTATTTTTGTTTTGGTGGTGTTTATAGCGCGCGGTGATAATGTCGTTTATGTCTCTTGCACAAATGGGAACCAAAACAAAACACATCGGGATGAGAGCAATGCCAGCAGAGGGCGGTGCCTTATGGGAGTCTACGGGCATCGGAAAGGTTCTATGTTGATGGTACGTTCAGCCTGAGTTGGGCTATTCTAAAAAAGAAGGCAAAAAAGAAAGCCCGATACGGGGCTCGAACCCGTAACCTTTTGATATCCTGTTTAAGAGTCAAATGCTCTACCGATTGAGCTAACCAGGCAACTTTTGAAAAAATGTCCCTGTGCTCAGTTAAGAGTTTCACTGTAAAAAAGATCCTTGCTGCAGCAGCAATGTTGGGGCCGGGTCGGACAGACTCTTCGCCGAAACCTTGTTTAACAGCAAGAAGTAGCGGGTTGTAAGGGGACTAGCGGATACTAGAGGACGTTAGCGACGTACTAGTTTTTCCTTGAGATGCAGGCAGCAGCCATGCTCTGACACGCCATTGCGATGTCAACGTCCAAGGAGTGAATCTAGAGCTGTGGTGCGCCAAGCGCCTTGCTGGTGCCCAGAGGCTCTCCGGTGGGAGCACGCAGTGGGAGTAGTCGCGTGGTATTCAAAAGAGTGGTCTCGTTTGGTTTGTGGAAGCAGTTCTGGTATTTCCTTGGAACCACTGCGTTGAGCGCAGCCATGGGAACAGCCACACCAGGTGAAGCCCACGCCAAGTGAAGACCCACACAAAAAGTGCTCCAGAATCGCCATTCCTCTCCTTCATCCCTTCTTGTTCACCACAATACAAGCAACGATCGATTGTTGGATCTTCCCAAATCGGAGAATAAAGCGTTTCAGGGTGTGGATTTGCACCCATCAAAGGCCCGTATAAATAGGAAAAACCCCCGGTGAAAAACGTCGACAGGTTAAGAAATTTCATACCATGGTGAGCCAGCGGAACGACAGAAACCAAAACATTGCAGTCTTGACCATTTTTACGGTATTTTCCATTTTGATGGTGACAATGTTGTGGTTGATCGTGTTCTCACCCAAACTGAAACTCGTGGGACATATTGGAGGGCAGCACACCCAAACAGGAAGGTGAGGTTGCATCCTCCAGCAGTTGCCGAAGGACCCCTCGAGGGTATCCCTGTCGTGCTGAGACGTCTGGCCCCTGCTGGCCGCAAGCGGCCCCACTCGCGGATCAGGTCTCGTATAGGGACTCCCACGGTGTTGTTCTCTGCAACAGCCGCAACTAAACCCGACATGCTTTGTGCCATGTCCCAGAAAGGTGTCGCCTGGAAGCTGTTGGCAGAGTATTTCGGACACCGTGTTGGGCTGGAGTGGGTTGTTGTTGGATGCGTGCCACCACGGTAGCGGTGGCAGGTGCTGCACCCAGGCCGGCGCCAGAAGGTCGAGCGTGGCACGCTTGGGTGCCACTCCCGTGCCGGTTGCAATCGCATGTTGGGCAGCAGCGTGCACCGAGCTGTGGGAGTCCCAAAGGGGCCGTGTAGGCCCCTAAAGTCTAAATCGGCCGAGGTTGGGAGACCAAAGTGGTGAGAGCGTGGCGGGCTGCAAATGGTCCCGCAAGCGTCACAAAATCACCGGGATCTAGGGCACCCTTTTGTATCATTTCCATAGCAATGAAAGAAGCCTGTATGGCGAGGCCACCACCGTAGCCAGGGGCGCCGGCGGCGTCCGCTGCGCTCGGCCGCACGCTGTGCCTGGCTGCAACATCTCTGTGCTGCCGCGGCCTTGCTTTCCCTGGCCCCAAAATGGGCCCTTTTCCGGAAATAACACTTTGGCCAGCATCGTCACGTTTTGAAAAGTGTCAGTCATTCATCAAGATGTTCGATGCCTACGCAGACCATGGCTGATCGCTGCCCTGGGGCCGCTTTTGCGGCCACCAGCGGCGGGGACAACGCCTGTAGACATGTGCCGCCGGTAGCAGGCACACAGCTGAACTGCCCCCCACCGTCGGAATTACGCCAGTACGAGCCTAGCTCCAGTCCGGTCGCAGAGCCCCCAAAAAGCTTCTGTAAAGCTAAATTTCACACATGATACAATAGCTTGTTCGTGATTATGTCGCGCGCCAGCCATCAAAATCCAGCCCTGTAAAATTACAATAAACAACAACAACATCCGAGAGCCTGATTAGAGATGAGTAGCGATAGACCATCTACTCCCCGGGGGTCGCCCAAGGTTGCGACGAACAAACCCATAACGCCGTCCAAGTACGACAAACCTGTGACGAGATCGCAGAAGAGTGGGAGCGGCGGCGGGGCCTCATCATCACGCAGCTCGGCGGCCTACTTGAAGACTCCTGAGCAGCCACGGACCAGCGTGGTACCAGGGACCATTCTGAGCAGCACGGCCACCAGTCTTCCGTTCAGCCCGTCGCTCAAGCGGGCCAGCAGCGGCGCCGCCAACCACTACAAGTCCCCTGAATTCAAGCTCAGCTTGCACAACGTCAACTCCCCCTCCAACCCGGTCTTGAAGACGCCCCGGTTCTCCACCCCGCGCTACGGCGCAGACGCCGACAGCGACGACGACGCCAGCAACTCCCCCATACATAGACAGAAGCTCCAGAAAACCCCCCAGTTCTTCCAGTCCGCAAAGAAGCTCTTCCAGGAAGACTCCAACAAGGAGGATCTCTCCGAAATCAGCTCCCAGCTCAAGAGCAAGCTCAGCTCGGCCTTTGGCAAGCTCTCCCTGAGTCCCGTGGGCACCAACAAGTTCTCCTTCACTGAGCTCACGTTCGATTCCGCCACCTCGCCCACAAAGAAGCACTCGCGCAAGAGCGTCGAGTTGACTCCCTGGACCCCGTCAACTTCGCTCCAGAAGTTGAACTTGAACCTCCAGACCCTCCAGCAGTCGCCCTTGCCCCAGGCAAGCTCGACCTCCATCTTCCCAGCCTCCCCACAGGCCAGCACCTTACATTTCCAGACGTACTTCAAGGACAACGACGACGACGAAAAGATGTTGAGCACCTCGGAATACAACACCGCCACGCCGTTGCAAAAGTCGCCCTTTGACGCCCAGCCCATCAAAATCCCGTCCCCAGACGAGTCCCTGGCCCACAATGCCCTCTTGGCCGCATTGTCCAGACAGAAGAAGAAGAAGCTGCCCAAAAAGAGACACAGCTTGGACTTGGAGTCGAGAAAGGCCGGCGTCACCAAACAGACTCACTCACACTCACACTCAAAGCTGGCCACAAAGCTACCGCCTCTCAGCGTTGCGCTTGAAAACAAGAGCAATGACCACGAACAGGACGCTGTGCTATCGTTGATGTCGCTATCGTCGCCCAGAGCCATCAAATTCAGCCTGAGGTCGCCGAGAACTCACCTGCGGCAGCACAGCAACACTAGCAACGCAAGTCCGTTGGCTAGTCCCATCTCCACCTCCAAGAAACCCGTCTTGCCGCCCATCACAGGCTTGGGGTTGGATGTGGACAGAAGAGAGTCGGTACTGCTGGCGGTACTGCTGGTGAGCCTGGTGCACAATGGGACCTCGGTGGTCCCCTCCTTGCGCCCAGTCCATGTGGATAACGACGAAACAGACGTTGACGACGTCAGCGATGCTACGGTCGATGAAGAGTAACCAAGCGGTGCGGCTGCTTGCACCCAGTTCGACCTGTGGCTAGGACTGCAAATAACAGTCAATATCTTCAACACACCCTTCAACTACAAACGACAGGATACACGCGGTTTACGCTGCCCCGTATCCTCCCACGAAGGCACTCAAATTCCTATTTAGATGTTTAGCGAGCTCATAGATGTAAATGGAAAGGTATTGGCACACAGTCAAGCAATTTGCAGCCATAGTATGTCTTTTTTACGTAAGCATTCTGCGAAGCTTTTGGGCCGAATCTGCATAGCGCCGGTCAATTCCGAATGGTGCGGGCTGCTTACTTAACGGGGCCTCTGACTGGGTGATGCCATTTCCTAAACCGGTCTTACACAATATTACGAATATATTCGACATTGGCGCTGACAAATTGTGAATATGAGTGGTTATGACTAAAGAAAAACGTAAGCAATATCCTCTCAGGGGCTACCTGTACCAAGAAATAGAACCCTTAAGACCTGGGTACCAGAGGCACTGTGCCTCAGACCAAAAGCATGTCTAGACCTGAATACAATACGCCGTTGGTCTGATGCACAGTGAGACCCCGGCCGGTTTTCCACCACTTTCTTGGTCACTTTTAGCACCTGAAATACCTCCAGGGGACAAGTATTCCCAATGTAGTAAACTTGCTCACGCCTTCTCTCTCGCTTGGCTGCTTTCTATGCACCAGTTTGGTAATCCAAGCTTTCCGATAGGCATGCCGGATTGCTTTTTTTTTTCCAAAGTCTCATCACATCACATGACCTAATTATTAAGCAGGTATAGCGAGTGAGTCAAATAAAAGGCTGATAATTCCAACCAACTCTGTTAACTATCGACGCACCAAAGATGAAGGTTTTATTATTGTTACACCCTACTGCCGTGACGGACCCAGAGCTTGTCACCCTGGTCAAGGCCAAGTACGCACAAGACGATGTCGAGCAGCAGATTGCAGACAGAGTCACCAAAGGAGCCGTGGAGTTGGCGCCCAACGGCTACGACAGAATCGTGTACGTCAACCCCAACTCCGACAAGACGATTCCGGGAGCGTTGATCGAGTTGTTGTTCCAGAGCGTGGCCTTCGAGGGTGCGCTTGCCGGGGACTTGCCTTCGGATCAGGCTGTGGACGCGTTGATGGCCGGGTTCGTTGTCGAAGGCGACCACTGGACCAAGCCCAAGCCCGTCGAGGCCGTCTTGTTGAAGAAGAAGACCACCAAGAAGGAAGGCTTGCCTGTTTTCAAGCGTGCCGAAGACCCCGAGTCCCTCAAGAGAAAGCTCGAGACAAAGTTGTCGTACTTCAGCGACAGCGAATCCCAAGACGAAGACGAAGACGAATCAAACTACACCTTGAACGAGAACGACTTGGTCAAGAACATCAACACCTCCAATTTGATCATTCCAAAGGAGTGCCAGCCAGTCGGCGGCAAGAGAAGAAAGGCCTGTAAGGACTGTACCTGTGGTCTCAAGGAGATTGAAGAGGAGGAAGCCAACAAGCAGAGACTGTTGCAGGACACCTTGTTGGGGAACATGGCCCAGAGTGCCACTTTGGAGGCCATCAAGATTGAAGAAAGATTGAAGAACAAGGTGACCTTCAAGGACGAGGAGTTGGCCGAGGTCGACTTTACCGTCGAGGGCAAGACGGGCGGCTGTGGCTCGTGTGCCTTGGGTGACGCATTCAGATGCGATGGCTGCCCATACTTGGGTTTGCCTCCATTCAAGCCTGGTGAAGTGGTCACCATTGACAGCTTGGATGAAGACTTTTAAATTGGCATACAAAAACTTGGGAATACTTTTAGGGTACTACTGGCTCGGATTAAGCGGCCTGGACGTCAGGGATGTCTCAGAATGCCGTACAGTCTATAGAAATGTAATATTTAATGACATTGGATTAGTGTAGTGAGTGGTGGACGTCGATGAGATGGGCTGGCTTGCTCCCCGACTGGCATGCTCCCCTGTATTCATGTCTGACCATATCTCAACATATCTCATTATATCTCACCATTCACCTGCTAAGTCGTCTGACTTATTTTGTGACCTTTTGGCCAAGAGAATCAGCAGTGGCTAGCACGCTTTGGCGTTCTCCATACCCTTGAAGTCCGGCACTCGGTCCAACTTTCCGCCTTAGCTTTCTAATTATAGAACAAGGCACTTCGGGTCAGACTTGCCGTCTACCTGAAAGACCGTTTGGCCTCCAGGGTGCCTGAATACGTTGGCTAGGTTGTTTGGTGCTGGACTAGGATGTAAAGTCTACATATCCAAAGTCCTCACGACACCTCCACAAAACCTCACCAGATATAGCGCTACACCTAGTGGTACTCCCAAGGTTAGCACGCCATTTTGTTAGCTCTGGACCGGCTATGAAAGACCTAGAAAGAGGGTGAGTTTACGTCATGGGAGGTATTTGATGGCGTTTGCCGTACCCCCAGTCATGGAGGACACCGCCAAGCGTCAGTGCCTCCTCAATGACATCAGCATCGTACTATGTTGCATGAAACTGACAATGATTGGAATGTGACGACGTTGGATATGGCCGGAAGCATCCCCGAATTGGACGTTAAGCCATCCCGCAGCCATGCTGCAGATTCTTGCAACCGATTCGTTGCGAACTTTTGCAACAATTCAGCCGCGCCTTGACGTTGAGTGGCGGTTGCTACGAGACCGTGCCAAGCATTCAACGTGGCTATTGGAACTAGAAGGGACCACTTGGTGTGGTCTTTGAAGAGCTTAGGTTAGAGCTTTTGCCGTTGTCTTCTCGCGAGATCTTAGGATAGCCAGGACGTGAAGAAGATGGGGAGCAGTGGCATGGACATTGCAGCCATTAGCCTGAGCTGCTTGATGTTAAAAGAGTCCGTCACGCTTGTTGTGTGGCAGTACCCTATATTTTCGGCGCTCAGTCTCCGAGACACGGACACTAAAGTCTGGGGAATTAGTCGTATTCATCAACCAAGGAGTGGTATGGATTTGGTCCGAGCACCCCATGACTTCATTTCTGTTTGCGTAAATGCATCCATGAAGTTGTCGAATAGCCGTACTCACCCATCCTCCGCTAGTTCAACTAGTAGGCTAAAGCACAACTCCAGCTGACCATCGACATATGCTGAAAGTACTCTCAGAGCTCGAAGAAGGATGCTGCAGCTTGACACTGTTCTGAATCTGTAAAAAGCAGAAAAGATTGAGGTGGTGTACAATCCACTTTCATCAACTAAGTGCACATTTGCTTGAAGCACCAAGAAAGTTGAAGAAAATAATTCACCCTTATTGTATGGCAAAGATATCTCGCTTAGGAGCCACCCACCGGCTCACGCGTTGCTATGCTTCTGGAAGTATTGCTCGGGCACTTTGGGAATGCTTCAAAGTCGTATATATACCAGGCAAATAGATATACAATGCACATATCTCCTAAGCATGCAGTTTTTGTTAAGCACCCTTCTACTAACGGCTAGTTTGGTGGCCGGGAAGAATGTTAATGGTATTTTTACCAGCTTTGAATCCTTAAAGCATGACAGCAACACGCAAAAGATACCCTACCATCCCAGTTGGGTTGCAACCATTGGCTGGAGCATCTCTCTGGAGCAACTTGAGCCAGGCGACACCTTCAGCTTATATTTGCCATGTGTGTTTAAGTTCACCTCTGATTCCTCTACAATAGACTTGGATGCAAGTGGGCATACGTACGCTCATTGCTCGTTAGCTGCCGGTGAAATCTTTGCTGAGGGTTCTTCAATTAATTGTGTTGCAACTGATGTGGTTGCCAATGATGTTCATGCTTTGGGGACATTGTCTTTCCCTTTCACTTTCAACATTGGGGGATCTGGGTCCCCAACTGATATTCTGGATGCAAGCTGCTTAAAAGCGGGAGAAAACACAGTTTCCTTCTTTGATGGTCCCAACGAGTTGTCAATTAACACGATTTTCAACCCTATCACCTCAACAACAACTTCTCTGATTCACTACTTCTCAAGAATCATACCATCATTGTCCAGGTTCCAATTATTTGTTCTTGCTGGCAATTGCCCTCGTGGGTACGTTAGTGGTACGCTTGGGTTCAAGTCCCAGAATAGTGAAATTGATTGCTCAACCATTCATATCGGGATTTCCAACGAGTTTAACGATTGGGTACTACCTAAATCGATAGATACATCATTCAGTTATACTCATACTTGTAGCCCACAAGGATTGACTGTGAATTATAAGAATATACCACCTGGGTATAGGCCATTCATTGATGCGCAATCGCCAATTGGAGGAACCATCACTATTACGTACACTAATACCTACCTGTGTGTTGGGTCCACTTCCCCAACCTCCAATGGTGCCACTATTACCTGGGGTAGCTACAAAAACAACAAGGCCGGGTCAAATGCCAAGGTTGCAACCATCACAACCGTCACATACACTGGAGACATCACCAAGGTTACCACCTTGCCTACAAAGGCAGGCCAGCCAGTCACAATAGAGGTCGACGTTCCCGTTCCCACGTCAACCTTGACCAGCTTCTGGACCGGAGCTCAGACTTCAACTTCTCTTTTTCCTGCTACCCCAGGAGATACTGCAAGAAAAGTCATACTTGTTCCATACGACCAGATTACCACTGTGACATCGACTTGGAATGGATCCAGCAGCTTCGAGACTCTCATCCCACCTGTTTCTGATGGCGCATTGACGGATCTAGTTGTAGTTCCGGTTCCAACAGTTACATCTACTTCATTCTGGACGGCGCTGGACATCTCGACAAGAACAATTCCTGAAGTCCCAGGAAGAACAGCAACTGAGCTCGTTTATGTTCCAGCTGTCAAAACCAGCATCACCTCAACGTGGACCGAATCAACCTCTGGTACATCAACGCTTCCTATTGGGACCGGCTCGGTTGCAACGGAAATCATCATTGTTCCTGTACCCACACTTACCACAACCTCCAGGTGGGTGCACTCCTCCACAAGTACAATTAACTTACCTGCAGAGCCAGGATCTACTGCTTCTAAGATTGTGCTTGTACCAACTCCAAAAACAACAGTAACTTCAACTTGGTCGTACGCAATTACCCAAACCTCGATTCTCCTGGCTCCTCCAGACGAACAAGAAACAGCAGTAGTATTTGTACCAGCTTCAACAGTTCTGGACAGTTCTGGAGTTGGGTTAACAACTCTTCTGCACACCATCTCACGGACTGTTAGAAGTCGTACCCCAAAGACAACAACGTTGACGTCCACTTGGTTAGACTCTTACACTCAAACTTCAATTTATCCTGCTACTCTCGATGAGACCGAAACAGACGTGGTTCTTGTTCCCATTCCCACCCTACTTATCACGGAAAGGTGGACAGGCTCAGAAACCAGTACTTCGATCATTCCCGCTAGACCTGGAGGCACAATCATCATGATGGTGGAAATTCCCATTTCTAAAACAACGCTTGTATCGACTTGGAACCAAAGTCAAGCTTCAACTATCATAATCCCAGCAAATGGCGATGGAATCGAAACGGACATACACTATGTGCCCATACCAACTTCAAGCTCGTCGACGAGATGGACAGGAAGCGTGACCTCTACTTCCACAGTACCTGCCGTACCTGGAGACACGGCAGTGGAAGTCATTTACTATCCAACACCCAGACTAACTGTAACCTCGACTTGGACAGACAGTGTCACATCCACCGTAACAGTACCAGCAACGGGGAACCAGACGGAATCAGATATTGTTTATGTTCCAGTCCCAACTCTTTTATCTACTACCAGTTGGACGGGAACAGAAACGGTGACTGAGACGATTCCCGCAAGTCCAGGGGAAACTGCAATAGAAATTGTGAAGGTTCCCACACCAGCTACCATTGTCACCTCAACGTGGTCGCAGGCACTAACACTGTCTTCCATTATACCAGCTGGCCCTAATGGAACACAGACTAACCTTATTATTGTTCCAATTCCCACAGTTACCACGATTCTGACCTGGACAGGAGAAGACACTAGTACTACTAATGTCGTTGGCAACATTGGTGAAACAGGAACAGCAATAATTCTAGTACCAACACCAGCGATTTCAGTGGCCTCAAATTCGAGTGGGACATCTTCCTTGACCATTTCAATTCCTGCCCTGTCGAATAATGCAACATCGGAATTTGTCCTGGAACTGGCTCCAACAGTTACAACCACCTCGTACTGGACGGGTCACGAGGCGTCCACATCCACTATCCCAGCAACTCCTGGCGGAAATGAATTGAAAGTCATACTTCTTCCACATGCTACCCGATGGTTGACATCGACATGGACAGGAAAAGAAAAGTCGACCTCCATCGTGGGAGTCTTCGCTGAAACAGAAACAGACGCCGTCCTAGTACCCATCCCAACTGTAACAGTTACTTCAACATGGAATGGAACGGAAACATCAACAGAAACAGTGTTAGCAGAGCCTGGACAAACCGCTATTGAGATTATTGAAGTTCCCTCCATAGTAACCTCAACTTTAACACTGACTTCACAATCCATAACTTTGTCGCCATCGACCATTCCTCAACACGATGAGCCTGAAGCTAGTTCCAGCATCCCTGATACGGCCACGGGTTTTCCAACTAGTGGCAACGTGAGCGCAAGCACAAACTTGAACAATTCAAAAAGCACAGACTTCGTTGCTGCATCAACTAGTACAACTATAGTAAGTTTGAACTCAACATTCTCTGTTTTGCTGCTGTCGCTGCACTCCGTCACTCCTTCAACTACCTTGACAAATACTAGTAGTGACTCCTATGTTGCAACAACTTCTACAGAAGAGACAGAGACACCAACCGTGGCTTCCTCTAGCGTCCCCACCAGTATTTCAGAAACAACTAGCTCAATTTCATATGTTGGGCAAGAATCGGTAAGTGTTGTGACGCTAGCAAGCTCACCAATCTATCAATTCACAAGTTCGCCTCCGTCTCCTCTGGATAGGGATTCTCTGACTACTATTTCTCTGGGTTTAACTCCACAAGATGAGCCAACACCCTCAAGTCTAATAAGTTCCGAGTCGACCTCGCTTTCTGCTTCAGTCAGATCAAATGAATCACCCCTTTCTAGTTTTGCTTCTATTATTTCAACAACAACTTCAGGTTCAACTCCAATTCCGCTGACCACAACTTCAGTTCTCTCAAATTCGGCACCAATCCCCTCATATTCTGATATTATAACTTCAAGTTCGCCTTTGCCACTGTCAAGTTCAAATCTGGTGACTTCAATTCCAGCTTCAAACTCAACAAGTTCAGCTTTAGTCCTGTCGATTTCAGAGCCAATCTTCTCGCTGTCGATATCAACCCCTTCAATTTCAATTCCAATATTGTCCAGTTCACCTGCAATACCTCCAAGTTCAGCTCCAATCCTTTCAAGTTCAGCTGCAATCCTGTCGAGTGTAACTCTAACCCTGTCAGTCCTAATTCCAACAACTTCAAGTGAGGTTGCAATCCTGTCGAACTCAACTCCACCTTCAAGCTCAGTTGAAACCCTTTCGAACTCAGACACAGTACCTCCCAGCTCGGATGTGTTCACTCCACAAATACCGATTTCAACTCCTTCACTGTCGAGCTCGGTTGCAGCGCCTACGAGTTCAGATCAAGTCCCAAACCCTACGCTAAGATCAAGCTCCACAATCACCAGCTCTAGTTCTACCTTCATTTCACCTAGTTTCGCAACAAGCACACCATACAGTATTCCTTCAGATTCTTTTCAAATTAAGACAAATACTGCAAACCTGCTGCCAAGCTTCTCCTTCCAGCACAATTGGAACACATCTGCAACCTCAACTCCTCAACAGCCGAGCTCGACGGTAATAAGTAGCTCCCAGAGTTCTGAGACTACTCAATATGATCCGCAACCAACAATTCCAACTGTCGAGGAGACCTCTTCGGTTGTGGCTTCCTCAACACTGTCGTTCGTGGTATCAGTCACAGCTGAATCGTTGCATTCACAGTCGGCCTCGATCCTATCAGATGCACCTGCCAGCCCTTTAGAACTCATTTCAAACACTTCGGATGTGGCATCGGTTCCCTCAAACCTGGCTTCTATTGCATCAATCCTTACGACGCCTTCTTCTTTGACGTCTCTCATCTCCAGCTCATCGGTCTACCGTTCAAGTGCTGGTTTAAGCTCATCAGAATTGAGTTCTTTGACGACTTCGCCATCGATTGAGGTACCATTAGGTACCCCATCTTCTGTGGTTTCACTCTCCTTGCCAAGTTCAACTTCCTTCATCTTAACTTCAACTTCGCTCTCTTCGAGTTCAGCCTCACAATCAAACTCACAACCAATTCCTTCTTGGACGCCTTTGGTCCTCTCAAGTTCAACTGGTATCTATTCGGATTCCGTTTCTTTCCCATCAAGGGCACTGGACCTAACTGTGGGTTCAATCTCAATTCTGTCCAGTTCAAGCTCAAGTTCTTCGAGTACAGTTACTGTACCCTTGAATTCAGTTTTGACTTCTCCAAGTTCGGCTTCGTTAACACCAAGTTCCACTTCGTCGAACCTGAACATCACCAAGGTTCCATTTGATTTCGCATCTCTTTCCACGAGATCAGATTCAATCTATTCTGCTCCAATATTACCACCTTCTAGTTCAAATCCCGGTCCTTCTAGCTCCGTTCAAGTCTCAATCAGCTTGAGCTTAATCACTTCAAGTGCTGATACCGGGCCTCCTGTTTTCACCTCTTCGAAGACTACAATCGACTCCACTTCAAATTCTTTCAAGCTGATCTTGTCAATTTCTTCGGTAGGAACTCCCATCTTCCCAGGATCTGCAAAGTCTGTCAACTCGGCTTCAGCTGTGTCAAAGTTGTCTTCACGGTCATTCATCGGTTCAGCTACGCTACCAACAACTTCATTGCCAGCAGGATTGTCAACTGCTCTGTGTCCAACACCAAGCGGCTCCCTGTTGTCAAGCAAACCTCCCGCAGGATCACAAGTATCAGCCAAATCAAGTGAAGTTGAAAAGCAGTCAACTAAGACCGATACCATACCTTCCGCCAAGAGCAAAGCTTCTAGTCCTAGTACTCCAGTTCATTTTTCTACGATCAGCTTGCTGGCAACGACACGTTTTGACACCCGTTCCACCGGTAATCCAGCGTCTTATGTACCTCATGCCAACCCAACGTCGCCAGAATGGGCTTCTGAGCATTCGCCTCCAAAAGCTTCAGAAAGTGCTATCCGGACGAGGCAATCGGATGAACCAACTCCAACACACTCCCAGCACACTCCAACTACTGGTAATCTTGTGTCTTCCTTACCCGTAGCACATCCAACAGGTCTGTATTCAAAGACAACAGACCATGAGGTACCTTCAACTTTGAGTGTGTCAACCTCTCAAGGACTCCAATTAGGTCTTGGCGGTTTGCCCATACTGTCTACGTATGAGCAGGGGGCATCCTTGCAATCGCTTTCCAAGGTTTGTCTTGGTGTGGTGCTCTTGTTGTTAACTTTCTGATGACAGTCGCAGAGGAATACTTTTAGATTTTATAGCGAGTTCCGGTTAAGGAACTGATAAGCAATAAGTCTTAAAAGTGGTGCTGTAGTCGTAACGCTGTAACGAAAGTTTGCAACCGTAGCAGAGTTTGATTTCCACTAGGAAAGCAGACCTTGAGACGTCCATGCGTTCATAAAGGAAGCAAACTTTCGGCCATGTAAGTCGTATAGTTCACAACAAAACTTCTTACACTCACGCTCCTACAATGTTTACAGATACCAAGGCATCTGGTGGTTAAAGGTCTTCAACAAGAACAGTAACCGTGGTCGACATCACAACAATAGTCCTATAGTCACACTTATGAAAACATAAAGTTTTACATAAAGTAACTTGTCAGACAGCCACTTGTACCCATCCAGAACAAAGTCTTCCGAAGAAGCATAATGTAAAGGATCAAGATCATCGCTCCTTTCGTAAAAACAGATCCGAAGAAAAGTTTTAAAGTGAAAGGCAAAATAATGTAGATGACCGGACTGCTAAGAATCACGGACAAGCTAAACTAATTCTCACTTTGAGGGTACAAGGGTATCTCACTCATCAACCAAGTTGGATTCAGTGGCTCTTTAGTAGAGTCAAAGAGAGACGTGACCTATAGAAATGATCCTATGAAGTACGTCGACAGAGAAAAGAAAAAAAATCATGAAGGGTGTGGATATGCTGCTTCTTTTATACCCCGATGAGATGTCCGGGTAACTTTTTGCCGTCCGGGTAATTTTTGAGAGCTGCGTTAGGGTCTCTCTTGCAGCACAGAGTAGTTGCAAAGACATATACAAAGCAGGCTCTCAAGGGCCATTCTGTCAGCCGGAGTCATAAAATTGGTGGGGCTGTTGATAGGGTGGGTTAAGAGAATAGTTACGTTCTTCCAACCTGCCTCCCTTGCTAATTTTGGATGAAAGCTCGCCTATACGCATTTGCAGCTAGTCGGTGTGTAGAGATGAGCACATAATATGGAATTTCTCGAAAAACCACCTAAGGACAACTCAGAGAGGATTCAAATTACTCTGGATGAGTTTGCTTAGTGTTTTACAATAATGTTAACGGTCTCATAAGGGTTTAGCTATTTTCTAGTTTTAGTAAATTTGGAAAAAGAATTACAAAATGTTGGTTGCTGCGAATGAGATGTAGGACACAGTATGCATTGTGACATGGACTTGAAGGAGATGGTGGTTCTGATTATGTCAACTGTTACATAATAAATGAAATTCCAGTACTGCACCCATTGCTATTCTTTGATATCCTGGACGAGAACAGTAAGACAGGCGACTCCCAATAGCCCTAGATTTTGCAACCTGTGCTGCCGCATTGCCTAGCCTCATTTTGCACATGGACTTACCTAGAAGAATGAAGACCGAGCTGAACACTTTAAAAAGCTAAAACAACAGACTCCCATAGCTTGGCCGAAGGGTTGTGAGGTGGAGATGCCCAGATCACACATCGAAGGAATGGAAGGGCAAGTATTTACATGATGAATGCAGAATCTGTCTATGTACCGTTGGCTATGAACTTGAGTAGCACCTCTTTATTGGAACCCTCCAAAGTGGTTTTGCCTATTATTTGTGAAAGTTGCTCATTTCTGGTTGTGGAGGAAAACTTTCAATCAAAGCCTGCCATTTGAAAATTGGTTATGAGCTTTTTGCAACTGCAACATACAATTTTCACCAGAAAGGATTTAGCTAGGCACAACCAGACCAGACAAGTGAAAAACTAAACTAATCTGTGGCGATTAGCTGTAATACTGTAAAATTTCACTAAATGCTTAGTATTATTGAAGGTAACAGCTTCAGGTTTTAATCGCTGTAAGTGAAATGTTGCAACCAACATCCAAGGCCCCTGAGTTATGTCAAAGCAAAAACCTCTAGTACCTAAAGGGGCGCCAAAAGGACTTACTATTGCTGTCTAGGGGCCAAGTTTGCTTGCTAGACTTGGAAACAAACGGGGACTAGCATCCTATCTTATCTCTCGATCCACGTGACAAATTGTGGGGTTTTGTTTGATGGGTCACTCTCAAAAACAAGCAGCCATTCCTTATCTCACCACCCCGAAGTCCACGGAAGCAAGCACTATCTCCTGTATTTGTCAATGTTTGAGCTCCCTTACGATATTTGGGACGTTGTATTTGAATATTTGGAGGAGAAAGACGTGCAATATTTGAGTCATGACCCATTCTTCAGGCCATTGGTCTTCCGTAAGCTTGATAGCGAGTTCACCAGCGGAACCCACGAAAGCGGGATCTGTACGCAGAACAATTACGGGTCAAAGTGGTTTGACTGCAAGCAGCTAATAGACGAAATTGAGACGAGACAAGTGCGGCCTCGGAGAATATCTGTGCACGACGCCGAGGTCATCAAGGCTCTCGATCCCTCTTTATTGGACCTCTTCAAGAGGATCGACTACGAAGAAAACATCGATAGGGACGTCAAAATGATGAATATTGCGAGCAGAACGTCCACCAGCGAATTTAACACCTTGGCTCTGCATCCAGCGGTCAAGACCATGAGCTTCGATGACTTGGACATGTCCACAACCAATCTACCCCCCAAATTGATAAAGTTAATTGTTTCGAGAATTATAGAGCCCAACAGCCAAAAGTTTCCGAATACGCTTCGGTGGCTCTACATTACGGTGCATGGTACCGATCTCACCCGCTTGCCCCTCACACTCACACACTTGAAGTTCAAGCCTGTTTCCGTGGATGCTGACGGCTTCATCAACTTACTGCACTTAAAATCTCTCCGGGTGTTATCAATGAAGGATGGCAACCTATCTAATTTGATCATCCCGGAGGGAGTCACGACCATGCGTCTTAAGAGAACCAAATTGCTCCACGTTACCCACGACAGCTTAAAAGAATTGGATATGCAAGGGTGCATTGTACCTCCCCAGTTCTTTGAGCGACTACCAGTAGCTCTCACGTCTCTCAAAGGATGGGTAAAGGTCCAGGATTGTCCCAAGACTGTGATTCAAAGCGTCTTGCGTGACCGCAAAGTGTATGTTCCTGCCAACTTGATCCGGATGAACTTGCCCGAATCGTTGATCGAATTTGACTTGGTTCTCCACAACAGAGATAGTTCGTCCACTCTTGACGTGTATGCTGAGAGACTCAGGCTACCAGCCAACTTGAAGCACTTCTCGAACGCCATGCGGTACATTTCCTTTGACCATACAAACAAGACCGTTGACTTTAGCAGACCTTATTTGAAGCTTCCAAAATCCTTGCAATCCTTGAACTTTTGGGGATTTCAAGGAAACGAGTTGTATCCAATTTTGGACGGGCTTGAGGGCTTGAAGAGCTTGACAATTGGTGGTCTGCCTTTTACTAGCTTGCATGTACCCGATTCCCTTGAAAAGTTGACCATAACGGGATGTGAAATGTCCAAAATAGATTTGAGAAAGACATTTCTTAAAGAATTGATTGTACAGGATGATACTATTGAGGACTTAGATGTTATCAAAATTCCCAACAGTTTGATGCACTTATCTGTGCTGAGCAAAGCATTACGGAAGATCGATGGACTGTTTGATTTAATCACTTTAGAAGTGAGGGGAGAAAATATAAAAGAGTTTGGCAGTATGCTTAGGAACCTGAAAGTTACAATATTTAAATGTGAGGGAGGAAAGTATTCTAACTTTGATTTGAATTTGATCCCTTTTCCCGTGAACTACTTTAACATTGAATGCCACCAAAGTGGAGCAACTTGCACTGGGCAATTACCGCAAAACTTAACAAACGGGACTTTGAAAGGATTTGCAAAAGTTGGCGTTGATTTGCCTTACTGGAAACTTATACTAGAGCATTTCCCAGACTTAAATAATGCCTTCCCTCGTAGTTTCACCAACAGATATGAGAGAGGGCTCACTTATGACTTGATTGACCCACAAGGCAATGCCTCGAGCATTACTTTCGGGGAACTTATAAGAGTGCACCACAAAGGTGTACACCACTTTTTAGAATTACCAAAAGTACAAAACTGAAAGAGCAGTCTTGAAAGGATCTCGAGAGACTCAGGAGTATCTCGATCTTGTTAGAATGTTTTTGTTTTATACACGATTGTTTTTTACTGTCTTGTAGCTTGGCTGTCTGCGTTGAGACACCATCAATTTATTATAGACAAGAACCACTTCATTAATTTCTTTGCTCTTAAGTATTGCAATGTCCAGCTTGTGGTCATACTCACAATTGCTTTGGCGTGTTCAAAATAGAACGTTAATATTGGGAATTGCTGCAATTTTTTTTTTGCAGCAATGCGGAAGAAGGGAACACCAAAAAAATGGCCAATCACAACAATTTTCCAAAGGCGCCGTATCCCGAACCACTTCAGACTTTGTGAAGAGCTGTAGAAGACACATCTTGTCAAAGGTGGAGGCAGCAAGTGACTTTGGAACTTAATAAAACCGTATCATATAAACATCAAGTTGGGCGTGTGGCGTAGTTGGTA
The DNA here is from genome assembly GCA_030572255.1 of Kodamaea fukazawae. Lineage (NCBI taxonomy): Eukaryota > Fungi > Ascomycota > Pichiomycetes > Serinales > Debaryomycetaceae > Kodamaea > Kodamaea fukazawae. Next base: position 10,694 of record JAJLZQ010000008.1, on the reverse strand, counting down.
GCGCGTACCCTTAGCATGGGTAAGGTCTCGGGTTCGATTCCTGACTCGTCCATTCTTTTTTGCTACTTGATGTACAGTTAGATATGCTAGTACATGGAGTTGTCACTCCATCGTATATTTACAGCTGAATTAGTTTTCAGTTTGTGATTGTTCAAGTGTCCAGCTGTAGATTTTTGCATTGTATGAAAACTAAATCTTACACTTTCCATAAGTCCATGGCCACGATTAAGGACCAAGTAGTTAATAAGAAGCAAAAGCTCACTAAATCTTCCTACTTCAGGATAAACCTATTTCTCTTTCAGCTCTCTATTTTCCAACATCTCCACTAAAATCGAGTTGAACTTCTTGGGGTTGTCCAAGTAGATATGATGCCCAGCATCTTGCACGATTTCGTATCTTACCGTTCCTCCCAACTTTTGGAACTTTTCAGACAAGTGCTTACCGCCTTTTGCGTTCATCCAGTCCTTATCTCCATAAATAACACACAACTCTATGTTCTGCTCGAGTAGCAGTTCACAGAGCCCCCTATCACACAAGGGCAATCTGGGTAGGATCTCATGGTTGATAAACCTCTTAATTGCCAACTCTCCAGAGCCTTGGAACTGGTTAAAAATCGAATATGAGTAGTTGTGGAGCTTGAGTATGACATCGTACGGGTTATCACCAAACCTCTTAAAAGACCATAAGCTCAACACCTTCAGGAAAAAAGGACCAAGCTTCTGGGCGTATTGAATTGGTGACTTGTTTGATTTCCAGACTTTCTCCACTAGCCAGTGTTTGGGGAACTTTGGTTGCCCTAACTTCTCCCATGCCACCTCGACCTGGTCACCTTCATCGACAATTTCTCCCCACGGATCGCCCGCAGGGTCATGGTGGTTGAATTGGCAGCTCTTGTGATTGATAAGGGAAACATGGCTCGATTCGGTTCCCATGGGACTCACCAAGATGAGCTTGTTGACCAACGACTTGTACTTGAGGATGTAGCAGCTGGTCAAGTAAGCACCCATGGAGTGGGCCATGACGTCGAAGGAGCCGATCTTCCTCACGACTCGCCACTGCTCGATTCGGTCGATAAACCAGCTCTCTATTTCTGCTATTTGGAGGATCTTCCGCTCTCGAGTCTTTGGCTCTTTGAGGTACTCTGAAGGGTACTCGGGCCTCGAGGAGTTACCAAACCCGGGAAGGTCGATGATGTGAATGTGCAAGTCAGGGATTTGTTTCAACAATGGCTCTATATTGTTGATGAAGAAGCCCAAAGCAGCCAAGAATCCGTGGATCATGACCAAGTGGGTCCCCTGTTGCTTATCTTTCTCCGTGTTGCAAAAGTACAACTCGTGGATTATGAAGCCATCTCCGAGGTCTGTGTCTATGAATTCGCCGTGGAACTTAGCCTTGGAGTCGGATTGAGCTATGCCAGTGGGGTTCTGGAGGTCCACGTCGTCCAGAAGAAATGCTTTGAAGAGGTTGTATTCTATCTCGACATTGCGGAGGTGGGCAGCAATTAATTTCGAGGTGTGCTCCAGCGAACATCTCGGGGTAGGCGACTTGAGGTCGGACGAACTGTTCCACCAGTCGGAAAACGACTTCGCTATGCTGATTGACGTTGGTTTCTCCTCCACCATTGTAAGAGTAGTTGTGAAGTGTGTGACGTGGATGAATAGGTAGTTTTAATTTTGGAGCCCAGGAACAGGTGGGGTGGCGGGATCAGACAGGCGATCGCTAGGGGAAGGCTGAGCTATCGGGAATGCGTACGGAGGAGGCACAGAGAGAGGTACCTAGCGTCTGTCGCGCTACTCGGAAAAGTGCTGGGACATAGTCGGGTTCGTTACGGCACTAGGGAGCTTCAGTCGTTTGGTGGTCTTCTCCTTAATTGATATATCGGTCTACGTTGTTAATTGTCCTGACAAAATATCCAAATTTCTAGTATACACAATATCGTAAACATCCGGTAACCTTGAGGCCTCACGTCAGGAGGTCTAGGTCCAACAACCCACAGATACAGAGCACAAGCTGTATCCCGTAAGGTGGCAAACCTTTTTGGTGGTCAAACCTCAACTCAGCTAGTTGACGGGCTGGTTTGGGTGACAGCCTGAGTGTCGCTGTAGAACCCATCATTTGGGAGAAGCATAGTTTTCTGCTGTTCCAAATGGTTGGTGGCCAGATTGCGGCCACGAGCTTAGGGGGTTGCACTACGACAACAAGTGTGTGTCTGCGCGGAGTGCCGACTACAGCTGCCTGTGCTGTTGCGTGTGTCCGTGCTCGACGGGCAAAGTCTCAATGCTCTAAGGCTTCTGGGCCTTGTTGTCTAATTCGGAGTAGGCAGGAGGCTGTTGCTGTTGCAGGGGTTGGGCGTCGGTGGCCCCGTAGTTTGCGGGGGCGGTGGCCGAAGGTTGGTCTCTGATAGGTGCGCTTTCACAGTGGTGGTGGTGGTGGTGTTCATCATGCTGACCGGGGGTTTGGTTCTCCAAGTCGCTTCTGTACACGTAGTAGATGGTTCCGTCGTTACGGCTCAGGTATGGTGGGTACTTGGCAATGATGTACCACGAGTGTATCAAGCCAGGCAAGTACCCCAACAAACACAACAAGATATTGATCAACGAGTCGCAGGTGCAGATCCCTCTTCTGATCCACACAGGCAATGGGGGAAACAACACCGACAACACGATAAGGAGAATGTCTGACAAGCAAGCACACATGGTTGGTTCTTTGGTAAAGAAAGAAAAGATGACAAAAAAGATGATTTATTTATGCTCGCACAAAAGCCGTACTGAAGGGTGCTCGGAGGGCCGGGGAGGGTATCGGAGAAACGGTCTGCGCGGAAACCCGAAAATTGCCACTATGGACATGAAGTCATGCTGAGAGCGATGGCTGAGAGATGAGCCAGGGCTGACTGAAATGATTCGAAATAAGGTTGGTTGAAGGAAGCATGTTGTTGCCATGGCTACCTCTCGGTTTGGGAGTGTTTAGCAGATTATATGGAGCAATTTGAGCATCAAATGTGCACAGCATCAACATTGAAACGGCAAGATGTGGAGATAAGAGCCTGATACTAAACTGGAAAGATCGTAGATCTTGAAGGAAGTGGGCTGGTAATTCAGATTTTGAGAAAGCGGTAGAGCTCAATAGATGGGCAAATAGTTAAAGTTCCACTGTTATAGGACTGGCTGCAAGTAGTCAAGCGTGCCGAGCCAGAACAAACTTGGGAAGTGTTGCAGTATCACCAAAGGTGTCAGATTTCACCTAAATTTGAGAAATTGGGTTGTTGATTGAATTAAAGTATTATTAAAGATTTTTGCTAACTTCCCAAGCTCTGTATCAAAAACACGTTTTCCCATGCAACGATTGCTTTTCTTTGGCAATGCTGTCTGTTATATCCACACAAATCACGGCTCTAAAGGCTAGTTTGCTCTCACCGAATTTTTCCTCCTCATTGCCGCCTGACATTAGGTTGGTCTGTGGTGCCAAAGCGGCTCACGGCTTGTTCATATGTAGCTCTTCCTATCTGAAAAGCTGCATAATTTGTGCTCCCTCTTCCCAATGTTAATTAAATTGCCTCCTCTTTCTTTCTAGTCCAACAAAAAACACTCTTCTTACCTTCATTTTCGTTTCGTAGTTTGGAATATCTCAATTTCTACTTTTAAGTCTATAGCACAGGATATACCTTCTCTTACCAGATTTGCAAAAAATGTACGAAAAGATACAAATATGGGGATACAGTCAATACCCATTTCCTTTGGGTAGGCTTCTATTTCTGTGCTTTTTTCAAAGGTGTTGCTACTACAGGCGTACAAATCCGCTTCCGGGCAAACCAGGTAAAGTGGTTGGTTGCGTGCTGGAGACGAGTTTGATGGGAGCGCTCTTTAGGCGGTGGGTAAGTGCCTTCAACGGTTGCAGAAAGCGCGACCGTTGGTGCATGTAACTTCATCCGACCCGAAGCCCAAAAGGGACGGCGGAGTAATACCGTTTTGGGAAGTGGCTGCACAGACTATGATTTGAAGTCGCCGATTGGGGACGGGCCAAAGCTGCACAAAGCCGTGGGGCTTGTTGGCTCTGCGTTTGAAAATGACTCTGGCCGCCTTCCGGCCACGGCTAGAGCTGATTATTTTGTGGCGGGGTGCTTTTAGGTGGTCGCTGATTGCGTTCGATGATGTAAGCGCAGACCAGCGATGAAGCCTGTTTAAAGCACTTTGTACCAACAGGCAACCAGGCATGACATTTTCGCTGAAAGAGGTTGCCAAAACACGCCACGAGCTATTGTTGGAGATAAGGTAATAATTGAGCCGAAATCACGCTGCATCCTCTGTGTGAACGTGTTGCATCAAAACAATAGAGAGGAGGTTTTGGGGAAGCCTCCGAAGGGATGCATACAGCGCTTTCGCCGGAGAAGCACGGATGGGTTGGCCGGCCTAAGCCGATCTCTCATCCTTTCTTGGCACCGTTGGTTGCTGAAGTGCTGAAGTGCTGCTTTGGGTAGTCAATGTGTTGGGCTGGCGTTGCTGATAATGCTAACTATGCGGCTAGCATTGATGCAGTTGAACCCACTTGGAGTCTTGTTGCTTGAGCCCATTTGGAGTCTTGTTGCTTGAGCCCATTTGGAGTCTTATAGATTTGAGCCCATTTGGGTCTTACTGCTTTGAGCCCACTTGGGGTCTTATTTGAGCCCACTTGGGGTCTTATGCTTTGAGCCTAGTGGCTACTGTAGCCAGTGGTTCGGTTTGGGCTATTCTTGCTGGAGTTTCCTGATGCCTTTGGAGGTTGGTACGATTGAGTGGTGCCATTGGCGGTTGGTACGTTTGGGTGGTGTAATTGGAGCTGTAGGGCTCAATTGTGCGTAAGGCTCATTGATGCGGTGGGTGTAATTAATGCAGCTGGTGTCGATGGTGCGGTTGTGCTGGGCTCAACAGTTTGAGGGTCTGACCCTCGTCTCAACTTGTCAGCTCTTATATTTTTGATCCAGGTTGAAGTTGATTAGTTTGGCATGTTTAGGCCATGCCGAAGATACTCCGGCTGTGATGCGGTGTATCGCCTACGACTTTGACAAGTATTTTGCTTGGCACCAGCCCGGTGGCTCCTGTGAGAGGAGCGGGGATGGCAAACGAGTAATGCAGGCGAGCCCTTCTGAGCTGTGGGATAGTCACTCAATTCATACATGCAAGATGTGTGGTTTGCACAAGACTACAACGCACAGACTGAATAGAACACCCCCGGCATCTTCTAGCGAACGCTGGGAAACGAGAAAGGGGAATGCAACTCCATGACTCAACAAATAGGAGAGCAGCGCAAAATCATCTTTGGTACGATCTTATTTAACGCACCGTGGGTAAAAGTGCTGTCAAACCCAACACAATAGGTTGTCTTCGATGTTGCATTTTCTATCGCACACCCACAAGGTCCATTTCCAGATCTGGTAAAGAAGAATCACAAGGAACGCTGTCACACAGATTATGATTTTAATATCATGATATCATTGAATCGAAAAGTTATGAGAACAGTGCATAATTAAAGTACTTGCTTGAAAATGATGGACTCATGCAACATAATTCCCCGAACCAGAGCTTCGGCGACCCCCCGCACGTGTGACTCTGCTGGAGGGGAGTTAGCCAATGCTTGCCAAAGTCGTGATGGAAGGCCACTTGCAGGCACTTGCCACATCCATGACTAGGGATATGCACACAAGTTGCTTGAGCCTTCGAGGAAAAGTGGGCCCAAGGCTCATTAAAAAATATGGCTGCCGGAGATAGTCCGATGGCTAGAAAATATACTTGCAGCAAGCAGCCAATCAAAAAATCGGGTGAGGTGCCAGGTGATGAAGGCTAGGACCATGTAAACAATGAGCTTTCTTTGCATTTCTTCGATGATTGTGCGTCTAGAAGCTTGGGTATTCGCTGCGGACCCAAATGTGTATGTGCAGCTGCAACAGCTCTTAAACAGCAGTATCCCTTGATGTACCTTTTTCTGCTTCTAATTGTTGTCTCATGATTCCAGATGTAATGATGAGGGTATTTGTTGGGCTCCCCGAAGGTGGGCGTTGCAAAAAGTTGTAAGGCTGGCTGCTCGCCGTTGACTGCCCATCGATAGTGCAAGCAGCCGCCTTGCATAGATTATTTACTAGTGTCAACTAAAAAAGGTTTCAACGGCGCGGGGAGTGGGGTCCAGAATTACAGCTCTTTTGTGCCATGGTATGTGGACAATTGTCTTGTGCATGAATTGCTGGTCTGATGACGTGCAAAAACAATACCGCCTGCTCGGAGATGGGTAGTCTAAATCGTAAATACGAGCCTCCCACATATTCCCAATTCAAAACAGCAAGTAATATATGGTCTCTATGACATCAACCACCAAGTGTGTGAGTCGTCAGGCGTCGCTGAAAGGTCTGAGCATTTTTTAAAAATGTATTGGCTAAGGTTCGATTGCATTCGGACGGCACGATCTTTCGTAATTATGTCACAATTAGAGTTTATTGACCTGGCTGTTCGAAGAAAGAGTTAGCGGGCAGTGGCCGAATGTTTGATCTCGTTCTTTCTCGTTTTCTCTCGTTTCGTGTCCCGCCGATATGCATGGCTGGTGCCGATAAAATATCTCTGCAAATGGAAGTGCGGTTCGGATGACGCCGCCATCCGGGGCAGTGGCGGAGTGCCGCATAACACTCAGCGGCTGCGTCCAGATCAACTCGTGCTTGAGCCGCAACTACCAATAAGAATGCGCTGCTGCCTTGGGGACTTTCGAGAAAGTCTCCTAAATGTTCTGGCAATCTTCCTGCCATCTCCCGTACACTCTGAGTTACCTCTAGTGAGTTTTTAACAGCAAAGGTATGCAAGTTTGACAACAGAAGAAGGTTTTGTTGGGGTGCACCGAAAGACGGAAAAACGGAAATTAAAGCGGAACTGCAGAATCGAAACTTTTAGGGGCGGATTTCCCCAGCCCAACCTACTTGTTTGGGAAGCTATCTTAGACTCAAAAAGGTTAAGTTGCTGCCAGGCGTCCTTCGTGAAGGAGTGTCGGCTGCACCGAAATAGCTCCGCTTCTAGTGTTTGCTACCATTTTGACTACTTCTTCCACTTCTGGAAGACATAAGCATTGCTAGCGATGGCAAGGGTTAGGAAACGTTTCTTTGTTGTAAAAATAATTGGTTTGTGCATGGGCAAAACACCAGTTTTGTGCGATAAGGGTTCTCTTGTTCCTAATTCGTATTCCTACAGTATATGCGTAGTCTGCTAATCAGAGTGACAAAACTACACACTCACGGACACAAAATAAGTTGCTACACCGTTTTTCCAAAATAACATCCGCCAACGGATCCTATTTCGGCTCCGCAAGGATTAGCATAGCTACAACGGAATTTGCACTTGTCAGTACAATACAACTTACACTAGAGATGAAACACATGCAAAGCAAAAGCAACGAGGTGAAGAAAGCTGTGTTCTGGAGTGTATATCTTAACATAGAACGTCATGTCACGTTCCATAGAAAAATGCTTGTGCAGGGGCCCTGTACATTTCTTTTCCACTTTCATTCGTAAACAAACTAGTCCATATACTAGACGTTTATTTGTTAGAAGTTGGGTGGTGCTGAAAGGTATACACCTCCTCTTTTAGAACAGCGCGTTACTCTGTTTCCCGTCTGGAAACTAGAGCTTCTTAATCTTCCCGTTTTCTTCCTACTTGTTAAGATTTTCAAATGGGATTTCTCAATACGCATAGTGGTGCAAGTTGACTGTTAAACTGAGTAGAAGTAACCAAATAGTGCTCAAATTAATGGAAGACAACTAGGAGTAGAGGTCTGTAGAATGGTTCCTCATATGTCCTGCGTTCGAGTCACTAACCGGATCTTCTCGTCCGTTGCTTATAGCAGGTAGTTGATTGGATATTCGTACAATAATCTTTCTAAAGTGGCCAGCGTAGAGAGAGTAGCTGCGCACTCTGTCTTATTCTGCTATATATAAGGAAACCGATCAACCAACTACGGAAGGTCGAATTTTACTCATATGATGACAAGTTGGTGACTAGACTGTTAGCACATGGCTCTATTTGGACAAACACATTGTACAGAAGCCAGTTTACTCTTGGGAGTGACCACAGAAAATTTGCCCAATAATTTTTGGTTTCTATTTTTGCAGCCTCGATTCCGAAGGCTTAAGTAGCGAAAAGAAATTCTCTCAAAAAGGCTGCATCCGTTTAGCCAAACATATTTTAGATAAACATTGGCTTCGAACCAGTAGTTGTCCACGTGATTTGGACTAATCTAAGACCTTTATATTGGCAAAGCTACAGAGTCTATTGATTATGGGTACAAGTGCTGCTGCAGTTTGCATTTTTAAGTAGAAGAGCACCCCAAAAGTTATTTCCGTTTGCTTGAAGATGCAAGTGAGGTACGCATTTATGTGCAGATATTTTTTGATAGGACAATTTGCGGTGCTTGTGCCATCTTTCGAGAAATCGGAAATAAGACTCAACTTTAGATCCCGGTTAAACTCCGGGAGCTTGATATCTTTCTTGTTTGCAAGTAGATATCTTAGTTGTGCTTGTTTTGTTTGATTTGGCATGATGGGGAACCGGGATGGGAACCAGGGGTGCAAGATCTAACTAAACTAGCCGCTGCGAGATCTAAATGGGAAATAATAATTTCTTTCTTTTCCTTAATTATACCTATTAAAGCCAAGCCTGAACTCGTCTTTTTTTTTTTGCAGCTGCTTCTGTTGCATTACCGCGGCCTCTCCCGCACTACAGCAATTGTCACATTTTGCACTCACCTCGACGAGGCTTTATTTAAAGCTACAGAATGGATGTTGCATTGCATGGCATGGCGTCGACCGCATGTAATTCTCATTCGTATTGTGAATGGTACCAAAGCGGCGTTTTCAGAGGATAGCTTCAAGGGTACTTAAAGGCCGCATTTTCTAGGTTTATCAATCAGCTTCAATCTACCACTAGTTACTCATCCCAATACACGACTATGAGATTGAACTGGCTATCGATTGTTTCGCTAGTGACTCTTGTGCATGGTGCAAGTGAAACTCCAACCAAAACAACCAAGACAAAAAGGGACACTCCTAGTATGACTACTGACATTGCTAATGGGTATCCACCGGCGTGTATCCTGGACCTTGCAACCGACGGAACGGGTTTCAACGTTCAATTCTATACTTATGAAAACGCTGACTTTGCAGACGCTAGTGACTTGTCCTTCATGGAAAATGAGCCATTCATGGCAACATACACAGGTGTCGCTTTGGGGGTTACTGATATCAACGTTCACCAGAAATTGCCAAACAACGCACAACAGAGCGGAACTGTTTACGGAATTGATACGGCTACTGCCACAAACTTTATGGCTTACTTGAGTGGTTATTTCTTAGCACCAGAGACAGGTGTGTATACGTTTAATCTTTTTGCAGACGACTCTGCACTCTTGCGTATAGGTGATGGTAATGCCTTTTCTTGCTGTGAACCTACACTTACTGAACCTGCCCCGGGCAATTACTCCATCTTTTACAATGTTAATAACGTCCCCAATGATTTCGACACCAACGCTGAAGTTGTTAGTGAAATAGGTTTCTCAACCACATACACTCTTACCGGAGGATACTACTACCCCCTTTCCATTTCTTGGGTCAACATCCAAGGTTCCTACACAATGAACTTCACCATCGAGACACCTTCTGGGAGAATGATCACTACCTTTGGCGACAGTATCTTCCAGTTGGGCGACTCTCCAGTGGATTCTTGTCCAGCCACCACAACCGTCACTTACCCTTGGACTCTGTCCACCCTTTCTTCCACAACAAACCCCCCAGCATCTACCTCGGCTAACATTGCTTCTGTGAGCATTTTCAGCCCAGATCCAACCGTTACAACCACCTCCTTTGTGTCTGCAACCGCTGCTTCCACCACCACCGAGTTCCCAAGTGGGAGTGGCTTAGCAACCGTTTCCGTCGTTGTGGAAGTGCCATTTCCAGAAACAACCACAACTTCCTTCTACGACGGTTCCGTCGAGTCCACCACAACTGAGTACCCTACCGATGACTCGGAGACAGCCACCGTGGTTGTTTTCGAACCTGGCCAGACTACCGTCACTCTTCCATGGACTGGAAGCAACGAGATCACCAGCACCTTGTCTGCCACGGCGAGCGGCACAACCACCATTGAGGTCTTAATCCCCGACAGCAGAGTCACCACCACATCTTTCTGGAAGGAGGCAGTTGAATCTACCACAACAGTATTCCCGTCTGGGTCCAGCGGTATTGTTTCCGTCATTGTTGAGGTGCCGTTCCCAGAGACTAGTATCACCAGCTTGTACTCCGGATCTGTTGCATCCACCACCACCGAATTCCCAAGTGGTGGTACCGGAACAGCCACTGTTGTTGTATATGAACCAGGTCAAACTACTGTCACTGGTGAATGGACTGGTCTTGATGAAAGCACCACCACGCTCCCAGCCACTTCTGGTGGATCCACCACTGTCGAAGTGTTGATTCCAGATAACAGAGTTACCACCACATCTTTCTGGAAGGAGGCATTTGAATCTACCACGACCGTATTCCCGTCTGGGTCCAGCGGTATTGTTTCCGTCATTGTTGAGGTGCCGTTCCCAGAGACTAGTATCACCAGCTTGTACTCCGGATCTGTTGCATCCACCACCACCGAATTCCCAAGTGGTGGTACCGGAACAGCCACTGTTGTTGTATATGAACCAGG